>JAOTOM010003981.1:0-107500 GCA_034440615.1 Ashinkailepas kermadecensis
TCTTCGTCTCTTCGTCTCTTTGTCTCTTTGTCCCTCTGTCTCTCTGTATCTCTGTCTCTCTGTCTCTTTGTCTCTTTGTCTCTTTGTCTCGTTGTATCTCTGTCTCTCTGTCTCTCTGCTGATCTGCCTCTCTGTTCATCATCTCTGTTTCTCTGTCTCTCGGTTTATATGTTTCTCTGTCTCTCTGTCTCCCTGCATCTCGCCATTGACCTCGAGAACGCATCTCAGTTGGCTGGGGAAGGAACAAGGAAGATGGAGCATCTGGGTTGCTCTAGGCAAGAGGTGGCAAATACTTTGATGTGATACAAGACCTTGACCAGCCAGTCTGATGTGACGAAGTGCGGTTGGAGCCCGATCAAGACCAGTTTAAGGCATGTTTTTTTATCTATAAAGTAGCACCATTGGTTTTTCTGTTTACTAAAGCACCCATAGGCAGTTCACATCACTTTAGTTATCTATGCATGATGTGAGTTAATTTATGTTTTTAAGAGCATAATTATGGCAAGTTACGTACAACTGTGTGGACTTGCTTTTCCTTTATCCTATATTCCATGACCTTATGTAATGATTGACATCACACGCCAAGATGGAAGTTTGGAATGCGGTTAATATTGTTTGGCCATTAGTGGCACACTAATGACAAATAATGGAAGGAATTGGGGTGGCACAGGGCCAGGATGTCCAAGTGTCAGAATGTCCAGTAGGCAAGGAGTGGTCAGTGAAACGATGGGCGATCCGAACATGGATCGTTTTCTATCATTGAATCCTATATTGATAAAACATTTTCATAACATTTTCAAGAGTGATATCTTCTAAATCCATTTACCTGAAGTGCATTGAAAAACACGCTTACATAAAGTCATACTATTTCGCTTTTACTAATTGTTGACATGCCAAATAAGAAATTGACCAGCATGTTGCACTATGTACCTGCTGCATTAAATTGGTTGAAAAGAAGAAGAAAGCGATCTAAGATTACTACCTGCTTTTCAGGCATTTCTAACCAAACCTGAAATTGTGATAGCACTAATTATAAGGAAGTAATAATGGTCGTGGCGGTTTAGTTTTCATTAACTTCTTCGATGTATGGTTCTGTTCCATGGTTGTTTTTCCGGCAATGCATTCACTAATGATGCTTTACTTGAGCTCTTAAGCTCGGTAGCTTATAGCATACAACAAATCCTCTTAATATCAGGGAGTGTAATATGAAGAATAAAACGGGGCAGCCACCGGTTGTGGGGCAGGCAATCGGACCATGAAATATGGGTTGCAGAGGATGTCATGTGAACTTTGAAGAGTGAAGAACATTGCGTTTTCAATAGTGTAGGATGCCAGCTGGATGCAGTGTAGGATGCCAGCTGGGTGCAGTGTAGGATGCCAGCTGTAGGCTGTCCCTGCCAGCAGCTGATGCCAGCTGTAGGCTGTCAGGGATCCGTGCCTGCAGTCCTTATTTCGCCTAGTCGGTCGCGTGTGTCTGCCCGTAAGCGCCACTTCTCGCTAACGCTTGTCGATACCTTGCTTTTCTAGTCCTTCAGTTTGCTTTTGAGTCGGTTTAGACTCTGTGCTTTGTGTGCGTTAGTGAAGTCAAGTGCATTCGTTGTTTGCGTGATGGAATACTGTGATTAGTTTACATTGCTCCGTGTCCTGCTTTCGTCTGAATAAATGAATTAAATATCATTTCACGAAAACGTTCTTGTATATTTGCCAAGGCAGAATCTACTCTGTGCAATATGAACGTTTCTGGTTCTTTTTCCGAGCACGTACGTTGCCGGCGTATCTGTTGCCGCGATAAATATATGCAGCTACACAAGCAGTTAACAAGGCCTCGCTTCATACAATACACGGCATGCATTTAAAAACTAAATTTCGACGACATGCCCAGTGATATTTTCCATCTTAAAATAGACCTGAGCTTTAGACTATAATTACTACAACTATTTGTGAAAAAATATATGAAAGTAGTGACACCTATTTTCGAACACGTACACAAACATGGAACAGACTATCTACAAGATGCAAGATACAGTCAAACGTGAAAGATGAGTGCATGGACAAATGATAAAAATATACATAAAAAGCTGCTCTCGGATCAGATCTCCAGAACTGATATCTTTGGACGGTTGCCCAGAATAAAGCTACAGTATCTGTACCGAGGACATATCTCCTCCATGTTCTTTTAGTCGCGTAAGAAGGAGGTAGCTGGTCACATCATCAGTACGTCCCACCTCTCTCTCTCTCTCTCCCTCTCTTTCTCTCTCTTTCTCTACCTCGAAGGATTTACACCTTTCTGACTCATCCCCATATTTGGAGCAGTTAGCTCCACACTACGTCTCAACGTTTCCGATCGTACGTCTCCTGATTTGTATTCTTCTTCATGCCGTAGTTCGATCAGTATCGACTTTACTTTCCTCCCCTGACCACTCGGCCGGACTCCAGCCTGGTACACTGGTGCCGTTGCTCTGCCGGCTTCATTGCAGCGTTGACAAGAAAGCTGGGGTAGGCGGCTAGCTGTGTCGCAACCAACGAGAACATTGGTCTACACTGCGTAGTATGGCGGCCTGGCCGATGCAATCGTGTGCCTTGTTGTCTGATATGGCGTGGCATTCGCCTGGAGGGCGTATGCGTTTCGTGTTCAATTCTAATAAAAAGAACCACGGCTCCCGAATAGGAGGAACATCTGTCCACTGAGTTGTCGTCAATCGCGCAGCACGTGCACCAGTCGTGCACACCAGCTGGTGCAGCGAACTCTGTCCACGGGTTGGCATTTGCTGGAGGCCAGTGTGAACGGTGGCCGCGAGCGGTGTGTGCCGATCGGCTGGCGGCCGCTCCTAGAGCTGGGTGTCGGTGGGATGACGCGTCGAGCGATCGGACGTCAGCGTGATGATCGCCGTGCTGGACAGCTGGTCGTGCCGCTGCACGGCCAGCATCGGCACCGTGTTGGTGGCTGCGTCTGCGGGCCGGGCCGGCTGCGGCGCCGACCGGCGGCACCACTGCAGCGCGCTCGGCAATAGCTGACGCCACTCCCGCTGGAAGTTGGTGTTGAGGAAGCCGTAGAGGATGGGGTTGGTGACGGCGCTCGTCATCGCCAGCAGGTGGCACACGGCGAAGCCCAGACTGTACGTGCGCGCCTTGGCTTCGATAAACTGCAGCTCGTCGAGGATCAGGAACAGGTGGTAGGGCAGCCAGCTGACCGCGTACACCACGACGATCAGAGTGAGCACCAGCGTCACGCGCCGGTTCCGGTGGATCTCCGCCTTGATGCGGTTGCCGGTGGCGGCGTTGGCCATGTGCTCGTGCAGGAACGCCTTGATGCGCGAGTGTGTGATGGCCAGCGTCACGATGGGCGCCAGGTACTGGATCAGCAACAGAGCCAGCGTGAACGCCAACCGGGACTCCTCGTTGGGCCAGTGCTCTCGGCATACTTCGTACAGGGAGAACACCGGCTGGTGTGGACTGGCAGGAAACAGCACCGGCTCGATCTTGTGGAAAGTCCACATCGGCGACGAGATTGCTAGCGAGATGATCCAGAGCGAGGCGATGTACACCAATGTGGGCAGGTGCTTGTGGCAGGCGCATGGACTCTTAACGATCGTGTTGTAGCGGTCCAGGGCGATGATGATGACGGTGCCGGTGCTGACCAGAATGTTGCTGCATTGCATGAGTGACATCAGCTTGCAGAGATACGGGCCGAGCGTCCACTTGGCCTCGATGAGAAATGCCAGCGTTGACGGCATTGTGATGCTGCAGAGTAGGATGTCGGACGTGCACAAGTTGACGATGAAGATGTTGCGAGTCGTGCGCAACTTCGACTTGCGGGCGAAGACGAACCAGACAAACAGGTTGATGACGATGCCGAAGACGATGAGCGACCAGTAGAGGACCTGAAGGAGCGTAACCACAGCGGCGCTTTGCTCACTTCCCGAGTTGACGCTGCCGCTGATCTCCCGGATGATGTCGTCTACCATGGAGTCGTTGACGCTCAGCGGATCCCCGAAGAGGCTGCGAATTGCCTTCCGAGTCTGCGAACTGTTGGCAGTGTCCTCACTCCACACTATCAGGCTGTGTGGACCTCTGGCTTTCAGTCCGACGCTGCCGACGATCGCCATTCCGTTGCCATCGACGCCGTCCATTTGCTGCAACTATTAGAACGAACAGAGCGTGGCGTTTTCAGGCCGCTGGAGCAGCAGATCATGCTGTAGCACGCGGTATGGCAGGAGGTTCTGTACTGTCAGCCCAGCTGACACCGAAAACATCCCCCGGGCAGAGATCCGCCGAGATTGTCAGGCACTAGTGTCAGTCGGAAGGGCTCTAGTTGACAGGAGCACGAGCATGTGGCTGCTACCGCGCTGCCGCAACACTCATTGCACCAGTAGCTGCTTGAACTTGTGTCGACACCAGCTGCCTGCTGAACAATCTGCGGCTGCGTCGACACTAGCTGCCCGCTGAACCAGCTGAACCAACTGCAGCTGCGTCTACACCTAGCTGCCTGCCTGCCAGCCTGACCTGCAACAAAAGCAGTGACACGGTATTAAATTGCGGGAATAAAAGGCACGCCTAGCCAACCGACAGCCAACAGACAGCTGTTCCATTAAGAGTCCGTGCGTCGACGATGAGCTGATTGACTTCACTGGTATTCGTAGTGCGCTCGGATTATTGGAGTAATTGCTGCCCGGTTAATAGTCACATGTCAATTGTTGCTAATCTCAACATTATTAGGCGCCTGACGATGCCTTAGCAATATCACCAATGGAACATTTACAGGAACATTCACGTTCGTGCAGCTGTTCAGCCATGCAAGTAAGTGCGTTATCAAGCTGTAACCCAAACTTTATCATAGGAAATGCATGGTGTGTTATATCGCGCAATAGTCGGAACATTCTTGTTACACTTATCGTCACTAGATGACACTAGCAATCACCCCAATATCACGGGAACTACTGAAACTAGAATCATACAATTATGGTGAAAATACGGCTGTAGTGAACTCTCGACATCAATTGGCATAAATTTAAAGGCCCCAGGTCAACATTTTCAAGGTGAAATGAGGTCAAATGTGTTAAATTTTGGTGAGTGCGTGCTTAATAGCTTCCTTGGACCATATCTACTGACATAAAATAGGTAATCTGCATTTTGAATGTACAAATACTTATGCATTGCTTGAAATAGTACACAACCGTTTAAAAGAATGCTTTGTAGATCATAAAACCATCACCAAATGCAGAAAGGTTCGAAATATCTCGTGACAAGATCTTCCGAAACAGTCCAGGTACACGCAATATCACTGAACCACACCAGCGGCGGAACAATTCTGGCCCAGGGAGGCTCCTTCCAAGGGGAATTGCTACATTTTTAAAATATTGATCTAGCATTTAAGCTCCTTAGAAAAAAGCCTTTTAGTACTGGTGTATTGTGTACGTCAATTGTCTGGGAATTTTGTGTTGTCCCGCATGGCCTTAATCAAGGTGGGCGTCCCGAAGTTACTCCGGGCTACTGCAGTCATTAATTACTGCTTCTTTCAATGCAGCACCCTACTGAGCATTACAATCTCGGGATAACTGTAGGGGTGTGCAGTACCCTTAGTGGCACTGGCGACGCTCAAGCTGCACACTATATTTTTAATGGAAGCGGCTCATCTCCATAACGCGATATTCAGATACTAGTGAATCATTTATTAACACCCGGGAGCCGTGCTATCTACCGAGTAACGAGTAAGGAAATCAACCTCACCTGATCCCAATGTGTGACAGTGATACGGCCGGCTATTTCGATCCTTCTGTATACATATTCCTGCTGCTCACGTGCTGGTTTTCTGCAGCAGGAACGTGGCAACCATTGCTCAAGCCAATAATGTGTTTTCATCACCTACATTTGTAAACGCCAACTGATACCTGTATAATTTATGCGCGCCAAATCAGCGCGCGATCTGCAGTGCAGGTCGGCCGGTTTAGCTGAAGATACGTCCACCTTTAACTGGAAATGATATTGATTTTCCATTGGCAGGATCATCGCAAGCTAACGATTTCGGTAAAACTACACCTTCGCTCAGGGGCGGAGTTTCCTATACCATTGGCGGGGCCCTGTCCCCGCACCAACTTTCATTTGGGCCCCACCAACTTTGAGTGCCTGGAGATGGTCGCTCAAATGATTCGGTCACTCGGTGCAATTTGAACTGATCTGGTACACCTTCCATGTGGGAACGGTGACCTCAGTTTTCTTTAGGCCCACTTTGTTTAACTTTAATACGCCCTTTACCGATCATTGGATCGATGTGGAGAAAAAAAATATGGTGTTAGTACTGTGTCGAATGAGGCAAGGACGGAAGGGGGAGAGAGAGAGAGGAAGCTATCTCAGTCATTGTCTCTCCATTTACAATAGGGCGGGACTCAGCATGCCTGCTGCCTGGTCGCCATCCATGAGTGACATCAGGGAACTCTCCATTTACAATAGGGCGGGACTCAGCATGCCTACTGCCTGGCCGCCATCCATGAGTGACATCAGGGAACTCGTGCACCCAACAGTATTTTGGGCTTACTCTGCTCCCAATGTGGCACCATGGGGATAGCAAAAGCCCTAGCCCAGATTTTCGGAAACATCACGTAAACAGAGGTGGCTGGCGGGACCAAATTCTGCACATCCCTGCGGACGTTTATTTCGGAACATCTGGTGCATGTCGGAACATGTCAGATCAGGTCCGGTTACTAACCTGCGACGATTTTTCGGGAACCTGTTCCGGCGCCATTGGGTGGATTTCACACGTGTCATGTTTGAACCGCAACAGATTGCATACCATGAATTCTATACTTATGAAATAAATATTACCGTGTTTCTCATTCAAGTTTAAGGAGATTGAGGGGTCGCATGATCCTATGGCATTCACGTGCTACTGTGAAGGTCAGGGCAAGCCACGCAGGGTCAATATGGGGTTTGGGTTTTTGGATCCAAAACGCATAATATCCGGCCCTAGAGGGTAACAATGCACCGAATTCGAATTCAGCACCCAAAATGTCATATGAAACAGCTCAGATCACCTTTATTGAGCTGACCTTTGACTTTTGCTGACCATACGTCAACACAGGCATAAGGGGTTTAAGTAAATTATAGCTGGTTCCAGGGTAATTGCGGGTGCTGATTTCGGATTTGGCGTTCATCTTTCTTCCACAGTGCCGCAAATCGTTCTTCGGTTCCCAAAACCAAAACCTCACATTGGTCCTGCGTGGCTTGCTATGTATGCAATAAGGTTCTAAAGAATGCATAGAAGATCATACTACTCCTCGTTGAACTTCGGTTTAATGTGGGACACGGTGTATTTCGTGTATTTCAGAAGGGTATCATGCATAGTTCACCATCGATTAGGACCAGAACTTGGAAAAAGTGATAAATCTGCGGAAATCCGCCCGGAAAATCGTCTCAGATCAGTGACCTGACCTGGCCTGGTAAAACGCTTATACCAAAAAGCTCCGCAATGAATGCCCGCAGGTCTGTTCAGAGTTTCATTGCATTTTATCCAGCCATTTCTGTAATATGCTGGATGAAAATCACGAACGTACTAACTGCACCACACGTGAGGGCCCGAAATGTTCGGCGTAAAGTTCCTTGAAAACCACTATAACCAGAACACTACGTAAGCTAAAAGAAAAATTGCATATAAAAAGATACGCAATGAATAGCTAGTAAGCTACCATAAAACTTCATTGCGTTTGCGGAAGTCCTTTTTCATTGATATGGCAAAAAGTCCCCCCCCCCACCCCTGGTTCTGCGCGGGTTAATGTTGATAATAAGCAAAATATGCATTCTGTATTAAGCAGAGACAGTCGTAGTTTTCATAATGATGACACCGCAGGGCGTGGACATTTTCCCAATGTGGTTTTCTTCATTTTCTCATTGTAAGCTAAGAAGGGATTCGGCGGTACTTGAAACCAGCTCTATCGTTAGCTTGTCTCTCTGAGACCACGATGATGTCGCGCTAGGTCATTTCTAGTCTGACAATTAGTATGAAGTGATTTGGCTTCTTCCAGCCTTGTGCATTGACCGTTGATATCGCATAAGCAATATACTTGTTAGAAGCCCCAAATACATTGCCCGACTGCCCCCCCCCATCAATTGGGTCAGAACTACGAACAGATCAATACGAGCAGACTCCTGCGGGGTTTCCTTCGATTCTGGCGCAAAGCAATATACCGCGCAAAGTGCGATGAGCAGTGAGTACGGCTTCTGCCGTTCAAGTGCATTTTGATGTCTCATAAGCGCCACTCATTGAATCGCTGCCAGGTTGCCTTCTTTGATGGTCGCTGACAATTTTGCTAGCAATAACCAGGGCCATTATTCTGCAGAACATATGCTACCATTGGAGGTAGATTAATGGTAGACAGCATACTGAAGTCTTATAAATGGTGCTCATAAGACATTCAGTGACATTGGAACAGGCCGTAAATGTTCGGAAGAGAATCATCCAACATAATTGTGTTGCTTGTTGCTCATTACTCAGCAACGATGCATATCAAAAGACTTGTTCCGTATGGCATAAACATCAGCTTATCAGAATATTTACAGCAGCATTGGGAAGCAAAACCAATCACGACAAGCCGCAAGATCCAGGCAAGTGAACCCACCCGGACCCATCCAAACTTTCCTGATATCTGGAGCTGGATGCGTCGTGACTCGCCCTCCGGTGTTTCCACCCATGCACACAACTGCTTCAGATATGCACACAATGAGAAATTGCATGGAGTGAGGCATGACTCGGCAAAAGTGATATATTTACTAGCTACCATGCGGAGAACAGAATGTGCGCTATCGCACAGTGGAACACTGTCGATTTGCTACCTGATCTGGAAGAAACAGCTCCCGTATTGTATTGCGGTAATTGTTCAATCACGATAAACATTGCATAAGAAGCTGACCTAGTTTGGGGTCACGTCGGTGCATCGCACATAGGCCCATCCGATGCATGATCCGCCCTGGATCCAGTTTTCACCCGAGTGCCGTACCTCATCCAACAATACATGCATTGTACATACATTATCACCTTGACTGCCAGACGGGCGTTCGTTTCGGTTCTGAGTGCTCTTCCCAAATTTTGTGTTTTTTTTTGCACTTTGTCAGCACATTTCTTTTTCTTTTTGCTGTGCTTCTTGCACAGCCGCGTCCTCGATAAGCTCCATGTTTACCACAATCGCTTTCCCGTTGACGGCTTTACTGCTTTGCCTGCGCCTGGCTTCTGTTGACCTCACCATCAGCACCCACAGTGTCAACATTGTCAGGCATAACACCGGCACCGGTGGACATAGCGCTAGCGGACGCAGCGGCGGAGCCACACGGTGCCGCGTCGTTTCCGTCGAGTGCAGTGTCGGCGGCGACGCTAGGAATTGTGCCAAACGCACGGGAACAGATTTGAAGGGGGAAAGTCGCCCCCGCAGATATAAGGTGTCAGAGAGCCATGTATACTCCCCTGCCTACTCCAGGAGCCCGCAATGACGCGAAATCCGAGGGTAAACCGAAATGTAAAATTGAGAGGGATGAGGTCAGAATAACCACCAACCTCTACTACGCCAAAAATCGACCGGCAGACCCGTTCCTAGAGTCGCCACAGGTCACTCCCTCCTTGAGTTCGGAGCAAAGACATAACTTTTCAATTTTTAATGACAAATTTCCATGTTTGGTGCTTTCCTGGAAAACGTCATCGCCTTTTCTGACCTGCCTCTCACTTGGGGGAAATGCGGATTGCATGGCGCCCTCTGAGACAATTTTGGCCGCCGAAGGGGCACCACCCCTCATCAGCAAAATCCTAGATCCTTGAGTAGCCGAACGTGAGGAGGAACACCGTCTGTAAATGTGCGCGGGGAGTGCGTAATAGGAGCACTACACATGTTCGTTAATGGAACATCCGATGCCCTAAAAGCGCACACCCGACATCCAGCGCTTTCCCACTCAGAAAATGCATTATCGGTAATTTACACACCAGCCTCGAAAAACGTATTGGAACTCGCTTTGAAACGTACCATCATATTTGTCGTTACAAGTTATAGGTTCTACGAAAAAGTTTGCTAATTGATATAGTTCAATATTGTTGGTAGTGATTTTCGAAAACAAAATTCAGCACTCGATTTCGACAACAAGCTCTTAATTTCTCCATCGATGTCAGAGGAAGGCAGCGGTGTCGATTTTGAAAAACGTTGGGGGATTGGGGGGGGGGAGGGCGATGTGTCAATGCACTAGACTCCAAGCTCATCGAATTTCGTCCACTTTATTTTCAGATCAATACACACCGCCTTAAATAAACTGTTTCAGCGTCCATATGCAGGCTAAAACACACCGGCCTTGATGGAGCATCGGAGCACAGCCGACCTGAACTGTGATGACGACGGGTGAAGGTATTTCCTTGGTGCCTAATATTTGGGAGGGGCGAAGCGAAAGTTTTGGTGGGGGCGAGTTCAAGATCGGAGAAGAGACACAGCCTCCACAAAAGCATAGACATTGACGCCAATGTCCTCTAATCAACCATGTGCATTGGTGCAGTCATCGTGATCGCCGAGTCTTGTCAGCCGCCACACACGACACCAAGAAAATTAAAATGAACAACGGATCACATACATCAATCAGTGCAATCGTTTCACTACTTGTTTTTATATCAGTATGAAAGCTCGGTCTGTACCCAATCGCGCAGCCAAAAGCAATAATAGGACACACTGGGTACGTCGTGCCTCTCCGGTCACGGCCAAGGAGTCCGAAAAGGTCAGCCCAGGAGATTCCCAGAAGAGCCCTCCGATAATTTTGAAATGGATATGTCCGCTCCGATGGTTTCTTTGCTAGGATCGGACATGCTAAAGCACAAAACTTCGGAAAATGGAAATAATAGCAGAAATCATAGCAGTTTTCAAATCGGCGGAATTGACATGGTCACGGCCACGGGTGTGTCGCAACAGGAGCACTTTTTATTGCAACCCCGTTAAGTACCTGTAATCCTTTGCCTCCCCGAGGAAAGGTCAAGGGCGGAGTTTCATATACCTTTGGTGGTGCCTGGGTCTCAGCATCTTTGCCTTCTTGACTTCATCGACTAATTTGATTTTGCTTCCCTTTGTAGATTGACTTGGGATGGGTCAAGATAGGTAGTATTCCAAAATCTCCGAACTATCGCAATTCGCAGCATAGTTGCAGCATAGCAACACCAAACTCAGAGCGTACTGCTCTTTCATCAAATCAAACAACTCTGCAATCTCGAAGTTTTAATTAAGATCAGGGTTACTGAACTGAGGTCACGTTAAATTTCGTCTTCTTATCGTAGTTAAGGGTGAACTTTTCATGTAGCACATGATCAAAGAATGGTATATATATTTCGCTTTCAAATATCTGACAAGGTTAATGGCGTATGGTCAGGTCAAGTATCACGCATATTCTACACTGTCGTCCTGCGTGGGTAGTTGGGATTTTTGTCAGCGTCAGCTGCTTCGACTATATTGTGCCCGTACTGTCGTCTTATGCTGAATACTGCTGTTCCTTGTGAAGCAAAACTTTAATTCAGTTTCAGATCCACCTAAGTAGTGCAATATGGCATTGGGTGAACAAACAATGACCCGAGATGATACGACTTCGTGTGACCAGACCTTATTTGTTTCTGTTCTGTGGGTAAACATAAAGAGGTGCAAAATGTCAGGCAGTAAGAACAAATGGCAGACATAAAAGAAGATTTCATATAGGCGCGATGGACATGAATAAGGTCGCAGGTGTGCCGCACCCAAAAACATTTCTGGCTGCGCTGCTGTTAGTGCCCGTAGTCATTTCCCTCGCCGAGGTAAGGTTAGTCTCACTGCTGGCAAAAATAAATAAAATAGATGACTGAATAGACTTACTGGCAAGAAATTCGAACGTCACCTGTATCGATGAAATTTGGTTACGGCATAGGCGGGTCAGACCATCTTTAGCCCTAGCCCTCTTGACCGTCGCTGAATACCATTACA
Organism: Ashinkailepas kermadecensis; assembly: GCA_034440615.1. Lineage (NCBI taxonomy): Eukaryota > Metazoa > Arthropoda > Thecostraca > Neolepadidae > Ashinkailepas > Ashinkailepas kermadecensis. Next base: position 11,955 of record JAOTOM010003981.1, read on the forward strand.
GACATTCTTCTCACGCGATGTACAACCACAGTTCACATCACAGTTAGAGTAAAATCCTGGTGGTGAAAACAAATGTTTGCGAAGTTAAATCGGTGCATATATTGAGCAGTGCATTCGTCCGTAAAGTAATAAATTGTACCAAAGCCTGAGATGCGCAGCTCCAGGGCTGGGTCAGATGCCCCCAAAAAGCGTGCATGCCTGTATTATGTTTTTCAGCGTCGGATGTGGGGCAGAAACTTTGGCGGCACGCCGTGCTGGCCCAGCCAACAGGCCACAATCGGGTGCACCGTGGCTTGGGTGGCGTCTCAACGGAAGTCCTGGGGATGGTCTTGTGCAAGGAACGAACAATTGTCATAGAAATTGCCAGCAACTGCCACCACCACTGAGGTAATTCAGTCTCTAAGATCGCTGAAAGCGCGGCTTTGCATTTCTGAAATATGATGGTGTTTGGTTTCGTATGCCGTCGCGTTTGGTTTTGTATGTCGTCAACTATGCCTTCGTTTAGCATAAGGACAAAATCTTCCAATTGCTTAATCTGATCAATCAGCGTGCATTGGCCAGTTCTGACGCACTGCTTATAGCGGACTTTCTCGTGTAAGTTCATCTCAGCATCATGCTCGTCTCTTCTCTTTTCTCTCTGCTATACTATTTGTGTAAAAATGGTGCTAGAGACGTGAAATTTTCACAAGCACACACAACCGATGGTTCATGCGAACCGATGGTCCATGTTGAGTGTCATTGTCGTTGGGGTGTGTTTTAAGCACGTGACATGCGCTTACATTTGCTCCATATCTCCCACAAGATCAACATGGTATTTTCAAGTTGGGGAATACAAATTTCCGTCGTACACATCGAAGCGTGGCTCGGCTCACGTAGCAGCCAGCCAGATGTGCTTGGCACCATTCGAAAGCCACAGAAGTTGGCTATCTTTTGTGCATAATTGCAACCCATGCAGTCCAATTAATCCATGCAATCCATGCAGTCGGGTCAACATGTTGCCCGTGACATGTGTGAGCGAGGTGTGAAGTCAAATTGGCGATCTCCATTCACTTCGCATGTAAAACGGGCTTTCCGCCGTCTTATTTTAGGACAAGTCGGCTCGCTTTCAACCGGCACAGCTACCGAATCAATGCATGGTCGCATGTACACTGAACCAACACCACAGTGCAGACACAACAATCGCCAAACTTCACAGGCCAATTGTCGCCGGTTCACGTGGCACGTGCACACGTGGGAATCATGAAAAGCGAAAGTCGGCTTATTACAACGTTTTTCATGATTCGGTCTACCGCTGGAAAACGGCTCAAGATAGCGAAACGGGGTTACCTTCAACTCATGGTTCCATGCACTGGCTATACTTTTATAATTCACTATGGCCACGTGCCGTGCATACGTGCTGTGTCAGTTGCCAGCGCAATGATGCATGTCGTCAATCATAACAAACGGCTCACTTTACACGCCACTAACCCATGTAAGATATCGTTTTGGACCATAAGTCGCCACACGCCTGCGCCAATTTGTTCTATGTCCACCAGCATCTTTATATTTTCGCCATCTCAGATCCTTTGGCTACAAACAACGATGCCGAAGACCTACATGAACGGGTTTTCGCTCCAGAATCATTCATTTCATTGTTGCGCCGACGATGGTCGGGCAAAAGCCGGGGTCAACGACATTGCTCAGCTTCGAGAGTTGAAAAGTAATCAGGCCCGCGCGCGCTGAAATGCCAGCCAAACCTCCGCGGGAAGGATTTCATTCAAGTAAATATAAATATCAATGAATGAAACGAATGAAAATCACTGAATAAAGCCGGCTCCATTTAAACCGTATGGCCCGCGAACCGATGCACCGATCGACACGAAACCAGTACCACAGGGCAGCTACGAGAATAGACATGTCGTTCAGCGCGGCGAGCGGGATTTGTTGATCAATTTATGTACTGAACATCCTTGAAGTTTTTTCTCTCAAAATTTCTCTTTTTTTTAACGCAGCGGAGTAAGTGGCGCAGGCGCTTCCCTCTACTATACTATTTGAGTTTGTCTATCACCTCTTGTTTTGTATTGATTGCGATCGTGCGCGAGTGAAACTATGGTTGCCATGTGCTTGGGATTTTCGCACGCGCCAGACAACGAATGGGCAATGTGTGTTTTCTAATGTTATTGTCGTGGGGTATGCACTGGGCGCGCGACATGCGCTCAAAATTCGCGCGACACCCTCATTGGCTTAGCATGCGTTCGGAGATTTTCCAGACAACAACTGAGACCGGCGCATATTGGCTCCCGGTACGGCACACATCACAGGTAACGAGGGATGGGTGCCATCACGAGAAAGCCTCAAATTTTGGCTATCCTTCGGGTACAATTTCGTTGAGATTGGGTCAATGTGCTGCACGTGAGCGACATGGGGGTCGTGGGGGAACGGGTGTCACCAAAATTCACCGTAGCCCATCCATTCGTATGTCCATTCGTATGTCCATTCGTAAGAACAGCACGTAAACAATAAAATGTTTGGGTAAAAAATGACCAATTTTAGTGCTCCGGTTGAACTAAGTTCCGACTGCTATGTCTTGACAACCAATCGTCGCATTGACACGAAACCAGCACCGCATTGTTGCCACGACAATTGTCAACCTTGCCGTTTGAACCGCTCTCGGTCCATACGCTACGCGCGCACAGGGGAGGGGTGAAAATATGAAACGTTTTTCACCGCTATATACGATTGGGTCTGGTACTCGGAAACGGATAGAGATGGCGAGTAGCCGTTACTTGCATTACTTGGCTCCATGCACCAGCCACACTTGTCCCATTGACCATCAGCAGGTGCCCCGTCATTGTGTGTCCGGGCCCCGTCACTGTGACGAGAGTGCAATGTGTTTCGGTTGGTGACGAGAGTGTTTCGGTTGGTAAAAAGGCTCCGCTTTCCGTTTCCCCAACACCACTGTCAGATGACATTTTCGGTTAAAGGTGGTGCATGCGCATAGCTCGAACTCTTCTAATGGTCGCAGTACCTTTATATTTTCCCATCGCAAATAGCTTGGGGACAATCGTGGATGCCCGAACCATTACCAAGCATCATTCTTAACCGTCTCATGCTGCTTCAACATGCACTGGACTATCGCCGGGGTCAGACATTGATTCCGTGGTTGAAAATTATATTAACGCATGTGCTGCCACGCAAATGAATGAATGAATTAATGAAGAAAATGAATGAATAAAGGCAGCTCCATTTAAACCGGCATAACTGGCGAGCCAATGGACCGATGCACAAGAAACTAACACCACAGTGTAGCTACAATGGGGCATTCGTTCAGTGAGTGTTCTCAAAACCTCCAGTGCTGATCAACTCCAATGTAACATAGCCTCAAGATAACCTAACAAGGGTCATATCCTTTCATCATATCGGCCATGGCCCACCCACTTTTCTAAGTGTGGGGGAAGCAATGGTAGCTGGCCCACTCACTTTTTAGACATTTAAACTTACTAAAAAGCAGTATGCACACATTTGAATACGAGAAAAACTCACTGCAATCTATATTTAAGTAAAATATGCACATATCACATCGTAGCACTTCATTTTTAAAGTCATGTACACTTGGACATGACATTACAAGAATGCAACTATGTCAGGAATTGATGTAATGCAACAGATGTATGGATATTCACACCATATATTATGTTATGAAAAGACTATAAAGCAGATGATGTACCAGCCAGTAAGAAGATACATCCATACTAGAGTTTCGCTGTGGTTCTTTGACTGTTAACATATTTAACATCGATTAAATTAATATTGCCTACAGTATAACATTATAAAGGCTGAAGGCAGTAATGTAATACAATCAATGTAAGACATACAATTCGCAAGTGCAAGTTCCTTGCCTTGATATTTCATAGCGATATATTATACATGGCTTTGGTCCTAGCTGCCATACACTTCAACATTTATCTATATTTTGATTATTGAAGCATACAAATTACTACCACGATACATCCATTGCGTGACTGTAGTATGGAATAGAACGTATAAATTTCTACATTTCAAAGGGCTTTCACAGATTGGCACAGCACACAGATATCCAACCTTTTGATTGGGATGCCTGGGTATTATCGGTGCTGGCATCCAACATAGCAAAATACTTATTTCCATAATGTATTATGGTAGCATAAATACAGTAATGAAGTCCACACCCTGTTATATCAACTTCAAGTGCGAAAACGCCTCTCAGAATTTCAGAATCTCCCGAGAGGATTAGGCGCACGTGATGCGACCTGACAAGGTCACATGAGGAGTGATATGAAGAGTGATGTGACCAGTGACGAGTGATGCTTGTCATGTGGCCTGAGAAGGCACATGACGAGCATGACAACTGACCCGAGTGGATCTTCAGCCGCGGGGTAACCGCGTAGTGGCATTGACAGCACGTTAAACATTTCATTCAAATTATGTCGTTCAACAGAAATGGTTCGGTCAGATGGTGGGCTCATGGTATATGTAATCATTTCTGCTTAGTAAAGACTATGATCCCAGAATCTATTCAATGAAGACATTTGGATTAAAAGTACTAAAACACCAAATTACAACGGAGACTACTATCGAGGCTTTTCATCGTCCAGTGATGAGTACGTCCAGGCTGAGATTTAAGAACCCCGAAGATAATGGGATGAATTTAGGCCAATTGCGGGGTGTATGTTTCTGAACACTACTTGTGGTGCAAGCAGTTAAATGGGCATATGAAAGTCGATTTTGTGCAATGTCATCTTATACACAGAATGTTCCTGGTTCTAGCCTTTTCACATTTGAATTTGGTTCAAACGCCACCTACGAAGTGCGGCATGCCATTGGATTACCAACGAATGACCTGAGATGACTGAAATAGTGCGATCTGCCTTTTTTTCGCCAGATTTGACCATCCCTTGGGATTACTTCCCAATCAGTGCACAGTTAGGCGAAGGTTGAAGAGATCGCCTTAGCAACATATGCATTGTCCCATCGTGACCTGAGATCAGGTAGCGAGGCCAAAAGCTGCACAGTTTGCAAGGATGTTTCAGTATCATATCAGCTCTTCTTGACATACTTTTTTCCATACTTCAAAAGTGATATTCCTAAGATATTCAAGCTTGAACTTATTTCTCATGACCACAGCGTGACCTGGCCTGACCTTGTTTTTCGAATGTCAATAAGATATAATATTTTGCTTGAATAGTTCTGCCAAAAGGAACGGAGACATATATAGCAAGGTTCTACATTAACACAATCCATACATGATACCTACATTAACACAATCCATACATCCTCCATATTGCCTGGGTCATTCCCCTATGTAAAGGTCATGTCCCTGGGTCGTCTCTGATTGGATACACGTTGCACCATCCTATCCTCCATAATTGTTGTAGATTATCTTGACGAAGCTCGCACAGCAAGGCTCTCTCGCATCTCGCATCTCGATACAGAGCATGGTCTTACACTCCGGGCTTCACCAATCGGATCATTCAAGATAAAACATGTGGTACGTTGAGACGGTTCAACGGCAACTATAAATCACAGCTGGGCACTTACGCGGGATGACTTCGGCAGGGCGCCAGGTGAGCGGCAGGAGCGAGATCACGGCGCTGGCGGCTGTCGTCGGTCGTCAGTCCAGGCTCGTCGTGCTCGTCGTGTCGACGCGGCCGCCTCCGACCCGACACTGGCCGACGGCTGCGCCACCTGTTGCCACGCCGGTGTCGACGCACGTCGATGATGGCAGCCGTCGACGCCGCCGACGACCGGCGCCTGCCGGAGCGACGACCGGCGCCTGCCGGAGCGACGACCGGCGCCTGCCGGAGCGACGACCGGCGCCTGCCGGAGCGACGACCGGCGCCTGCCGCAGCGACGACCGGCGCCTGCCGGAGCGACGACCGGCGCCTGCCGGAGCGACGACCGGCGCCTGCCGGAGCGACGACCGGCGCCTGCCGGAGCGACGACCGGCGCCTGCCGGAGACGACCGGCGCCTGCCGGAGCGACGACCGGCGCCTGCCGGAGCGACGACCGGCGCCTGCCGCAGCGACGACCGGCGCCTGCCGGAGCGACGACCGGCGCCTGCCGGAGCGACGACCGGCGCCTGCCGGAGCGACGACCGGCGCCTGCCGGAGCGACGACCGGCGCCTGCCGGAGCGACGACCGGCCGGCCCGTAAGAATGGAATGTCGAAAGAAGAGCGAGGGAGAAAGAGATCGAGGCATAGGGAAGGATGGAAGGACTATCCCGTATGAGGAATAGCCTTCTGAGGAGCGGAGGATAGGGACGGTTGAAGGGAGGGATAAGGAAGGATGGAGAGAGGGGTAGAGGAATAGAGAAATGGATAGAGAGGAATGAAGACTGGAATAGTGAAGAATAGAGGTAAGGATAAAGTGGGATGCAGGGATGGATAAGGATGGATGGACGGGTGGGGTGAGGTGGTATGGAATAGGAAATGGGAAGAGAGAGAGAGAGAGAGGGGGGGGGGGGGCGTTATGGTGGGATGGTGGGAAGAATATGGCCGAGAGCGAGGGAGGGCTAGGGATGAATTGGGCGAGGGAGGGATATGGATGGATCGAGCGAAGGGTAAGGAAGAATAGATATATATGAAATAAGGGATAGGGGAGGATAGGTAGATAGAGGGTGTGGAAACCCTTGTGAAAATACTCCCATGGAATTGGCTTGCTTCCCCTTAGCGCAAATATTGGTATGCGCACTGGCATGGGTGGATAATGCGGTATGGCAGGTATGGCCATGGCCACACCAACTTCAAAGTTGGTATGGCATTGTCACACCAACTTTCTTTGAGAGCCTGCATTTATCAAATGAAAATGGGGGCACACCTTGGTAATATTCTGTCTTCGCCACCGCCACGCCCACACCAACTCCGCAAGCGATTCTCCACCCATGCGCACTAGGTAGGACGCACAGTGCAGCTACGGCGCGCAGCACCATGCAATTTTCAATACTTTTCCTTCATATTATTTATTGCGTTTGATGTGAAAGTTCCAATCTCGGGTCATGTAAGGTCATTGACTTAACCAGGGCAAGGAGGACCACCTCCAAAAAATATTTCAAGATCAATCTCATCTAAATGAAGACATTGAAATAAAACTTGGTACGTGAGTACGATTAGGCAGTGAATACAAAATGCATAGCTCGGATTTTTGTGTTTGGTCAGATCAGTGACCTGAGGTCATCGCCAATTTTGGACCAATTTTCTATTTTTGTAATATGCATATTCTTCTAACCGGATTTTCCTCCTTGGTGTGCATGCAGATATATGAGAAATTACTTTTTCAATTTGATTAACTTCCGTCGAGTGACCTGAAGCCAGGTCAAGTTAAGGTGTGGCAAGTGGCCAAAACTATTTAACGCTCGTTTTTGTGGCTTATCTCGGGATTTATAGCCTAAATAATATCAAACTTGCATTGCTCGACCAACCTAAGTTACATAATGGAGCCAATACTATGAATGATAGTCAAGGTCAAGGTCATGCTAGGTCGTTATCCTGCAACAATTTTTATACTTTTTCAAAGGCGCATACATGAGAAAATATTCGAAATGAAGCTTACCAAATGATTACAATTTGGCAGTGCTTTCAGCACGTGTCTTGTACTTGTGTTTGAGGTCAGGTCAGTGACCTATGGTCACCGCCAATTCTGGGTCACAATGTACCAATGTGACTATCGTTGTAACATTCGCCTTGTAATTAGCTCTCAAATGGCGTGCCCTTTAACTCTGTGTCTTTACCAGAAATGGAGACATCAACTATTTAATATGCATTTAAAGAAAAACTATTTTGAGTCCCAAAATTTTTAAAATAAAAATCTTCATTTTCTGTCCCTACTCGTCAAGTGCTTTCAAGCGATACCCGGTTCGCGTTCATGCACACCTTAGATTGAAAATTAGAGTGGGTCTTCGTCACCCCCCCCCACCCCACCGCCCACGAGACACGGCGTGAGGATCCGACCGGAGAGTCAGTTAGTGATGACAGATCTCACCAGCCCACGAGGAGACCCAACACTGCAAGGGAGGAAACATGATGCCAGAGATTCCAGGACGCCCGTTGCCATTGATAGGAGCTCATTGTTGGTTGATCGAGCTTACAAAACGCTCCAAAGCACAGCAGGAGGCCTCCCATGTTGTCCAGAAATCCCATGTCAAGAGGCTAGACATCGGACCCATGGAGCTAGCTCATGAAGAGCCCCAAAGGAGGGCAGGATGCCCCTCATGTTATCTGGAGGAAAACATTATTGAGGAGGCTCAATCGGGTTGTCTGGAGACCCATACCGCTCAGAAAAGCTCCGAACCCCAGCACGAGGACCCCTCATGTTGCCTGAAGGCCCTCGACCAGGCATTTGGAACAGAGGTCCCAAATGCCGTGACGAAGGCCGTAAAAAATACAGTGACGCCCTTCGAGCCTTCGAGGTAACCCTCCCCAAGCGCAGGGATCCCCATGGAGAGCCATTCGCCCTCTCTCAGAAGGAATTGCTGGCGTCCCTCAGATGTGATGAGCCGTAATTTTGGCTGGTCGCTAACTAGAACTCGGATATTCCTCTTAATCCACTGAGTTCGATATAGTGCGGAGGGAAGGGGGCAATGCCTGTTGGTATCAATTACCGGCTGGTACCAACCGGTTCAAACCATAACTATGCCAATTGATAACTCTGGATCTTTCAGCGTTGACATGTATTTGCATACCTTGGAATGCAAATATTAGTTGGTTGGTTGGTAATTTGAGTGTTAGGGCGCAACGACCAGGTTTGATCATTTAGCGCCCATGAATGCATGGGAAGCAGGCGACCTTAAAGAGACGGTACACTGGTAATATTTTATTACACAACTTACAATATACATACAGTGAGACAGATGAGTGCATGCTAGCTATTCGGAACGGTAACACATAAGGTGCGACTGTCGAGAGCGTGTGGCACCAGTGCACGCTGACCGCGCCAGCACCGTGACAGCGACACACCTCCGAGCGGCTGGGCAGCGGCCGCTACACGCACCGTCCTCAGGTGCTCACACGTCACCACCTGCAGTCGTCCCGCTCTCGCTGCTGTCTCCAACACACGAGCCCACCACTCAGCTCCCACTTCATACACGCCGCGCGCATCTCTAGTAAAACAGTACAGGCGACCCGACCACTTTGCTGCATCTCCGCCAACGACGAAAATCACCCCACCCAGGTCATCAGCCTACTTGTTGCCGCTTTCGGCCCATCCCACCCCCATCGACGGCCAGCCTCGTCGACGATGGCGCGCGCCGGGCCAGCCGTGGCGCCCACGACCGCCACAGTAATGCCGCTAAAGGGGTCGGCGGACCACGCTGTCCGCACGCCCGTCCCGCTAAACAATATGACAGTGATGATATGCAAGGCCACTTGGGTGTTGGGAGTCGCCGAAATCTGGGCCGCCAGCGCTTCGGACCGGACGGAAGCGTGCGAGCGCGGCGAGGAGCGGCAGCGGACCGCGCAGGCCGTACGGCGGCGAGCGGCCGGGCGCAGACTGCCACCAGGAAGCTAGCTACGGCTACAGCTAGTTGAGACCAGATCGAGGACTTTCCGAAAATACCCGTGACTGCACCGGGGATACATCAAGTCCAGCGGAGAGGTCAGCGAGCACCGGAGAGGCCGGCTGACGGGCTGGCTGTGCTGACCAGACGAGTATCGGCACCTACCACGCCACCAGACGCCGACGACTGACGTGCCGCGCGGCGTGTATCGTCTGGCCGGGACAGGTAGCGGCAGGGTGCACGCGTCCCCCCCCTCCGCCAGCCCGCCAGTCCGTCGTGCTGCGACACTCCGCCCGCCAGCCCGACCCTCGGCAGCTGGTCGACGCAGTGTCGATTCGAGTCGCGCATTGGTCACGATTGCTACAACACGGACCGCGGGGCGGCGTTCCCACCAGAAGGTTCGCCTCACACACGCATAAACGTCCTATTGTTACCTCAGCCAGCATCACTCGACTTAAAATAAAACCATCAACTAGATGACATAAATTGCAGGCACTAGATATATGACGCTTCAACACCGCCAAAAAAAAACCCACCACAGACCTGAAAAGACTATGGTGATATCAAAACGATTCCAATCGACATCCAGCCAGTAAAATATGACAAGTAAACGAAACAGAACCGCCGGTGAACTTAAGTCGGCCGGATCAAAGAACTCAACCCAATTAATCGCTACCGACAGCATAATTACCATATCGAACTCTGGACGCTGGAGTACTTAGAAAAGTATGTCTGACGATATTCCCGACACTACTCCTGCTGGAGTTTTCTGGAGCGTGCCCACAACCCCCAGGAGTTGATTGGCCGCCAACCTCGTTCCCAGTAAATCCGAGGCGGTTGATCAACTCACACCCCATCCGCATCGCCAACGCATCGGAACAGCAAACAGTGCTGACAGGACCTTTTCTGACAGCGAGAACCCAACACGACGGACATGTCCGGGGGTTGCTGGCGCTCGCTTCACCGACGTGCCGCAGGGATGGAAACTGTGGTCCAGACCGGACTCCGTGCCATCCCGAACTCCAGCGTACGCGCACACATGCACACCCGCATCCACGCTCATACCACATCATATATACATGCATATACACGCACATAAACATACATACACATACATACACCCACGCACGCGCTTGCACACTTACACGCATACACGCGCTCACACGCAATCACGCACGGTGAAGATCGACGCGAACAGATCGGCGAAGGTGATCGGCAGCGAGAGCCGGGTCCGACATGATCGCACGATCAATGTATCACATGGGTGGTCCGCCCCGCGACACGACAGTCCGCGGGCGCGCGCTGAATACGACACATCGCTCGGCATATATGCACACAAAAGCTTTGATTTACCACTGGTCTGCGACCGGCGGTCGCCTGCGGCCCACACATCGGCAGCGTCTCATGGCGCGTCACGTGGCCGGCCACGCCCACGCCTCGGGTCAAGGTCACACCTCACGGGGCCGCTGGCCGCGCCGTCGCCTCGGGCAGAGGTCACATCTGACGAGGTCGCCGTGGGCCGAGGTCACACCTGGCGAGCTGTTTGGTGACGGGAGTGCCGCTTCTGGCGTTCCGCCGCCCGACCGCCCGACTCGCCGTCGTCGCGCACACCTGTCAAGGTCAGGTCAGGCCGGGTCATGTAAGGTGAGTCACTCCGCCGCGGTGCGTCTCAACAAAGCCCGGCAGCATTCGATACTTGTCACACGTACGGCAGCGATGGCCAATTAGCAGAGCGACGATCGCGGAACAGTCCACGCCAGATTCTACACCGCCGGCGCGGGGAGCGCACCACCAGCGGCGCTAGTTGGCGAGGCAGGAGAGGGCCGGGGTGTCGGCCACCAGCCACCAGCCGGCCGGATACTGCTGGTGACACGGCACACCAGGCCACTCACTCTGGGTCGTACTAGCTCTGGGTTGTACTAGAATGTTCCCGCTGGGCATCGGAAGCCATGCTGGCACGGCGGCAGCAGGGACAGCTCCATAAACATCATGCGCGCTTCCCGTCAGTGCAGGGCAACCAATTGACTTACATCTTACTCAGGTGTTCGCGTGGAACTTGCCACACAAATCCAACATCAAAATCCATAAGTGTAGACTCGGGTCACATACGCAACGATTCTGGACTAAACTAGAAACGTTGGCGGCTGCAATATGCTCAGTGTCGGCTGTAGTGCTAATGGTACTGAGTGGTGACTATGTTGCCAGTACTGACCCGGGCGACTGTAGCGCTAACGGTACTGAGTGGTGACTATGTTGCCAGTACTGACCTTAACGACTGTAGTGCCAACGGTATTGAGTTGTGACTATGTTGCCAGTACTGATCCTGGTGACTGTAGTGCTAACGGTGCTGAGTGGTGACTGTGTTGCCAGTATTGACCCTGGTGACTGTAGTGTCCACGGCACTGAGTGGTGACTGTTGCCAGTACTGCCCCTGGCGACTGTAGTGTCCACGGTACTGAGTGGTGACTGTTGCCAGTACTGACCCTGGCGACTGTAGTGTCCACGGCCGGCGCCGTAGCCGTGTCGGCTGGGTCCGGCCAGCTCCTGCTGGTAGGGGGGCGGCGGCCCGGCAGCGCGTACCGGCCGCGTCACCCTGTCGCCGGAGGCCAGCTCCAGCTGGTCGGTGGCAACTGCCCGGCCGTCGCTGCTGCTGCCCGGCGGCCGGCGTGGGTGACGCTGCAACATCACCACAGTCACACGGCTCAGTCTCGGATCCCAGGGCGGCCGGTGCTGCAATATCACCACAGTTACACGACTCAGTCTCGAGTCTCAGGGCGGGCGGCGTGGGTGGCGCTGCAACATCACCACAGTCACACGGCTCAGTCTCGGATCCCAGGGCGGCCGGTGCTGCAATATCACCACAGTTACACGACTCAGTCTCGAGTCTCAGGGCGGGCGGCGTGGGTGGCGCTGCAACATCACCACAGTCACACGGCTCAGTCTCGGATCCCAGGGCGGCCGGTGCTGCAATATCACCACAGTTACACGACTCAGTCTCGAGTCTCAGGGCGGGCGGCGTGGGTGGCGCTGCAACATCACCACAGCTACACGGCTCAGTCTCGAGTCCCAGGGCGGCCGGCGCTGCAATATCACCAGTTACACGGCTCAGTCTCAATTACCAGAGCTGCCGGCGTGGATGGCGCTGCAACATCACCACCGTTACACGGCTCAGTCTCAGGTTTCAGGGCGGCCGGTGTGGGTGGCGCTGCAACATCACCACCGTTACACGACTCAGTCTTAAGCTGCATTCCCTCGTCCTCTTTGGGACTCTTGAAATCCGAATTCCTCTTGGAACATCTTGCAATTCAGAACAGTCAAGTTATCTCAAAGCTGCACATGACTAACATACATGGCGAATCAAAGAAGGGCCTTCGGTTCTCTTACGAAACATTCGACTGCTGGGCGATATGACGTCGCCAAATTCTCACGCCGATTGGTTGCGAGTGGACTCGGTAATCCCACCGGTTATGAGATTCGAATCCACGATCCTACGACGAAAGTTCGGACTGAGCTACCACCACCCGTCACAGAAATTCGACTTCACCCGTGCTTCACTTGCCGTGTCGCTCGTCCAGCGCTCCAATAGCCGCCTTACACTGGTGATAGAGCCACCATTAGCATAAGGCACCACCAGAGCCATGCGAGACTAATCACCACTGCTAGCTCTAGTAAGTGATAACACGGTAGTCATCTGCTGCGAATCTTCTACATTGTCGGCGTGCAAAGCAAAACAGCGGTAAATGTGCCACCGCGTCTGATCAGATAACTGAGGCAAGCACGTGACAGTTCAAGCTGGTGGCACACGGCTGCCAGCTCGCGGTTCGCTACACCAGCCAAGGATATCGCTTCCGCTTCCAGGGCAGACCGTTCGTCTCAACGGTCAACACAGTCTGTCTGGCAGGCGTCTGGCGCGGCGACGCGTGCTATCCACCCAGACGCCGCACGGGCACGCCTTCTCTACAAATGGACCGGATAATTCAGGGGATCGCATGCAGCCGCGACTATGCCATCCGACGATAATTCAGGTGACCATACACAGCCGAGCCTCTGCCATCCGACGATAATTCAGGTGACCATACACATCCGAGCCTCTGCCATCCGACGATAATTCAGGTGACCATACACAGCCGAGCCTCTGCCATCCGACGATAATTCAGGTGACCATACACAGCCGAGCCTCCGCCATCCGACGATAATTCAGGTGACCATACACAGCCGAGCCTCCGCTATCCGACGATAATTCAGGTGACCATACACAGCCGAGCCTCCGGCCATCCGACGATAATTCAGGTGACCATACACAGCCGAGCCTCCGCCATCCGACGATAATTCAGGTGGCGAGGAGACGGTCCGACAGGCGGCCAGTGGGGAGGATAGCAACTCTCCCCCCCCCAACACGAACGCAACTATAATTTTGGTCTGCCGCCCATTTCATTGCAATTCGGCGACAGTCGATCAAAAACAAATCCCAAACGGAATGATGGGTGGCGAGTCATGATGAGACACAGTGACAGCGGCGTCGACTGTTTCCAGCCACGCAGCTCCACGGAGCTGCCCCGACTCCGACAGGGTGACTAGCAAGCTACCCCAGGTCGGACAGAACGGTAACCGAGCTGCTCCGATTCAGATATGATCAGTCTGGACGAACGGGGAGATGGGGGGGGGGGCGTCGGCAGTATGGGACCAACGACCCGCATTGAAGCACGGTCGGGTGGCCAGACGGTACAATTGCTTTCCGCCGCTGATGCATGCCTCCCGACAGACCCGCACGGACTGCAGCATGGCGGCGAAACGAGACCATAACTTTGCCCGGAGAATGAGACACGCGCAGCTATGGCTGGGCCGCCGGGGACGCGGCCCGTGTCGCCTCCACAGCAGACACGGCACATGCATCAAAGCGGAGGCGGTAGTCGGACAAGGACCGATACGACACGTCGTCATCGACCTCGGGTAGTGAGCAACTACCACGACGCCGCGTCTATTTAGCGAAGGCGGTATACAGGCGGTGACGTGTCGTACCGCTCCTTGTCTGACGACAAGGAGCGGTACGACACGTCGTTACCGACCTCGGGTAGTGAACAACTACCACGACGCCGCATCTATTCAGCGGAGGCGGTAGCCAGACGAGGAGCGGTACGACACGTCACCGACCTCGGGTTGTCAGTAGCTACCACGACGCCGCATCTATTTCCAACGCGTGAGTCTGCAAGGTCATATGCGACCGACGCAAGCTGAGCTGCACCTAGGGCGAGCTGTGAAATGACGGATCAAGCCAAGGAATTACGTTTCCAGCTAAAACATAGTAGTCAGTGCGCGGCTTAGCTCTCAAGCTCATCAGAACGCTCGAAAGCAGCACCCAGTTACACGATTCCCGGGCAGGCCGGCACCGTCAACACGCACAAACCCGACCAGTGAACCTGACGCCACCTGGGCGTCATGAGCGGGCAGCTCGAGTGGACCAGGCGTCCAGACTGCTGCTCAAGCAGGTCAGTCAGCCGACTGGTGCCCAAGCAGGTCCGTCGGCCGACTGCTGCCGACGTTGCTCAGGAGCGGTCCGGCCGGTACCGCCTACTCACCCGCTGTCGCTTCAGCGTGTCCATCGGGTGTTTGAGGGTGTCGGCGAACTTGCGCGCTGGTGCCCGACTAGGGTTGGACGATGGCGTGTGCACGGCACAGCAGCGAATGAAGAGGGCCATCACCACCACGAACGCCACCGAGATCAGCAGCATGGCCCACCAGTAGTGCTGTCGGTACAGACACGCAGGTCACGATACACTGTAGTGCTGTCGGTACAGACACGCTGGTCACGATACACTGTAGTGCTGTCGGTACAGACACGCAGGTCACGATACACTGTAGTGCTGTCGGTACAGACACGCTGGTCACGATACACTGTAGTGCTGTCGGTACAGATATCCAAGTCACGATACACTGTAATGCAGTTGGTACAGATACGCAAGTCACGATATTCTGTAGTGCTGTCGGTACAGATACGCGGCATGATTCTAGGGAGGGGCATTGATGCCTAACATATAGTGAGGATAGACTCAAAAGATGGGGTCATTCAATATAAACATGCCTGGAAAATTTGAGCTCGATTGGGCAAATGCTACACATGCTACACCCTCGACCCCCCCCAGAAATTTAGCTGTGTACGCTCGGACCGGCCGGCCCTCGATACTGCCGCGATAATGCCGCCCGGGATTATCGGCCGTAACGACTCGGTGTATGCGAGTGGGCGGGAAGCGCCACGCCGCGCTGAGGTGGCCGGGCCAAGTCGACGAACAACTGCTGTTGCATGGTTTGCCAAAATTATTAAAAGACAAGATGTGCATCACAATCACTCGTATATTGATTTCAGGCAATGCGACAGCGCGCTCTGAAAGTCACGGAAACGGACAAAGGTTCTTGACGTAATCTTTTCCAGGTATACCAACAGATGTTTTTTTTTGTATATGCTGCCGATGAAAGATCTTTATATCGGCAATTCAGTTCAAATATCATGCTTCTTTTCGGTTGAGACAGAGGTATCACGAGCGTAAAGCACCTTAACATACAGTCGCTTCTGTGTCCCTTTCTGGTGTGCTTGACACTAAAATCGCATTTATTTCATTTGCTCTGGTGAATGGGCTTTTATGGAATGGACTTTTAAGATATTCCAAATCCGTAATTTGTCCAGCGCAGCGCATGCGACTTGCTTCTTGAACGTACCTTCGGCACGCAACTCGGCCTCTTTTGCGTTCCAAGCTTTGATGATAGCCGGAAGCTCTTCGTCTTTGGACACCATCGGCGCGAATTCCCCATGCTCCCCGAGTTTCGAGTTTTATTGGAAATGGCATTTCGGCCTGTGATGCTCTCCGACCGGCGTATCGCTTACCATTGGCAAGCGATAAGGTCGCCAATCTTGTGGCGAACTTCGAGTTTGTCCCAGTCATATTGCAAGCGCACACTGCATGCAGCACACAGATATGCCAGCAGGAGACCCACCCTGATCACTACTCCCAGCTCACAGCACAACAGTAACTGATGGCCTCAGCAACAGACGACCAGCTGTACCGTGATGCCAACTACGGAGAACAATGGAAGGATCGGCACATGCAGGCTGCATCCGCTTTTGAAACTAAAAACCGAGCATTGGGTTACACCAGAGGTTACGCCTACATCACTGAGATCAGCGGCGCGGCAGTAGTGGTGGAGCGGCTTAGCAGTACGGGCGATATTACTGTTACCGTGCGGCGGTCTTCACCCGTAATGACGCTTTGCCGGCTCGTCTTCTATCACATAAATGTCACGGGGGGGGGCTCGAAGGGGGTAAGAGTGATGTTACGAGCTGAGAAGTTTACAGCATGATCAGAATGAAAGGCCCCGTTCTTTCAGTCTATTTTCGCAATGCTACATGCATTTTCGCAATGCTACATGCATTTTCGCAAAATAATGTCCCTCCATAACGATACAATGTAGCACTGTCGATACAGATACGCAAGTCACGATGCACTGCAGTGCTGTAGGCACATGTAGTAACTGTACACGGTACACTGTAGTGCTGCCGGTACACATAATCACTGTAAACAGTACACTGTAGTGTTGTGGGTACACATAGTCACTGCATACGGTACACACCACCACAGCCGAAACAAATGCACACAATTATCACTTAGCCAGGCATATGGGCACAGCACCGGCTGCACCCGTCACCAGCCCCACTGAAGAGTGACGCGCTTCTGTCATGGCATTCGCACACGCACGCTACGCCATGTAGTTGCGGCTAACTGAAAAGATAATCGCATGCAAAAGTAGTTGTTGATGAGAAAACCCCCACTCGTTCGAAGAATGCAGTGTTGAGAAGAGCAAGCAATGCGTCGGCCGTCCAGGCCGGAGCCGCCTATCAGACTTTCCATATGTTTTGATTGCGATAAAGAAGCAGCGGCAAAATGAAATAATTATATTCAATTCTCAACAGGTTGTGTGGTGGATAAGCGAACCCATTGTGCATGTTTCTATAAAAGCACCAACTTTTAGACAAATGTAGACCAACGAATTTTTGATGAGAAATGAATGAATGAAGTTTACTTCTGAAGGTCTGAGCCAACCACCAAGGGACGGCGACGGCGACGTATGAACGGTGGGCTTGCGCCACATCTACCTGGGGACGGCGCCATATCCTTGACAGTCGGCCATTTTATCGGCGCAAGCAGTGGCATCAATTTTCCGTATAGCCAGCCCGGAAAACCGCACCGAGTTGTTTTCGTCATCCATCATGTACGGTGTCCAACAGCCGCAGAGCTAATCTCATCTCAACCTCGTTATCGGACTATCTGGGCACCAACACCGTCCGGACGTGCTCTGGGTGTCAGGATCTCCCGGACGTGGTCTGGGTGTTAGGATCGCCCGGACGTGGTCTGGGTGTTAGGACCGGCCGGACGTGGTCTGGGTGTTAGGACCGACCGGACGTGGTCTGGGTGTTAGGACCGACCGGACGTGCTCTGGGTGTCAGGATCTCCCGGACGTGGTCTGGGTGTTAGGATCGCCCGGACGTGGTCTGGGTGTTAGGACCGACCGGACGTGGTCTGGGTGTTAGGACCGGCCGGACGTGGTCTTGGTGTTAGGACCGACCGGACGTGCTCTGGGTGTCAGGATCTCCCGGACGTGGTCTGGGTGTTAGGATCGACCGGACGTGGTCTTGGTGTTAGGACCGACCGGACGTGCTCTGGGTGTCAGGATCTCCCGGACGTGGTCTGGGTGTTAGGATCGCCCGGACGTGGTCTGGGTGTTAGGACCGGCCGGACGTGGTCTGGGTGTTAGGACCGGCCGGACGCGGATTCGGTGTGCGGACCGTCCGGATATGGCCTAGCTTCACGGGTTGGTTGTGGCTTTACGACGCACTCAGCAACGGAGGCCTAATGGCGCCGTCTGCCTCACCCCGGCAGGAAAGGCGGGCATCGAACCCTGCACCCCCGAACCAGCAGATGTGGATTAGCCAGTAGTCGTAGGCGAGCACTCACCGGTGAAGAAGACGAATGTGTTGAACGGTCCGAGCACACCCAAGTCCAGTGCCAACCTCTTCCCAACCACGGCCGCCGATGTGCCAGGCATCCGGGGGTCCAACAATTTGTACCAGTAGGAGAGGATGGGTTAGCCTCACATGACCCTGGAACCCCGACCCGCAACCTACGACCACCCTGAGACTTTCCCACAGTCGAAGGCCCAAAACAGCCAGGCCAATCGATTCTGATCGGGGAGCCCGAGACAACCCGGCAGGACAGCGCATCTGCTTACCGTCACCCACTCCACTATAGACATGAGCGTCTTACCGTCACCCACTCCACTATAGACATGAGCGTCTTCTGTGAGAAGAGCAGGTTCTTGAGCTGCACCAGCGGCCCCTCGGCATCGACGCGGCGACACTTCAGGAACACATCGCAGTAGCCCTGCCGGCAGGCGCATCAACAGACGTGTCAGCGGGGAACGCTGACGGCGACGACAAGGTTTATTTAGTTAGAAGAACCTTGGATTCTTTTACGACCCATTCAACCGCTAGGTCATATAGCGTCGCCAATCCTTCACGCCGATTGGTCGCGGGTGGACTCGGTAATGCCGTCGGTTGAGATTCGAACCCACGATACTGCGATCAAGAGTCCGACGCTCTACCAACTGAGCTACCGCGGCCCCAGTTTATTTAGTTAGTTATTGGGGATTAGGGGCACATCGACAGAAGAGGTCATGCAGCGCCCGACAAGGCTTCATGTAATAATCAGAGTCGGCGCTCTCTCGCACACGGTCCGACACAGTAAGTCGCCGGTAAGGCCGCCACTGTGTCCACAGTGGAGGACGGCGCAGCCCACTGGATACCTCGGACTGCACTGGATCGAGCGGGTGCGCACAACTCGCCAATAGGCTCGATGGTTGCAAATCCGGAAAAGTGCCCCTGTCGTATCCCACGTATCCGGACGTTCATGCTTTATAATACCTGCAAAATGTTTCTTTGATCTAACCGGTTTTGCCTGCCTGAACGGATATCAACTCTGCTTAGTCATAACGATATCCGGATATATCACCGATCTCATGCGCCATGCGCAATATGTTCTCCAATGTCAAGGACCAATCGCCAGCAAATACGCGAAGCCACAAAGCTTATCACATAAAATGTGAGTGCATGAGAAGCTGTGTCTATGAAACAGTACACCAGTGTCCTGCAATTCATGTTTCGTGGAGTGAAGTGTAACAAAGTTGGTTTTTGGAGCGTCTTAATCCCATAAATTCAGCCCCCTCCCCACAGTTCGACTGGCGCGGTTGTAACAATGTTAGATGTAATTATACCGTTCGGCACTCGTTCGAGAATGCGCCGTTGTATAACGCCGGATGACGCGTGAATCATGCCACCACTGTCGACGGCCGGCTGGACGCGTCTTAATGCATGTTATGACTTACGGCCGGTAACTGAGCCACCGCGACGACTCTGCATCCTGACTAGGCTGCTCACGTGTCGACGCCAGGCCGACGCGGGCCTGGACGAAAGTGTTGAGACAGCACCGTTTCCCACGGAGGGACCGTTGTGCTGAGATCAGAGATGTCTGATGTCTGAGACAGAGACAGCCCGCCCGCTTGGTGTAGAGTTCACAGGGTTCTAGCCTGGGCCGAAGTCCTGGCCATGCGACGCAGTAGTGACGTGTGCGGGTTGATCACGTGATAGTGACGTACTGTGAGTTACCTCGGACGCGCCGCAAGGGCCGTCAGTCTCTTACTACCGAGCGCTCATCGCGAGCAGACGTCACCGCTGGGCGGCTAGCCGCCGCCTGGCTAGCCGTCCTGGCTAGCCCTGTCCCACACCTTCGGTACTGAGGTACGTCGGACTCTGCCTGAGAGCCACTGCGTCTATTGAGATGTAGTTCTCTGATAGAAAATAGTTGCACCTGTCTGTCAAAATGAAGCTACATTGTTAACGCTATATCACGCTGCGCATTAATGTCTAATCTTCGTGGCATTTGTCTGTTGACTAATTTGCACAATATAGAAGTGCTGGCTTTGGAGGTGCGTGTCAAGATGTGAGATCAGAGCACGGAGATGAAGGCTTCGAACCAATGAATTTATAACCGGGGTTCTAAATATCGCAAACGCTGAGGTACACTAAACTATCAACGTGCCAGAGAAGAGTTTTGCCCCTTCAGGGAAGGGCCTGAAAACTTTTTTTTACAGAAGGGTAGGCGGCGAAGATGTCAAAACTCCTGATGACATCGAACGGTTGGGCAATATGCTAGATAAAGGTGCATAATGCACTGAACAACAATCCGATTCAGCCGAAATTGATGGCCATCTGGGAAAATCGGATTCGTCTGGCGAATATGGTGCAGAATTATAATACTAAATGCACAAAGTATACGCAAACCACCAAACACACATCCACACACCCACATACATACACACACTGAAAATACTACACTTCTGATACGAAATGTTTACCACAAGCGGTCCGATAAGCCATCAACACCAGTTGGCGGCATCATATCAAGACCATCCGCCAAACCCTGCAGCTGACGGGGCCGCCGAGACGCGTCTCCATCATATCAACACCATCCGCCATAACCTGCAGCTGACGGGGCCGCCGAGACACGTCTCCATCATATCAACACCATCCGCCATAACCTGCAGCTGACGGGGCCGCCGAGACGCGTCTCCATCATATCAACACCATCCTCCATAACCTGCAGCTGACGGGGCCGCCGAGACACGTCTCCATCATATCAACACCATCCGCCATAACCTGCAGCTGACGGGGCCGCCGAGACACGTCTCTCACCTGGAAGTTGTCGCAGGCGGCGCCGGCCGTCATGACGATGCCCTGGCCGTGGCCGAGGCCGAGCTCGCTACTGCTGCGACACGTGGAGGCGTTCCCGCTGCTCTGGCACGCCACCTCGCACAACTTGCCGCGGTCCTCTATCACGTCCGACGTCAGGAAGCACTCACGGAGGCCGTGCTTCAGGCAGATTGAGCCAGCACATTCGCCGTTCAAACACACCTGAGGGTAGGGCAGAATACCACGTGACAGACACACCTGAGGGTGGGGCAGGAGACCACGTGACAGACACACCTGAGGGCAGGGCAGGAGACCACGTGACAGACACACCTGAGGGCAGGGCAGGAGACCACGTGACACACACACCTGAGGGCAGGGCAGGAGACCACGTGACAGACACACCGGAGGGCAGGGCAGGAGACCACGTGACATACACACCTGAGGGCAGGGCAGAAGACCACGTGACAGACACACCTGAGGGCAGGGCAGGAGACCACGTGACATACACACCTGAGGGCAGGGCAGGAGACCACGCGACAGACACCTGAGGGCAGGGAAGGAGACCACGCGACAGACACACCTGAGGGAAGGGCAGGAGACCACGTGACAGACACACCTGAGGGCAGGGCAGGAGACCACGCGACAGACACACCTGAGGGTAGGGCATGAGACCACGTGACAGACACACCTGAGGGCAGGGCAGGAGACCACGTGACAGGTACGCCTGGGGAAAAAGAGATGATGCAACAGGAGATGGCGCCATATGAATTACCAAACATGGGCACGGCGCACGCAAATTGCGCCGCTGCGCCGCTGCGCCGGCGGCGCACCTTAAAAACCGGCGGCGCAGCGGCGCCGGCGCGAATTCTAAAGAAACCGGCGCAACGGCGCGCGGCGCAAGTAAAAAATCCGCGCCGCTGCCCAGCTTTAGCGAGCGATAAAAGATGACCTAAGAATCCGACGCGGCAAACACATATGTACCTGACTACCTGTTACGTGTAGTATTATAAGCAATTATACTAACCATATACATTAGTACAAGTAACTACCTGTAAAGTTCTATATACATTACTAAAACTTTTAAAACCTTTAAACCTTTAAAACCTTATGGTAGCGTTTTGACTTTATAGGGTAATCTGAAAGGTCTCAGACTGAGACAGACTCAGACTTTGCATTTTTTTAAATAGAAAAAAGGTAATAAAAAAACGTAATTGGGGTGCCTTGTAAAGGCAACACCCCACAGAAACTTCAGTTTTGTTCATTGCAATCCTTCAGAAATAAATGGAAGAAATTGCTCCTAATGGCGCCCTAGGGTTGTCAGAGCATATAGAATTTGTAATCTAGGGTAAAGATTTGCGTCGCTTAGAGCAGCTGATTGCCACTACAGTGCGAGTCTCTAGTCTCTACCCTGACTGCAGTGCTGCACCAGCTCTTGTGGTGATAGGTTATGGTCCGTTCTCGCCGCTTCATCTGTAGGCGGGCTTTTTTGCATTTAACTTTGCAAGAAAGTAAAACGATATGTTAACCCTTTTTAACTAAATTATATTTTAAAACAAAATTAAATCTCTACTGTTTAAAAATCGATGGGCTATAACGTATAACTAAACTTTATCAAACTTCTTCATAGTTTAATAATTAAGAGTGCCTTTGACTGCTTTTAATGACTGCTGCTGAATGACTGCTTTTAGCTGTTACACCAATCTATTACTTTCGTGTTGTGGAAATCTATTTTACCGCTATAAATGATCGTCTGATATATGAAATATGATTTAAAAGCTTAACAAGTCTCCAGTTTTGAATTTTAATGTTTTAAATATTCACAGTTACGTTATGTTAATACTTAATAGTTAATACTAACGTAACTTATATTTTTTAGGTCCTCATAGAGTACAGGGAGGTCATGGAGCCTGTGGCCAACTGCCTGGACAGACTGCAGGGGGAGGACACCGCCTACATGGACATCCTCCTGCCCAACCTCCACGTCATGAGGACCCTCCTGGAGAGGCAGAGGGACAGCGGCAACTTCCAGTATGCCAAGTCCCTGGTGGAGGCCCTGCTCAGGGGCTTTGAAAAAAGGTTTGGCCACCTGTACGACGACATGGACATCGTCATGGCTACTGCCCTCCACCCCCACTACACCCCTGCCATCCTGAGGAAAGTGGCTCCTGACAACGTTCCGGCCGTCAAGACTAGGATCGTCATGGAGCTCAAAACACTCATGAAGTCACAGGTGGGCAGTTTATTTGATATTGAAAGTAGTAACTTGGTGTAGGACAATTTAAATAAAATTCGAGTTTAATTTAGAAACTTTAATATTTAGTATTTCTTTATTTTCTACTCAGGTGGCAGAGGAAGAGGCTGGGCCCTCAGTAATTTAGTAAATTTAATATATAGTATTTCTTTATTTTCTACTCAGGTGGCAGAGGAAGAGACTGGCCCCTCACAGCCCAGACGCCAGGACATTGTCGACCTACTCATGGACGATGAGGACGCTCCTGAGGAGGGGAGGCAGGACCTGGATGAGGTCCTTAACAACGCCATGCGGTCCTGGAAGCGGGCCCACAGTGAGGACCCCCTGACCATCAAGATGTTCCCCATGGAGCACAGGGAGGCCTGGGTGGACATGTTCATTAAATACAACACTGCCCTCCCCAGCTCTGCTGAAGTGGAGAGGCTGTTCAGCGTCGCCGGGGACATCTTGAGGCCCAAAAGGGCCTCCCTGGCGGCCTGCAACTTTGAGCAGCTGGTCTTCCTCCGCGGCAACCTGAAGCTTATGGGGTACACGTACTTGGAGCCTAACATGGAGGACAAGGAGGACGAGGACATTGAGTAGAAGGATGAGTAGAGACAGAAACTCAGACTCAGTGGGCGGGGCCAATCTGGCTAAATTTACCGCCGGCCGAGCAATATAGCTCATGGGCCATAGCTTAATCTTTAATGTTAATATAGGTAACTGTGATGCCAATTATAAGTTGTATTTTCAATAAAAATGACTTTTTATAGCCTAAAACTGTTTTTTTGGGAGCTAAATAGGTAGAAACTTTGGCACTGCACATAGTTTTTGTATAGGCATACTTAATTAATAGCGGCGCGCGGCGTAGCGGCGCGCGGCGCAGCGGCGCGCGGCGCAGCGGCGCGGGGCGCAACTGCAGGGGCCAAAAATAGCGGCGCAGCGGCGCGGGCGCAGGTGGGCATCGCCGCCGGCGCAGAGGCGCGGGCGCAAGTACCAAAATTCAGCGGCGCGCCCACCTTTGTGAATTACACAGCTGGAGGCAGGGACCTGGGGACAGGAATACATTTCACATCCATGCAACATGTGGTGGGTTGGTTAGTTAGTTACTTGGGCTTTAGGGCGCCTTGACTGCCACGGTCATGGTGCGCCCACAACTCAGACGGTCATCGAAACGCAGTAAAATGCAGTAGCGGGCTCCACATGGTGGGCTCCGCCCGCAAGTCGCTATTGTGCCACAGACCTTGCATGCAATGCGGATCAGTGAGGAGGATATATCGCGAGAACGACACTTCAGATACAAAATCCCATCAGCCGTTCCGATACAGACATACATCACTGAGTGAAGTTACTTGGACACTTCCAAAATGGCGTCTACGTTCGATAGCATAAACGGACACGAAATGAAAACATAGCGAACTGTCAGTGATGATGATGAATTGGTGTTTAGGGGCGCGTCGACTGCAAGGTCATTTTGCGCCCCCGCGAGGTGCACATCTGGAGCACTGAAGTTTAGCGCCACTCCACAACAGATAATAGGGATGTGTAGTCTACTGTTTTGATAAATGATGATATGCTGATTTATTAGGACACCACTGCTTACCCTACCTTCATTAATGCACCAAAATCCGAGGACAGTTTATTATTACGGGCTACGCTAATGGTCTTAGATAAAAAACACCGATACTCATGAAAACATTAGATGGCTTTCTAGCGGTCCGAAAAGGCTAAAATCGACTACACCAGTGTCGAATGTTCTGCAGCTTGAGCAGGTTGCAGGCTGATGCGCTGCAGTACGTCGCCAGATCAGCCGTGCTGTCGGTGTGCGGGCGGAGACTCACCTTCGTGCCGATGTTGCACTCGGTCATGTTCGGTCGCGGCGGAGGCTCCGGGCACGTGGCGCGGTAGCCGTCACAGTACGAGTCGTACGTGCAGTTGTCGCTATTGCGACACTTGAGCTGCTCGAACGACGCCACGAAGCCACACTGCTGGTGACAGCACGGACCTTGGCTCGGGCTGGAACAGGACACTGTCACAGTACGGACCTTGGCTCGGGCCGGAACAGGACAGTACAGACCTTGCTGGGTGGTGACAGTAAGGACCTTTGGTTGGCTCGGGCCGGAACAGGACACTGTCACAGTACAGATCTTCGCTCGGGCTGGGACATGACATGGTGACAGTAAGGACCTTCGCTCAGGTTGGGACAGGACACTGTCACAGTACGGACCTTGGCTCGGGCCGGAACAGGACACTGTCACAGTACAGATCTTCGCTCGGGCTGGGACATGATATGGTGACAGTAAGGACCTTCGCTCAGGTTGGGACAGGACACTGTCACAGTACGGACCTTGGCTCGGGCCGGAACAGGACACCGTCACAGTACGGACCTTCGTTCGGGTTGCAACGGGACACGGTCACAGTACGGACTTCCCTTGGGCTGGGACAGGGTACGGTGACAGTAAGGACCTTCGTTCGGGCTGCGGCAGGACACGGTCACAGTACGGGCCTTCGCTCGGTTCTTGATCGAGGCACAAACAATAGGTGATCCTGTCGAGTGCCCCGATCTCGCTGTGAGAGATTGGTGCTGAATCCCCTAATCGGGGACCCAGGTTTGTCAGCAGTGTTGTGGAGTAAGCGGAGCGTGCGGTACCGATGCGGTACCGATGCATCTGGTCGGACAGACACGAGCAGCATCGGCTGAATACTGCATTTTATTCCCAGTCAATAGCCTTCGTGACATAAAAATTAAAATTGAGCAACTGACACCAAAAACTATCGAATGTATGACACAAATCGACTTTCTTTGGATGTCTTGAAAATACATTATCAACTGTATTCCGAATTACAGTGCGCTGATATTCACATCAACATGAAGAAGGAGATAATCGAAAGGCGCCGTGATGCGAAATACCAATGAGTTGTTTTCTGGACGAAAATATTAAATGCGAAAAATGAAACAAACTAGTTTGCTTCATAACTAAAATAGAGCATTGGAATTATATCAAAATAAAAATGTATGTTCACAATTATTGTATGCCAATACAAATTATTCCAGAACACACTGGCACGTTATAGCTAATACCATTGGTAAACCAGACAAACCATTGGTAAATCGTCCCATTTACCTACAATGTATAATCAACATGGTGGCTTTATGCATGGTGGTATTGGGAAATCTGATGCCCGCAGCAATTTCTTGATAAAACTGAGTCGGAATCTGCAGCAGCAATATCGACCTCAATCCGCAATCCACTACGAAACGCGCCTAAAATTGTTGGTGCTGTTCTTCACACTGTTCCTCCATTCAATCATGGTGAAGTTGCAGTAGTAGCTAATTCCCTTTAAAAAATACTAGTGCTGGGGGTGATAACATCAACTCAAAGCTTCTGAAGTTGCCTGTTGGATGCATACTTCCGCAAATAACACATTAGCAGAAGTTATACCTGGCTAGGGATGTTACAAAATTTAAGAAAGCCCTATCAGTCTCTACGCATACAAGAAAATGAGAATTCTACGAAGATTAAGCCTGGCCGTGCAGGAAGGGGTCAAGTTGTACGTACATTTCTTCTAAGAACTCCGAAACCGCACACTCCGTATTCGGCAGAGTTTGATTTCGGAAGCAGTTCCTACAATGTTGGCACAAGCAACAGGGGCAGGCACTGTCCTGTACCTGTCGCCTATGCCGACATTGGAGACACTGTTCCTGTCCCTGCCGCTTGTGCCGACTTTGGAGGCACTGTTCCTGTCCCTGCCGCTTGTGCCGACAATGGAGGTCTGCCGGCATTGAGGCACTGTTCCTGTTCCTTCCTTGTGCCGACATTGGAGGCACTGTTCCTGTCCCTGCCGCTTGTGCCGACATTGGAGGCACTGTTCCTGTCCCTGCCGCTTATGCCGACATTGGAGGCACTGTTCCTGTCCCTGCCGCTTGTGCCGACATTGGAGGAATTTTCCCTTTGCGCTTGTGCCGACATTGGAGGCACTGTTCCTGTCCCTGCCGCTTATGCCGACATTGGAGGCACTGTTCCTGTCCCTGCCGCTTGTGCCGACATTGGAGGCACTGTCTTGGCTGCAACGTTTGAAGTCTTCTTCACTTGGAAGAATATCCGTTAAAAAAAAAGATTTTTATGTTAACCAATTTTCGTCACAGCATTCCCTCCGAAGTACTCGCGGTCTTTGTTCAAAGAATAGTTTTGCCACACAGGCCTGAAAAGAGCCACACTTTTGACACAGGTCTCAAAAGAGCAGTTATAAATTATTCGTGAAATAGGGTGGAAAATACCACTTTCTGAACACTCCATCGACACCCTTCTCCAAGAAGTATCAACATCCTGCTCCTTGGTGCGTGCTTATGAAGTCTTCGTGTTTCCTTTCTAACAGTATCTCGTTTATAAGTATCATGTGCATGCTCTCGATAAGGAATGGTAATGCACGAGCATTTCGCAACGCAATTTCAGGTGAAGGGATTAACTATAATGTGATATGACATACAGTATCAGTTTATAGCATAGGTATTTTTATCCCTGTCACGAATATAGCTCTTCCTAAATTATGAATCTTAAAGCAAATGATAAAGGTACAGCCGTAAGTACCTACACCACGGGCTCAAATTTGAGTCTGAAAGACATCAAAAGCATTTTTAATGACACTAATTCAATGACAGTTTTGACATCCTACTGTGCTCGTTTCGGCATCTCACACCTAACGAAAAACCATTACTTCAACCCTGCAAAAGAGTGAGAGTCGGGTCGAGTCGGCTCGCTCAGACCAACTTCTGTCGCATATGAAAGGGAGCAGACTCGTTCGGACTCCGCCCTCGCTCATCACGAGCAAGAAAGACGCACGCACCTGCATTGGGTGTACCGCTTGCGGCGGCACCCCTCTGCCGACGCGTTGGCCGCCTTGTCGGACGGCGACACCTGGTTCGGGTAGCAGCACCTCTCGTCGCACTCGTCGTCGTCGAAGCCACAGTCGCACTCCTCGCCGTCCTCAACGATCTTGTTGCCGCAGAACGCGCCGTCCGACCCTGCGGCAGCGAGCACACACGCCGAGAGTGAGCATCAACGGTCGGTCGGATACCGACTGGCCGGAGCTGCAGTCGGCCACAACGTCACGCAGTACTGTCACCAGGCACTGCTGCCCATGTGGAGCTGCAGTCGGCCACGTCACGCAGTACTGTCACCAGGCACTGCTGCCCATGTGGAGCTGCAGTCGGCCACGTCACTACAGTACTGTCACCAGACACTGCTGCCCATGTGGAGCTGCAGTCGGCCCACGTCACGCAGTACTGTCACCAGACACTGCTGCCCATGTGGAGCTGCAGTCGGCCAACGTCACGCAGTACTGTCACCAGGCACTGCTGCCCATGTGGAGCTGCAGTCGGCCACGTCACGCAGTACTGTCACCAGACACTGCTGCCCATGTGGAGCTGCAGTCGGCCACAACGTCACGCAGTACTGTCACCAGGCACTGCTGCCCATGTGGAGCTGCAGTCGGCCACGTCACGCAGTACTGTCACCAGGCACTGCTGCCCATGTGGAGCTGCAGTCGGCCACGTCACGCAGTACTGTCACCAGGCACTGCTGCCCATGTGGAGCTGCAGTCGGTCACAACGTCACGCAGTACTGTCACCAGGCACTGCTGCCCATGTGGAGCTGCAGTCGGCCACGTCACGCAGTACTGTCACCAGACACTGCTGCCCATGTGGAGCTGCAGTCGGCCACGTCACGCAGTACTGTCACCAGGCACTGCTGCCCATGTGGAGCTGCAGTCGGCCACGTCACGCAGTACTGTCACCAGACACTGCTGCCCATGTGGAGCTGCAGTCGGCCACGTCACGCAGTACTGTCACCAGACACTGCTGCCCATGTGGAGCTGCAGTCGGCCAACGTCACGCAGTACTGTCACCAGACACTGCTGCCCATGTGGAGCTGCAGTCGGCCACGTCACGCAGTACTGTCACCAGGCACTGCTGCCCATGTGGAGCTGCAGTCGGCCACGTCACGCAGTACTGTCACCAGGCACTGCTGCCCATGTGGAGCTGCAGTCGGCCACGTCACGCAGTACTGTCACCAGGCACTGCTGCCCATGTGGAGCTGCAGTCGGCCACGTCACGCAGTACTGTCACCAGGCACTGCTGCCCATGTGGAGCTGCAGTCGGCCACGTCACGCAGTACTGTCACCAGACACTGCTGCCCATGTGGAGCTGCAGTCGGCCACGTCACGCAGTATTGTCACCAGGCACTGCTGCCCATGTGGAGCTGCAGTCGGCCACGTCACCAGTACTGTCACCAGGCACTGCTGCCCATGTGGAGCTGCAGTCGGCCACGTCACGCAGTATTGTCACCAGGCACTGCTGCCCATGTGGAGCTGCAGTCGGCCACGTCACGCAGTACTGTCACCAGACGCTGGAGCAGAGTCGGTCACAACTCACGCAACATTTGTGGGCGATGGACGCCCATGTTTTCGGCAATCGAGGATCCGTCTATTTTCGGTCATGGGACATCCGTAGGTTTAATCATCGACCTACTGTGGACTTTAAAGATTTAGGCTGTCGGCAAGGTCATGTTGGGCTGGGTTAGGTTGAGCTAGGTTGGATTATATTTGGTTAGAATGGGTTGAGTTCGATTAGATTGGGTTAGGTGAAGTTAGGCTATGTTAGGTTGGGTTAAGTTAGGTTGTCACGCCAAGCCAGGCCAGGCCAGAAAAGCTCTAGTTCGGTTCGGTTCGGTTCGGTTCCATTTGGTTCGGCTAGGTCATGACATGTGGGATGCACGAGGTTCAAAACAGGCTAGGAGATCAAGCGTTATGGTCTGGGACACTTTTCTGATTTGAAACACGCCAACAATGAGGTAAGGAGAGTTTGTGTGCATCCGGCAAAAGATAAAACCTAAACACATGATACCAGAACGGAAATAAAGGAAAAAAAACTCAAAACCCCCCCAACACCCCCCCCCGGGGGGGGAAAAAACCCCCAAGAACCCCCCCCCGGACGGCCACAAAAAAAAAAAAAAAACGACGTGCCAACACAGACAGCCATACCAGCCGCCCACCGTGCCATCACCGACACCAACACCAGCCCCCCACCGCCCCAACACCACCTGCTAAGGGTAAACACCGACATAAATATCAGCTAGTACTCACTGGTGAAGCAGTCGCGCTTCTTGCCGTCGGTGATGGCGTCCAGCACGGAGCTGATGTTGCGCCGGCTGCACTCGCTGAACTTGCTGTTGTTGGGCAGGTCGCCGCTGGTGGCGCTGGCGAACATGATGAAGTTGCCGTCCGGGCCGCCGGGCGTGCACGTGCTGGGCCAGTCGTGCGGCGAGCCCATGTTGTGGCCGATCTCGTGCGCCAGCGTCAGCTGCGAGACGCGCGGCGGCACGCGCGAGTGGTAGTTGACAAACGTGATGATGCCAGTGTTCAGTGAGCGCCTGTTGCTGCGCTGCGAGCCGATGTTGTCGGCGAACGGCTTGTAGCGCTCGCAGATGCCGCCGGAGGCGCCTGCCGGCCGGCCACGTCACTATCACCGCCCACGGGTCACGCTCCAGTGTTGGCAGGTGGGAGTCAGGCTCAGGTGCTGTGGCAGGTGGGTCAGACTCAGGTGCTGTGGCAGGTGGGAGGTCAGGCTCAAGTGCTGTGGCAGGTGGGAGGTCAGGCTCAAGTGCTGTGGCAGGTGGGGGTCAGACTCAAGTTCTGTGGAAGGTGGGAGGTCAGATTTAAGTGCTGTGGCAGGTCAGGCTCAAGTTCTGTGGTAGGTGGGAGGTCAGACTCAGGTGCTGTGGCAAGTCAGGCTCAAGTTGTGTGGCAGGTGGAAGGTGGGAGATCAGTCAGGTGGAGTGACTGGTGGAAGATTAGGCTCAGGTGGCGTGAGAGATGGGAGATCAGGTTCAGGCGGTATGGCGACGGCAGGTGGGAGGTCAGGCTAATTATTATCATTGGAGCTTTAAACGCATCGACCAGGATAGATCATCTAGCGACCATGGGAGGTCAGGCTAAGGTGATGTGCCAGCCACAGGTGGAAGGGCAAGTTTGGGTTGCGTGAAAGGTTGGCGGTCAGGATTAGATCGCGTACCGGTGACATGCACGAGCTCAGGGTCAGGTAGTGAACCAGCGTCACACAGAAGGTAGACCGAAGTTTGAAGGTTCACAAATATCTTACTGTGATGGGTCATACACCACTCACAAATACGATCAGGTATAAGTGCCAGTGTCCAGGACAAAGGTACAGTACACGCCGAGAAGCTATGCTGATATTCACAACCATGCCTTGTCTGTGTTATTCATTGATTATCACAAGGCCAGAACGCTTCGTCACATATGTGCGGCCAGCACCGAACATGACCTTGACATGTACAGCCGAGCGTACAAAACAGTACCTGACCTGCATACACCAGCACGGAGTGACCGTAACGGGCTCCTTCGTGACACCCACTCTCCCTCCCACACACACAAGCGCGCATCCACGACTGCCATATACAACACTGTCGCCATGTAGCACCGGCCAGTCGCCTCCCAATGTGCTGGTACGCGCGCCAACTGGAGAACCCACCTGCGGGCGACGCCACCCACGCCAGGCCGAGCGTGCCCTTGTTGAAGTCCCGGTACGTGAACACGTATGACAGACAGAAGGAGTCGTGGTCGTCCTCCGAGTGCAGGTTCAGGAAGTTGGACACGTCCACGTTCGGAACGCAGAACTTGTTGCGGTCGTTGGCGGGATATGTCGGCGAGCAGGTGTGGTTGTCGTCGATCTGCGGCGAGCACCAGGTTACACGGTGAGTCATTCACGCCGGCTCCCATGTTGTGCATGCGACACACCGGTAGCGGCCGCTGTGGGCCGAGGGTCGGGTGTCGGGTGGGCGACACACCGATGGCGGCCGCTGTGGGCCGAGGGTCGGGTGTCGGGTGGGCGACACACCGGTGGCGGCCGCTGTGGGCCGAGGGTCGGGTGTCGGGTGGGCGACACACCGGTGGCGGCCGCTGTGGGCAGAGGGTCGGGTGTCGGGTGGGCGACACACCGATGGCGGCCGCTGTGAGCCGAGGGTCGGGTGTCGGGTGGGCGACACACCGGTGGCGGCCGCTGTGGGATGAGGGTCGGGTGTCGGGTGGGCGACACACCGGTGACGGCCGCTGTGGGATGAGGGTCGGGTGTCGGGTGGGCGACACACCGGTGGCGGCCGCTGTGGGATGAGGGTCGGGTGTCGGGTGGGCGACACACCGGTGGCGGCCGCTGTGGGATGAGGGTCGGGTGTCGGGTGGGCGACACACCGGTGGCGGCCGCTGTGGGATGAGGGTCGGGTGTCGGGTGGGCGACACACCGGTGGCGGCCGCTGTGGGATGAGGGTCCGGTGTCGGATGGGCGACACACCGGTGGCGGCCGCTGTGGGATGAGGGTCCGGGTGTCGGGTGGGCGATACACCGGTGGCGGCCGCTGTGGGATGAGGGTCGGGTGTCGGGTGGGCGACACACCGGTGGCGGCCGCTGTGGGATGAGGGTCGGGTGTCGGATGGGCGACACACCGGTGGCGGCCGCTGTGGGATGAGGGTCCGGTGTCGGGTGGGCGATACACCGGTGGCGGCCGCTGTGGGATGAGGGTCGGGTGTCGGGTGGGCGACACACCGGTGGCGGCCGCTGTGGGATGAGGGTCGGGTGTCGGGTGGGCGACACACCGGTGGCGGCCGCTGTGGGATGAGGGTCGGGTGTCGGGTGGGCGACACACCGGTGGCGGCCGCTGTGGGATGAGGGTCGGGTGTCGGGTGGGCGACACACCGGTGGCGGCCGCTGTGGGATGAGGGTCGGGTGTCGGGTGGGCGACACACCGGTGGCGGCCGCTGTGGGATGAGGGTCGGGTGTCGGGTGGGCGACACACCGGTGGCGGCCACTGTGGGATGAGGGTCGGGTGTCGGGTGGGCGACACACCGGTGGCGGCCGCTGTGGGATGAGGGTCGGGTGTCGGGTGGGCGACACACCGGTGGCGGCCGCTGTGGGCCGAGGGTCGGGTGTCGGGTGGGCGACACACCGGTGGCGGCCGCTGTGGGATGAGGGTCGGGTGTCGGGTGGGCGACACACCGGTGGCGGCCGCTGTGGGATGAGGGTCGGGTGTCGGGTGGGCGACACACCGGTGGCGGCCGCTGTGGGCCGAGGGTCGGGTGTCGGGTGGGCGACACACCGGTGGCGGCCGCTGTGGACCTTGTCTGAACGATGCGACTGGGATCGTCACAGGACAAGGCACAGTCGCTCTAAGCTATTCTCTATGTATCAATCCTTATCTCGCAATGCCGTCGAGCAGCACAGTGGAAACTCTGAAGACTCAGGAATAAACGAACTGTCCATGATGTGGCGAAATAGGCTTACCAGCTTGCTAACAACCGGGATAATTTACGTTCATTGTAACATCATAAGTCTGCCAGTATAATATTCAGCTGGCTTCCGGACAACCTGTCGCTTGAGTCAACTTGCTTGACTACTTGTCACCAGACCCACCTTGAGCCGCTGCACCTCGAACTGGATGCCGCGATGCGAGTAGCTGCCGTCGAACTTCTCGCGGTCGTACACACGGTTGACGGCCCGCACGTGTGACGCCACCATGGCGGTCAGCTCCTCGCGCGTGCGCCGCTCATTGCGCTCGCGGCTGTACACGTCGTGCCAGAGCATCGGGTCCGTCTCAATGCTGAGGCTGCACGTGCCGCGACTGTCGGGAAGGTGGCTGGTGGCGGCGCCCAGCCGCGGTGCCCGCCGACTGCGTGACCGAGCCGTGTCCGCCTGCCGCTGCGCCGCCTGGTGGCAGCCGACAGAAACGTGGGCCGTCAGTGAAGTGGCACGACAGAGGGCGCACACTGACCAACAGTTGAGAGGTGAGGGCGGCACAGTGACCAACAGTTGAGAGGTGTGAGGGCGGCACGGTCATCAGTTGAGAGGTATGGCGACATGGTGACCATCAGTTGAGAGGTGTGGCGACAAGGTGATCATCAGTTGAGAGGTATGGCGACAAGATGACCATCAGTTGAGAGGTGTGGCGACAAGGTGATCATCACCTGAGAGGCATGGCGACAAGGTGACAGGTGTGTCATCAACTGAGAGGTGTGACAAAAGGCAACACGGTGGCCGTCGCGGGAGAAACATGTGCTAGGTGGCAGCACCGTTGTCGTCTCTGGAGAAGCGTGGCCAGCACGGCGGGGCGAATACCGACCCTCACCTCTGTGTACTTGTAGTGTCTGTGCTCGTGCGACACGTCGCCGGAGGCAGCTCCACTCTTGACAGCCCCTGTGCGTGACGGCTCGGACGCCGACCGGGGTGGCTGGTCGTGCTCCTCTATTGCCGAGTTTTGTACTCTGTTCATCCACTCAGACACTTCGCCGTCCACACCGCAGCCACCAAACGGCCCTGGCGAGTACATGGCTGGCTGGTTATTGACGTTTAGGGACGCATCTACTGCGCCGGTCATACAGCGCCCAGAGCAAGCGGTACCATGAAGTAGTTAACACAGCTAATACGAACAAAATGGCGACATGTTGCAGAAGCCCGTCAAAGCTATCAGACGTCTGTCTGGATCAAAATGCTTCAGTTGCAGGCACACACCGTTGCATTTAATTCAGGTGTGCTATGTGACTCAGTACCAAGCCCCCGAGACGCTATAGATGATCTGCCCGGCTATAACACACCAATTTAGTCTGGTAGAAGTAGACAAAGATTTGCATCTTTGTCTATGAAGACGTGGACGGGCAAGTTCTCTGCATTCGTCACCCTCGGTTTAAATAAACGTAGATAAAGAAAAAGGAAGGGGTGGGTGGATGCATACCGCTAGTTCTATGCACGACTATCCTAGAGTTCAGAGCCGCGCATCAACGCGCCACCACACGGATGACATCTAGCTGGTGCTGTCGCCACCACACGGATGACATCTAGCTGGTGCTGTCGCCTCCACACGTTGGTTATTGGGGGTTACGAGCACATCGACTACACACGTCATGCAGCGCCCATACCATGTCAACTTCGATGAACACTCGTGCATTATCTTTAGTGCAAGCCCAGCTCTGCACAGTTGCTTTGCTTACCTCTACTCCGGTGTAAATGCTGAAACGGGTCTTCTATGTGGCTTTCTGAGTATATCACAGAGTGAAATGACGATGAATGATTCGTGGGGTAGTAGTGATGCGATTTCTCGACATAATAGTTTCCCTGCGGGGTCTCGATCTTGCCCTGAAACAGGCCGTCATGCAGGGACCCGTGCACATAGCTGTGTGGCACATCTGCAAACAGAAAATCCCAATCAGCTGTCGAGAAAATACCGCACTCGTCACACTGGCCCACGCACACCTTAGTGCTGACGTACCGGAAAGACACAGCACCCAGCGCCAACACAATCACACATTCACTAACTGAGCAAACTTAGCAGCTGAGTATCGAGGTCCAGGTATGCCGCAAAATAAATTGCTTAGAATAACACATACACGGACAGAGCCAGCCGATGGATCAGAAAATTGGTGCCGTTATCCATATCGAACTACACAGCTGGCGACTCATCCGTCTCCGACAAATAACAATTGCTCATTTTGTTGAGGTAAACATGCTTCGACTGCAGCCGGGCTGCACACACAAGCTCCTGTGCTACATGTGTGAGTGAGACAGCCGGACAAGGCATTTCCGTTACAGGAGGAAGGACTGGCCCAGTCGAGACTAGTTTCAACCAGGAAAGAATAACGTGCAGAACGTGCCACTGGTGGAGTGGAGCAAGGTCCTGCTTCCACTGCTGTACATTTAGCTTGGCTTGATTTGGGTTTTAGGGCGCATCGACAGCTTGGCTTGATGAATAACTTTGGCTTTGGCTGGCTTTGGATTGAGATCGGCAAGCATTCAAGCACCCCAACCATAAATTCCCAAGACACAATGAAGAGGAGACCAAAGAAGGCGTTTTCACTGACCCGCAGATTCGCGAGATCTCAGCGATGAACAGTTCGAAACCATGATTAGTGGTGATGAGAAGTCTGCGTGGAACGCCTTTCGGATAATAGTGAATAATTTGTGTGTATTAAAAGAGCTGAAAACTGCAAGAAGCGAGTCGAAAAAACGTCTGTCCTAATAGCAGAAGCTAGCCTACAACCTGCCCCCGAAATCCCTGAGAGAGTAATCACTGCATTTTCATCTGGACGTTTTCCGCAAAACTGTGGCGCAGTCAGTTACGACCATGGTGAACACTTTCATCAGGATATGTCGGCAATGGAGAAACAGTACCGGCAAAATGGAGTGCGTCGACGCAAACGCACTACTGCTGGACGAACATTGGGGTGTATCGTCAATCATAGAATGCTTATAATGGGGGCAACTATAGCGGAGCATGCTGGAAAACCCCGGAAAAAAACCCTCAGACGTGAATTGACTCATGACTATTCGATGCCACGGGTCCATTTATAGGCTTTGGGTCGAGAGGCTGCAATCTATTGGCAAACTCGAAACTAGTTGACTAAATCGAAAGCTATGCGTTCGAACAGCACATTCTGTGTGTTTGATTAATCAATAAGACATTCTGCGTCTATTCGTGCTGTTTTGAGCACAATATGAAGCACAGGAGTTCAACAGATATCGATGATATTAGCATAGATTACCTGGTACCTCCAGCGTATATGCACCTTATACGCGATTTATGCTACCAGCTATGCTGGTGGCTAGCCGATCATGGAAGTATTCCAGGACTATCTGACCGTTCCAGTTGCTACGATGAGTTCAACTGGCTCATTCCTGTATTTCCACAGTCGGCGGAGGTGACATAAAAAGGGGCGAGAAATGTATGTGTGTATGTATGCATGCATGCATGTATGTATGCATGTATGTATGCATGTATGTATGCATGTATGTATGTATGTATGCATATCTGTGTGCATGCATGCATATATTGTCTTTCGGCACCAATACGATGGCTATTGTGGCCGGGCGTTAAAACAGTAATACAACACGACGTCGGCGTGAGGCTCTAAAAGTAATAGTTTAAACATAAAAAGTAGATTCAGACACCGAGCGTGGGTAAAAGTTGAGCACAGGAACCTGCCACACAGCCGCAGTGCACACGGGGCGGAGCCAGACGTGCAGGGCCAGCTCGCACGTGTTCGCAGTCTTCGTGTCTCGACAGTCCGTGGTGCGTCGTCCCGAGCCCTTGCGGCGCGGTACATGAGTGAACGCTTCGCGAGCCCGGCACGGACTCGAGGGAATGGCAGGAGACGCGAGCCGGCAGCGCGGGGTGTACGAGCAGTCACGCTGTCCCTGCATGTCAGCCCAAGCCTGAGACCGCTGGGGACGTCTCGCATGTGATGAGCAGCTTGTGGATGACGATGATGTCCCCTTCTTTGATGAGCTGCTCCACAGATGGCCACTGGAGTTGACGTATGACTGAAGTCACGTCGGTTAGCTAGGGTTACGATTCTGATACCGTAGTTAATGACTCGCTGCAGTTTGCGCTTCATAGTGGAGGTGCAACTTCAGCATGCGGTCGAGCAGATGTAGGAAAATACCGTGCATTCCACCAATGTTTTCTTGGCGCCTTCCGGCAGGGCTGTGTGTGGGCTGTTCCGACAGGGCAATCAGGATGCCGTAGCAATTCGTGCAGATTGCGGCGACATGATTTTCCCAGGCAAGATTGGAGTCCACGGTGACGCCCAGGAGCTTGGTGTTTGCCACCGGCGATGCCAGCATGCCGCCCATGCAGGTGGTGAAATCATCTGGCGGCTGTCGCCTGGCGGATCTGACCAGCAGCGCTTGGGTCTTTTCCCGTTCAGCTTGAGCTGGTTCGGGTGGAACCACTGCAGCGCTGAGCCGAGGGGCAGGAGGGAGAACGGTTTCAACTTTGGTGAATCGGAGGAACTAGTGCTGCCGGTTCAATTCATCGTTGGACACTGTACAGCGATGCTATTTCACATCGAGCGGAACTGGATTGCCAGGACGGTGCATGTACAAAAGTATCGTGTTCTTATTAGAGCTCCATCCGCACCTGACAGAGCTGGTGAGCCCACTCATATAACGCAATCGCTACTGGACTTACTCTGAGGCACAGCTCCTTGCAATGTTGTCGGACGAGAGCATGGCAACTCGTGAGAGGGCGGTGTCTGCAGTGCTGCGATGCGGCTCAGGGACGAGACGCCGGATCAAGCAGCCCTTTCGGTCGAAGAGCCAGCGAACTACACAGAGATCATCGACTGGGAGAGTGAGACGATCTCCGATCCTCCGATAACCCTCACCATGTCAGACTAGCACATCAGAGGTTTTGTTCATACTCCTCCCAGCATTCCAGCGTATTCTGTGCGCGCGCAGGCCATTGAGAGAGCGGCTCAGTTGGTCACCGAACGTCTCAGAAGATGATCGGCGTGTATGCCACACGGTTACGTAAGTACGACTATATGATACAGGAGTGACTTCACGAGTCAGAACGTCTCAGAAGATGATCGGCGTGTATGCCACACGGGTACGTAAGTAAGACTATATGATACAGGAGTGATTGATTGATTGATTATTGGGGTTTTAGGGTGCGTCAACCCCAGTGGGTTATATTGCACCCATAACAAACTTGCTTAATTACACATCAGATTGTCACATATGAAGAGCGCTTAACAGAGCATATCTATGGAAGCTAATTATCAGCTAGGAAGGTGTGTATATTATTTCAAATCCTATATCTGCAAGGAAGCTCAAAAGATACAGGAGTGACTTCACGAGTCAGAACGTCTCAGAAGATGATCGGCGTGTATGCCACACGGTTACGTAAGTACGACTATATGATACAGGAGTGACTTCACGAGTCTCTAAGATGATCGGCGTGTATGCCACACGGTTACGTAAGTACGACTATATGATACAGGAGTGACTTTACGAGTCTCTTCCGCAAGGGTAGTTACTACCTGGACCATGCATAAGATCTTGCTGCTGATGGTGTTTTAATTGGCATCAAGCGTGCGACGTGTCCCACTGTTTTGCAACGCCAACGAACCGTATTACAATGTATAATTATAATAGTGCGAAATGGAATTGTTAGCATTGTTCATAATCATGGGACATGATATTGAATAGCGCTGCTGCAAGCATGAAGAGAGTAGTGTGGCCATTTGTGGCAGGTTTCATTTCCCCGTTTCTGGCAGCTAGTGTGGGTAGGTGTGGTGAACTGGAGCTGTCCCCGTTTCTGGCAGCTAGTGTGGGTAGGTGTGGTGAACTGGAGCTGTCCGATCAGTGAACACAAAGCCAAGCCATGGTAGGTGTGGTGAACTGGAGCTGTCCGATCAGTGAACACAAAGCCAAGCCATGCATGCATAGATACCCGCTAAAACTATCCTTTCGTTCAAGTTCTAGGTTATATCCGTTCAAGTATCTAGGCTGACCATTTGGTTACCATGCAATGTAGGGTAATGCGCTTAGTCTCGTAATATTTGCGGAAATATTTTGCCTCTGAAGAGGGGAGCAACAATGGATAAGTAGGGTGTAAATATGCACTGTAACATTTGTGTGGAGTTTTGACGCTGATTGCTCTTTGAAAATGTTTGACGGTGTTTTGCTTTCAGCTGAGCTTTGGAACTTCGAACGACAGTAGCATAGCAAAATAGAATGGTTGTTTGAATCATGTTTCGTGTGAACATTTTACTCGGGAGTGGCGTAAGGTAAGAAACAGTCGTCAGAGGTAATTAACCTTATTTAGCCTAAAAAAAGGTCAATGACGTTTCGAAAATGACCTCAAAACACCTGGACTGGCTGATGGTGTCCATTGCATATCCAAACGTCCTCTTTGACGCATGTCTACTGCCATACAATCAATCGCCAATACACACAGCTGTGCGTAACAATGGATCTGCATGACTGCAAGGATGACGTCATAGCTCGAAGACCTGACATAACCTGGGTCAATTTCTTTCTTCGTAAGACGCGCAAATAATGCATCATCATCTATGCTAACGTTGAGCGAGTTGACGCGCGCCGTTGTCTCGTTTTCCTGGAAAAAGGTTGGAGAAAAGGGTGGGAACCACCCAGATGTGAGCGAGCATTCAACGACATCGGCCATATTTTGTATAGCTAACCGGCCGATTGCTCTCGTAGTATCACAAAAAGGTAGAGGGCATCTTGCTGATAAAAATGCATGCAGAATGTGCTGTTTCCACGTATAGTTTTCGGTTTGGTCAATTTTTTCTCTCAAATAGTGTCAATTGATGGCCACACTTTCAACCACCAACCTATACAAATTGTATCAATAGATTGTGACACAATTGTGTCAATAAATATACAGATTGTGTCACACGGCACCGCTTCCGACCCCCAACTTATAAAAATTGTGTCAATAGACGCACTTCCGACCTCAAACCTATGAATGTGCATCAATTAGACATGGGTTAATTCGCGTTTGATGGGTGTTTTCTGAAGTCTTGGAGCATGACCCGTTATAATTTCACCCATGCTTCATGAACTTCAGAAAAAAAAGCATTCGACGATATACCCCAACTAACATGCGATACAGCCCGCACTCATGTACAAACGGCAAGCCAAAATATATCGCTCTCTGAATGGGAACACGGAAGTACCACCGAGTGTTGTGCATTTGTGTAAATCCACTAAGTGCAGTGACCCAAGACTTCTTTAGTCTCAAAATAATCCATAAATAAATAAAAACTAAACGCAAGCAATGATAAGGAATGTAAACTGTACGCGATAGAATGAATTCAGCAAGAACAATGTATATGTTACACGCAAAAGTCGCAGTTTCCTTTAAAAGCAGATCCGCTGGAACGTTTTTCATTAGAACTGCACATTATATAAATGTAGAAATAACTCACAGCAATTAGATCGAATTTGCATCCCGTGACGTTATACAGTGCACGATGTAAATTAATATATGTGAATCATGTAACATCTACTTAATATGCCTTATGGACATTTTAAGACTTCTAAACTCTTGTAAACTGCTCGGGACTACCAGAGGCATGTAACTAGAAGCCATGATGAACTGATATAGGAACTGGTAGTCAGTGACTTCCAGTTCTTGTTATACCGGAAGCCAGTGGCTCCCAGTTCTAGGGAACTTTAACAACGAAACATATGAGTGTTGCATGGAAAGAATGATCTTCAAGATGAACTGGGCTTCACCAATATTTTGGATACTCTCATGCCCAATGATAGGAGTGCAGTCGTGCTAAACCACGCCGGACATGGGTTTCCGGCGGCAGTTACCAGAAGGGGGAGGGGCGCCTCCCATGCTATCCCAGGAATGGCAGCGCCGATTTATAAAATTCGGATAGCAAACGGTGGCGTTGGACAGTAGGGAAGATCACCTGGGTAGTTTTTTTTGCGGGTGCAAGCTCAATAATATAATTATCGTTCCCATGGTTCTAAAAGCTTCATGATTATTTTTATCCAATTGTTTTCCAAACATAAAGTTCTAGCAAAGCGCCGGCCCTTCAAATTTCGACGCATCGATATTCGGACCGCCGTGTGTAAATTGGCCCGTGCGCCACTGGCCACTAAGTGTCATAATGCCGTGCATAATACGGTGCTAGTTCTTCCGATAACCGGGCATCGGGATGTTTGT
The DNA here is from genome assembly GCA_034440615.1 of Ashinkailepas kermadecensis. NCBI lineage: Eukaryota > Metazoa > Arthropoda > Thecostraca > Neolepadidae > Ashinkailepas > Ashinkailepas kermadecensis. The sequence goes on from JAOTOM010003981.1 coordinate 54,026, forward strand.
GGTAAAAGTTACACAGATGAATAAACGGCGCATCCCACCGGTTGTTCGCTGTTAACAGCAGTGCCATCTGCTCCACTGACTGCGTCATCGCCAAACTCGCAAGGCATAAACTGCAACTTCGAAATACATCGTGCGCCTTGCCAGATGGCGGGGTGAAATGTGTCACATGCTCTCCTCCTGACACAACAACTACTCCTGTTGATCAACTAATTTGTATTTCGTGACTGGGCCACCATCGTCTAATAGTTCTTTGATAATTACGTACAAAACACCCTTCTACAGTCAAAATACGCAGACTAACTACTTTCACGGAGCAAAGCCTTTCTAACCTTTCTACCCTTCGCTGGACTTTCTCACGTTTACTTTCGCCCTCGCTACCTTTTTGTGACCAACAACTAGCGACTTGTCATTTGGCGTTATGCGCCCAATATCAGCTTGAAGCCCGTTGAAAATCGCAGCCGCTGCTCGATTGCCGTCACCGTGCCTGTCACGGTCACCGGCACCAGCTGATTCACGACGAGCACGAGGGACGATCAACATTTGACGTAACGTCCGCAGCTGGCTGGGTCCATCACTGTCACCGAAGTTTCTCAGCCTCCATTTTTATCGTATTTGGAAAACACAGTGTTCACTTCTACGATTTTGGACAACTACATAACGTCATGAAACGAAATGCTGAGAGAGCAATATCTTTTCACAAAATTAGAGAAAGCATTGCAAAAATCCTACTATATCAGAAGACCGCTTCGTAACGCCATGTAATGATCGAACAAGTTACAAACATCGTATAAATATAAATGTTTTATAATTGAGCTACTTAAAAAAACCAAGCATGCGAGAGGAACTAGTGATGTGGTCAGGTGTACACAATTTCATAATACTTACAAAACTGGTAGTAACATCCCATGAATGACAATCATGTCAATGTACTGTTCAAATTTGTAATCGAAATGGCCTAGAGTACAATGAAAAGCTTTCGGCTGCAAGCCATCTTCTTTCCAAAGCCTAACTCGCACTAAACATGTGTAACGTCCTGGAAAAAAAATTGTACAAACACTTTTCCGAACGTGATTAAGACGATGTAACGATTCGTTGCCGTAGAAAATGTGACTTAAATTATTGGTGGGATAGGGTATATACAATGTCAAGTAATTATCTTGAAAATCATTGCGTTACGGCTTCTTAACCTTCGCCGTGCCTGCCGGCAGATCCACCTTCGCCGCAAAATAAAACATGTTAGCACAAAATACAACATGGGATAACTTGTACATTCCACGTTTTGTCTCGGAATCGGGAAAAAAGTCCATCCGCTGGTCTAAGTTCGCTTTCGGCCGCGGTAGAAATCGGGGTAAACACCAAATATAACTCCTACCCTTTTCACTTTTCATCGGCTGTATCTCTTCGAGCTTTTAATTCCACCTGTTGCAGCAAACCAGTGGTCTTTGTCGCTTGATGTGCCAAGGTCATGATAAGCTCGACCCTTTTTCACCTAAGCTATCATAATGCACGCGCTGTTCCTCGAACGTGCCTTCAGTTTGACACGATCCCTGCAGCTCACCTTGGAGGTAGCCCTCGTACAGGTGGTCGGTGCGCAGCGGCTCGTAGTAGCCGGACGGGCCCACCAGCACCGCGCCCGGTGCGAACACGCTGGCGTCACGGCGCAGCCGCAGACGAAAGTGGCGCTGCAGTGCGCGGAACTCGAGCACCACCGGCGGGTCGGCGGCCGACCGACGGTGGCGCAGGTGGCGAGCGTGCAGCTCCGTCCGACAGTAGTCCAGCCGCTCGTGGTGAGTCACGTACGGACTCAGACGGTCCCCTAACGACAGAACCGACACTTAAACACTTCCCTAGACTCTCCGAGGCAGATGGTGGCTTAAACGGTCCCCTGACAACACAGCCGACACTCCTCCCCTGGACTCACCGAGGCAGACGATGGCTTAAACGGTCCCCTAAGAACACAGCCGACATTTACACACTCTCCTAGACTCACCGAGGAAAACGAGGGCTTAACGGTACCCTGACAACAAAGCCGACACTCCTCCCCTGGACTCCCCGAGGCAGACGATGGCTTAAACGGTCCCCTGACAACAGAGCCGACACTCACACAGTCTCCTATGATGATGATGAATTGGAGTTTATGGGCGTGTCGATTACCAGGGTCATTTTGTGCCCAACACGGTCTCTTAACCTCCCAGGGGCAGAAGAGGGCTTAAGCGATCCCTGAGCACAGAGCCGACACTCACACAGTCTACTTGACTCCCCGAGGCAGACGAGGGTTTAAACAGTCTCCTAGGAACACAATGGCAACTCACACGGCTCGGAAGAAAAATGATAGCATAATTTTTTTTATACTGACCTTTTACTACTCGATTATTTCACCAGATGGTAATGATGTACAGCAGGATACACAACAGCCTCCCCCGCAATATTGATTCGTTCAAAATCGGAGAAACTCCTCAATCTATCCCAGCCCCTAAAGCTCATTCCTCAACCGGGTTTGAACTGACTTAACAGAAATAAACACTTCATAGAGTGTTTATTAGATATTAAACAATAATAATCATCATATAGATCATAATCGTGCCGAAGTAATACCTTTACTGAATTTGATAAATGCTCTGCGTACACGCGTCGCATGTCGGCATTCCTTCGACCATACCGGAACTGGAGTGGGACGTAAGGCGATGGACATCCAAGTACGCAGGGATCGGACGACCGGAAATGCAGAGACGAGATTGGTTCTACTGGTAGAGAGAGAGTTCATAGAATCATCATTTACGGAAAATGATTCTACGTTGGCCTCGAACTTATCCCAGTAAGTCTAAACTTATCCCAGTAAGTCTCATCGAGGTCTTTAAATTTGTTCGTGGTCAGGAACAGGGTTATCTCAGGGAACTGTTTGAATTTAACAGAAATGATGCAATTAGAGGTCATCAATTCAAAATTAAAGTTAATCACAGCAGGACAAGGTTAAGACAGTCCTTCTTCACCAACAGGGTAGTAGAACACTGGAACCAGCTGCCAGAAACCATTGTCAGTAGCAACACACTGAACATCTTTAAGAACAGCATAGACAATCATTATAAGAATAGGGGGCTTGTTTTCTGTATTCCAGGGAGAGTTGATCAACACATTTGATGGACAACTGGTTCAGTGTACAGGTGCAACCAAGAAGGGCCCTTGTGGCTCATAGTTGCACTGATCTTTTATGTCTTTATGTCTTTATGTCTTAAAATTGCATTTCTGGAGGCCCAAGCTCAGCACAGCTCCATCGTAGTACTCGGTCCATCGTGGCACCGAGGGTTAGTGACATTGCATCCACAAGTGGCGTGATGGACGTTGAAGTCGCCAAGCGGTGAGAGAGGGGAGGCAGTTTCAGCGTCATGCAGACAACATTCACATCCGGCGTCAAACTGAAAACGAATTTGGACACACTGCGCTGCCTCCCCTGCCTGCGCCCCCAGTTCACGCACATTTGTGTCAGAATGATTCGCTCTATCATTGCGATCCACATTCGAGGACTGAATAAACATGACTTCTTCTACTTGGTGCTCGTTCGAAACAAAGTTTCTCGATCCGCACATGTTGACATGCATGTCCTATTTTCCGTGCCACATGTTGACATGTGGCATGTGGCGATCCATGCCACATGTTGACATGCATGTCCTATTTTCTGTGCCACATGCTCTCAAACGACACATACTTGCGATCCATGCCACAAGAGTGCCAATCCTTTGCTTCACGCACTAGGCCACTGTGTGGCTATACGGTGCCCTCCAGATAATGTTGAGCATATTTATATGCATGACGACCCGGAAAGAAAGGATATTTGCTAAGACAGCGGAAATGTATTATATTTTGCTCCGCTAAAGCGAACTTCTCACCATCTTTAATGTTGTGATCCCCTTCAAAGAAGAACCTTGGGTTCTTTTACGCCGCATTTAACCGCAACCGCTGGGCCATAGGTCCAGGTCTAGGTCATACAGCGTCGCCAACCTCTCACGCCGATTGGTAGCGGGTGGACTCGGTAAATGCCGTCGGTTGTGAGATTCGAACGGTCCCCTTCAAGCGTACACCAAGATCAATATTGGCACAGATTTGACGGAAAACATTCAGCCTACATGAGGTCATGCCGCCAAACACACGCTGGCGAGAGCCGACGCAGGACGTCTGTCGTCAACCGGCGGCGCCCGCGCTCGCCGACTCAGCCGCCGCCTCATGTGGCTGCATCGGCCCGCCGGGAATCTCCACAGTGGCGGAAATGACGTCACAGGACGGCCGGAGGTGCTCAGACGTGACCGGCCATTACCTGTACTGCACCGCACCGCACCGCACCGCACCGCACCGCACCGCACCGCACCGCACCGCACCGCACCGCACCGCACCGCACCGCACCGCACCGCACCGCACCGCACCACACCGCCCCCACCCCCCACCCCACCCCACCCCACCTCTGTCCAGCTGACGTCCAACGCGCGTCCGACTTTCTCCGGCTTCAAATCGAACGATCGCCTCCAGGTGGAACACCGTTTGCCAGGTGCCATTTGGATAGCCGAATGGGAGTGGCTACTAGTCCTGAATGGGAGCCTCGTGCCAACGTGTGAATTTTGGACAGTTCCAAGGTTTTCGAAATTAGTAAGTTTTGTTCTTCTAAAGTGTGATTCATTGGATGACATGCAATTTTGTCTTCTCTCAAAGAAAGGTTACCGCGGTGTTTTTGTAACAGAGGGCGGAATGAGCATGAAATGTGGACAGCAAATATGCTTCCATTTTCTCTCTCTATTTCAGGGCTGCCACGCCCAGGGAAAGCTCAAATTGGAGCTAAAAAGAACAATAATTTTGTCAGTCAGTTCAATCAGTCATTCCGGCATCAACAAGAAATCCATGTAAGCCTACCAATTGGTTCGAACCAAAAAGTAAGTGTGATTAAGTGTGCAATATCCACTTTTTCGACGTCTTGTACAAAAATACTCCCGAAGGGTACCACACAGCCCAGCTCTGGCAACTGCATAATGATGATACTCCCGAAGGGTATCACACAGCCGATATCTGGAAACCCCATAAGGATGATAACAATAAATGGGCGAACATACGTGTACTTTTGTTTATCTATCCATGAGAAGCATCGTACATAAAACTCGCCAATTCATGCAATCTCACATGCGCAGCATGGTCGTCATGAATACATTCCTGATAGCGCTTGACACGGCCAGCATCCCCATAATGCTTTGAGGCAGTCTAATTTTGTCCAGCTATGGTTGCCTGCAGCTTTATTGCTAGCAATTGCCGCTTGCGCACCATCTCAGTTCTGAAGATTTAGCACTACATTCCCAGTGACAAATAAATGCAAATGGAAGGCATTACCTATTCAAAGACAGACGAGAACTTCTCAAGATCTTGGAATCCTAGTGGGGATTTTAAGGTTATTTGCGCCACGTTGGGTTTAGAAGGAGAAAAAGGAAGAATAACTTTGGGTTCTTACGACGCATTCAACAGCTATGCCATATAGCGTCGCCAACCTGTCACGCGGATTAGTCGCGGGTGGACTCGGCAATTCCGCCGGTTGTAGGATTCGAGCTCACGATCTTACGATAAGAGTCCAACGCCCTGCCAACTAAGACACAGTCACTGGGGTCGAGAAGGAGAGGAACACTCCTGGCTGTCTGTTAATGGCTGGCGGTATAGAACTTGTATTCTAAAAAAAGTATCAGGCGAGTGTTCTGCCCCTTCGGAGGCTCGAGCCCCTCCCGTATTCGCTCGAAACACAATGACTTCGGAAGTGGTATTCAGACGTCTCGATGTTTTGTTGTTTTCAGTCAACAATGTAACCACTAATACATTTCCGAAGTTCCACCCTTGTAGAAAATTTCACTTTTCAGTGCAGCTGCGGCAGCTCATGCAATACCATCACAAGCAGCATCTCACACGGAATGATATGGAATCCCTAATCCCCGAGTCCCCCTGATACTTGGTTATTTGGGCTTAGGGACGCATCGATCGCGTTGGTCATACAGCGCTCGCCCCTGATACTGGGGAACCTTACAATTAACGTCCTTTTGCCGCCCCGACATTGCTTTTACAATGAATCGCTGGCGGACGTCGTCATCCTATTGGGCTCCGCAGGCTTTAGGGTGCTCTTTACTGTCATTTCGAAAAGGCATCAAGCAATGTTGCTTTTGTCGATGAAAAGCATATCTTTTAAAGGCAATAAATATTTGTGTGTAATTGATACCAAGGCATAACGGCACTATTATCCGGTGGCGCTTACAGGCCTATATTTTACTTGATGACCAAATCATTTCATGTTAGCTGCACATTAATAGCAAGGGTTTTTTTGCGTAGGCTTTGCACCCAGGCAGAAATGTAATGTGAATTCCCTAATGCAAAGACGTCCCAATATACATGGTCTGTAGTAGAAGCATGCATTCATCAATATATTAACTCTTTAGCTTCGCACAGTGTAATTTAGACTATAGACATGTACCATATTCCATACAGAACAAAATCACGACTTGCACTCTATATTGAACTTGACCTTTGCTGCCTCGGCACCAAACGATTCCGCAACGGCCCGAATTGACTGTTCTGAGCATCACCACGTCGGAACACACATGACGTTCCCCTTCCCTAATGTGCTCCATTATAAGATAGCATGTGGGTTCTAGAAATATAAATATCGTCACTTGAGCATAATTGAAATGTCATTAGTGACAGCTGGGACAACACAATCATTTACCATCAATAAACGTTCCTGGGCTATCGGATGCCGCTTCTATCAACAGAAGCCGTCCATTGGTTACAAAAATACCGAAGCGCGCAAACAGCAGTGAATATGCTTCGATGCTGTCCATTTGATGCATTTAAATATAATCACACCCAATCTCCAGAAACTTCTAGATTTACGTCGAACCGACACCAAACAGACACGTGCTTTGACCTCCCGCGAACTGTCTTAACTCGTCCAAATGCTTTCCACGACACTTTGTAACATTCAACTGTTGCAACACCTACCTTTTCCACCATCCCCGAATCTCCGCATATAATTATGGCATCATAATCATGCCAGAAGATGCAATATTCGCATACGAACATCATCTTGTCACAATATTTCGACGTCATCACCGGTTTGACGTCTTGATGTCTAACTATACACCTTTCGAAAAATTAATGTCAAGGCACTGTTCAGACAACGCCATGTCACCGGTGGTCTTCTAAAAGCCATCCGTTGATCCCTTGAGATTTAGCGAGCATGGCAGCGACGTTCGCCTCGGCAATTAGATACCTCCCCCCCCCCCCCCCCCTCTCAGGCGACCACGTCCTTCCGACACCCACCTGCGAAAACAATGCAGGGCCACACCAGTTTCCAGATCGAATTGTTCGACACCATACAAAATTATATAAACCTGAAACATTCATTCACCCAAAATATCCGACAGGTTCCGAGTCATGACCATCAGTCCATCAGAGCGTGTGTGCATATAACCGTCTGAGGATCAGAACAAAAAAAAGCAGCCGTAAAAACGAAAGGCTGGCCACCACAGTATTTGCAGGACCTTGGGTCACGTATGTGCCGCCAGATACTGGGCTGGCAGAGGAAACTAGCGGACCAGGAGTGCCAACCTAATCGGCTCGGGTGTGCACTGGTCCATAACCGGGCTTGCCACGGCCACTGAGCTTTCAAGGACCCGGTGCTACTCGATACTGAAGGGCCAGCAGAACGGTCAGCCGTCTACCACATGCTCACAAGCTGTTCCCAGAATCAGAGGTCTCGCCTATGCCCACAGTCTGGGCTCTGCCCCGCGGTAGAGGTGTGCGTGGCGGCCCATCCCGCCAGTGCAGTGGTCCGCCCAGCGAGCCACCCTCCCACTGCAGCCGGCCGCTGGTGATGACTGAGTCCCCGGAACCTGACCCGCGCGGATCGGTCGCGAGAGACAGAACAGCGCCGGCCGCCGACGGCCGTATCGGAGCGGCAAAAAGTGCCGGCGCCGCTGACTGAGCGGTGCAGCAGCGGCGGTGGCAGGCAGGCGGCCAGTCGGCGCCCGTGCAGCGGCGGCGACCCGGCCCCGCCAGAGCGCCAGTCATTGACCCCTCGACCGTCCGCACACCGCCAGTCGGCGCATCACCGCCGGCGGGCGGGCCCGGCCCACTGCCCACTCGGCCGGCAGCCGGCGGCTGCGCCGGTCAACCTCGCAGACACCAGCCGGTCCCCTGTGGCCATCACACCACCAGCCGGTCCCCTGTGGCCATCACACCACCAGACGGTCCCCTGTATCTGTGGCCATCACACCACCAGACGGTCCCCTGTGGCCATCACACCACCAGACGGTCCCCTGTATCTGTGGCCATCACACCACCAGCCGGTCCCCTGTGGCCATCACACCACCAGCCGGTCCCCTGTGGCCATCACACCACCAGCCGGTCCCCTGTGGCCATCACACCACCAGCCGGTCCCTTGTGGCCATCACACCACCAGACGGTCCCCTGTATCTGTGGCCATCACACCACCAGCCGGTCCCCTGTGGCCATCACACCACCAGACGGTCCCTGTGGCCATCACACCATCAGACGGTCCCATGTGGCCATCACACCACCAGACGGTCCCCTGTATCTGTGGCCATCACACCACCAGACGGTCCCCTGTGGCCATCACACCACCAGACGGTCCCCTGTGGCCATCACACCACCAGACGGTCCCCTGTATCTGTGGCCATCACACCACCAGACGGTCCCCTGTATCTGTGGCCATCACACCACCAGCCGGTCCCCTGTGGCCATCACACCACCAGACGGTCCCCTGTATCTGTGGCCATCACACCACCAGACGGTCCCCTGTGGCCATCACACCACCAGACGGTCCCCTGTATCTGTGGCCATCACACCACCAGACGGTCCCCTGTATCTGTGGCCATCACACCACCAGACGGTCCCCTGTATCTGTGGCCATCACACCACCAGACGGTCCCCTGTGGCCATCACACCACCAGCCGGTCCCCTGTGGCCATCACACCACCAGACGGTCCCCTGTATCTGTGGCCATCACACCACCAGACGGTCCCCTGTGGCCATCACACCACCAGACGGTCCCCTGTGGCCATCACCCCACCAGACGGTCCCCTGTATCTGTGGCCATCACACCACCAGACGGTCCCCTGTGGCCATCACACCACCAGACGGTCCCCTGTATCTGTGGCCATCACACCACCAGACGGTCCCCTGTATCTGTGGCCATCACACCACCAGACGGTCCCCTGTGGCCATCACACCACCAGACGGTCCCCTGTGGCCATCACACCACCAGACGGTCCCCTGTATCTGTGGCCATCACACCACCAGACGGTCCCCTGTGGCCATCACACCACCAGACGGTCCCCTGTATCTGTGGCCATCACACCAGCCGGTCTCCTGTCCCTAGTCATCACACCAGCCGCTCTCCTGTCTCCCATGTCATCCCATGTCACACACCAGGCGGTCTCCTGTGGTCATCACACCAACCGATCCCCTGTCCCTACAGTCATCACACCAGGCGGTCTCCTGTGGTCATCACACCAGCCGGTCTCCTGACCCTACAGTCATCACACCAGCCGGTCCCCTGTGGCCATCACACCAGACGGTCCCCTGTATCTGTCATCACACCAGCCGGTCCCCTGTGGCCATCACACCAGCCGGTCTCCTGTCTTCCATGTCATCACACCAGGCGGACTCCTGTCCCTGTAGTCACCACACCAACCGGTCCCCTGTGATCACCACACCAGACGGTCCCCGGTATCTGTGGTCATCACACCAGTCGGTCTCATGTGGCCATCACACCAGCCGATCTCCTGTGGTCATAACACCACACGATCCCCTGTGGTCATCAAACCAGCCGGTATCCTGTGGGCATCATACTAGCCGGACTCCTGTCTGTGATCATCACACCAGCCGGTCTCCTGTCTGTGATCACCACACCAGCCGGTCTCCTGTTTGTGATCACCACACCAGCCGGTCTCCTGTCTGTGATCACCACACCAGCCGGTCTCCTGTCTGTGATCACCACACCAGCCGGTCTCCTGTCTGTGATCACCACACCAGCCGGTCTCCTGTCTGTGATCACCACACCAGCCGGTCTCCTGTCTGTGATCACCACACCAGCCGGTCTCCTGTCTGTGATCACCACACCAGCCGGACTCCTGTCTGTGATCACCACACCAGCCGGTCTCCTGTCTGTGATCACCACACCAGCCGGTCTCCTGTCTGTGATCACCACACCAGCCGGTCTCCTGTCTGTGATCACCACACCAGCCGGACTCCTGTCCCTACAGATATCACACCAGCCGGTTCCCTGTATCTGTGGTCATCACACCAGCCGGTCTCCTGTCTCTGATGTTATCACACCAGCTGGTCTCCTGTCCCTGTGGCCATCACATCAGCCAGTCCCCCCTGTCCCTGCAGACATGACACCATACGGTCCCCTGTGGCCATCACACCAGCCGGCCTCCTGTCTCCGGTGTTATCACACCATCCGGCCCCCTGTTCTTAGTGTCACCACACCAGCGAGCCTCCTGTCCCTGGTGTCATCACACCAGCCAGTCTCCTGTCTCTGACGTCATCACACGGGCCAGTCCGATGTGCGTGCCCTGTTATCACACAGCACGGTGACTCAGCCAGTGGCCAGCCACGCTTGGCATCCGGCCGTCACGGATTCTGCTGAACATTATGGAATTATAGGGAGGGTGTTCATGATCAGGGTGGAGCCCATAATGTGGTGCCATTTAAACACCGTCATACCTTCTCAAAACGTGGCGTGAATACCAGTCGGGAAAATAAGTACAAGATTTGGGGACAGGGGAGGGACTGGCAGCATGCGTAACCAGCTATGCCCAACACACAGCATCCTGCGAATTATTTGTCATGCTTGTTGCTGGACCGGTGTCACCCGGTGTCACCCCACCAAGGCGAAGCAACTGGCACCACTGGAGCGGCCGTCATCACAGCTATCGTTGGTCGTTTCGCCGTCGTTGGAGCGACCGTAGCTGCTGAAGCAGCTGTGGTCAGGCCACTGGGACAGCTGTGGCCGCTTGGGGGTCGTCACCGCCATGACGGTTGTGACCGTTGGGGCGGCCGCAGTCGCTGAGGTGGATGACCTTCTCAGTCCTTCGCAACATTTATGGCTTTGAAGGATATCTTATCTCTAAGGCTGACTCTCAGTATTCCTCACGCTCATCGTCAGTTATCAAGGGCTCTCTTAGCTCTCAGGCGGCCTCGATCCCTCAGGTGCCCATCCCAACGCTTAGGAACATCCCAGTCCATTTCTCTCTGGCTCTCAGGGGACCTATTCATCAGTCCGGAGCCCTCTCCAACTTACACGGACCATTCCCAGTCCTCAACAAACCTGGCTAGCTTCCAGAAAAATCCTACAGCTCCAACACCGGCTTCATAATTTCTAGCAAACATCGTCAGCTCTCAGGACTCTCCTTAGCTCTTAGGTGGCTCTGTCATCCCTCAGTGTTTCTCCAAAGCATCAGGGACATTACAGTCCGGTCCGCTCTAGCTATCAGGAGACCTCCCGAATCCTCGACGGTCTTTCGGGCTAGCAAGGACATTCTAACTCTGAAACTGGCTCTCATTATTCCTCCAATATCGCTAGCCCTTAGGGACTCTCTTTATATGTAAGGGGGCCATGTCTTCTCATAGAGACCACTTTCAAGCCTCTTCAGCATCCCAGGCCAGTCCTCTCCGATACTCAGTGATCGTTTTCAATCGTCAGGGGTCCTCTCCAGCTGCTAGGGACCCTTCCAAGTCACTGGCAGTCTTTCTAGCTTCAAGGGTTTTCAAACTCTGATCCTGACATTCAGTATTCTTCATCAATCGCCAGTTGATAGAGAATGTTTTAAAATCTATTTTCATCTCTTCTAATTTTAAATAACACATTTTGAACAAAACTGGGTGGAAGTATACAGGCTGGAATAAAGTGATATTCATTCAATAATACAAATCATAAAGGGTAAAATATAAAAATACCCCACACTTCACTTTTGAATCCGTGCCACTTTGTTTTGCTGAACTTGTGTTACAAACTAAGGCCAATTTCACTAAAATCACGAGCTGTATATCGCCATCAAATTTGGTGTAAATACACACACTGGTCAAGAACAAAGAATGAATTGATTTGCTTTTCAGCAAAATTAAACAGTCTCCAGACTCTGAAGGAAAGGAAGATCACCAACTCCAATCTTTATCCACCACAGGCAGCAGAACATGGGAAGTGAGGGGTGGATGTGGGGTACCAACCCTCCTGCTACGTCCAGAGATTCCCCTCTCCACTGGATCTGTAACTGGGGTGGGGGGGGGAGATTGCCACTGACATCAATAGGTGCCAAATCCAGCCTTCCAAGTCCACCACCTCCTCCAACCCACCCCAATAATGCTGGAGCAATGGGAATGCAACTTGACTTTGGGGAAGGGTACCATTAGCATATTAGCCAGATGCTCAGCATGAGAGGACCCCATGGTGTTGGTGTTATCACTCCTGATATATATGCAGTATAATTTGTATTTTATTTGTGCTGTATAATGTTTTGCCCGATTTGTGGGCCAATTCATTTAGGCACTGGGTATGTACATGCTTGTTCTTTTTCATGAATTTCTGCAGTTCAAACCTGTTCTCAACATTGATCTTCATGCCAATCCATCAATATCAATATCTGAAAGATGTGGTGGCCACAATGGAGTGTGGATTTGTTTGTTTACATTCTGACCTCAGTTGATTTCCTGATAGAGTGTTTAAAGAATTGAATGACATTTCCTTTCAGAAGAAATATAATATTTTACATTGTTTCATCACATGTATTTAAATTATTGATCACATTATTCATTAGACAGTATTTTATCACTTAACCATAATTGGAAATATGTCGCATTACTTTGGAACAGGTGTGTTGTTGTATCACTGAAAGGCATTGTAAAATCACATCATATTTGTAAAACGATCATCAAAATTGTGTCTCAATTACACTATTTGTGGTGACAAACCAAGACCTTTGTAAAATGTCCTTTAACACAGTTTGTGATTTGCCTCTCTATGCATGACAAACTATGCAAGTACAAACACAATAGTGAAATTGGCCTCTGTATGTGACAATTATTTATTTGTTGATCTAGTTATAAAGTCATAAAATGTTTAGACTTAATAAGAGCCACAAGGGCACATCCAGTTAAATCTGTAAATGGAAGATACCATAAGCCCAGTAAAAATACCTACCCCAACCATCACCACATCCTAAAGAAACCATCCATCAACATCCCACACACCTATCAATGCCTATCCACCCTAGCTATCCAGCCATATTCCACTAGTGGCTACTCTAAGTATTAAAAGCATGCTTAAGGAACACTTTCCAGTTCCTGTTACTTGTGCTATCCATCAGATAACACTATTTTTATATCCCATCCTGTGGACTGGCATACCTGCAGATACTGCTCCCCTGAATTGATCATGGAACTAGTGATGTGAAACCCAAGAATTTGGGGAGCCAACCATGTTGAAAACATGTGTGAAACTGGGTGAGAGGGCAGAGTTAGAAACATGACCCTATCATGGGTGATTGTGATACAGAATATTATCATCTCTGGAAAAAATTTCCACTCCTTTTTTACCAATATGATGTTCATAAGCTTGCCTATAACTGACAAAAAAGTACACAAATGAGCCTTGAATACCAAAAACAAAAAGAAGTGTTCCTCTCCAACCTACAATGTTAAAGTTTTCCTCTTGAAATCCTGGTCCAGGATTCCAAAACAAATCTAGCAAAGCTTGGAAAAAGACCGTTGCTATATTTTTGCCATTCAGAACATTATCTTCTGCAGGAAAGCATCATCTTGCTTTTTGTCATTTGAAAGTTGAATGGTGCTGCTTGACAATGAACTCATCTGTGATAATGACACAAGATTCACTTCTATCTATCAATATCATATAGGTATCATGTATCAATATCATATTTTCCTGAATCACATGCTGCATGAGATCCAATAATCAAACCTGATCATATTTTATTAAAAGTAGGTAAGTTGGTTGCTGTTGTAGTTGGTTAGTTATTTGGGCTTGAGGGCATGTTGACTTCTGTGGTTATTTTGTGCCCATTTGCTGTTGTAAGTATCTACCTACCAAGGTACATACCTAGGTAGATACCTACATACCTACCTAGGTAGGCACCTACCCATCAATGATAGTGAGCAAACCCATAGATAAGTTATCTGCTGAACATAAGCATGATGAAAAAATTGTTTCTAACTGAAAAGCATACATATACCACATGAATGGATGATCCCATCATCTTAATGACATTTGGAAACATGCTCCTACAGCATTTTTCCAAAATGACATATTGCATGGTTCTTACCTAGTTGGGTTCCACACACTGCATAGTACCTACCTAGCTATCTGGAGTAGGAGCTGGTAGGTATTATAGGGAGCACCATATTGATGTCAGAGGATACACCAACTTTAGAGATAATTGAACAGAAGCAAAATGGAGGGGCATGAAAGGCTGGGAGGGTTTTTTCTGGGCCATATATACAAGGTCTATACCTCTTTATCATTACTGTCTTGCATTGAGGTAATGTGAAAATAAATAAGTCAACATAATATAGGTAACTCCAAGGTACCTAATAAGCCAAAATATGGTTGAAAGTAAAAATTTACATTGTTGAATGCCATAGCTCATAATGATGTCATGCTTCCTTAGCTCTGGCTGTCATACTTACCTTTGAATTCCTCATGCCTCATTTGCACACATTTTACTTACCTGCTTGAATCACAATGCAAGTCAGCATCAAGAGAAGGGTCTTGAATATAATGTTAGAATGTCCATCATGCATATCTTGGGCCTATATGCTCCCGTTTTCACTAACCTACGCTGCTGTCAAGCAGCGTCCGAAATCTATGGCCGAGCCCTGCACTTTATACAGAAATGTCATATCACTGCGTCCTGGCAGATCAAGATGTTTGAGTCCGAGGATGGTTGCGCATAGGTAGGTATATACAAATCACGAAAACCCTGCTCGGTAGTTGTAGGTCTTTATCCCGAAATAAGCAGGTACCATCCGCGAATAAATGCTGTAGCCTCGACACGCTACAGTAATTTCACAGACAACCACCAGCGCACAACTTCAGCAACAGCACATTAGTCACAAGGGCGACAAGCTAAACAAAAAGAAATTGCTCAACCAGAACAATGCTGTGCACCAGCTATCCCGCCACCAGAATTGGAAAACGCTCCATGATAGTGGCAGCGACTCTTTGTGACGTTAACGAAAGACAGGCATTGCCTGTCAGAAATAAGACATTCGAAATCACGGGTGTAAGAAAAAAGGTGGGCCAATGTGAGTTTACTGTCTGAATATTGGATTTCTATCCGGAGGGTGCTTGTGCATGTCCCTTCATCAATCACTTTTGATATCCAGGGCAATATTGACCTAAATGATAACACTTCCGTTTTGGTGCATATTTCCCCAAGAGGGCGCCTGTAGTGCGAAGTATAAGGCGCCCAACTGGTCCACAAAGGCAGCTGTCTTCAAGAGGGACACCCAACTAACAAAAGGGCCATTTTGGCCGTGCTTTGCCGGTTGTTACACTTTATTGCAAATAGTGTGTCTACATTATCAGGAGGGGCGGTCCTCTGGCCCAGGGGGGTGGGGGCGCTTACGTTCTAAAGAATGGCACCCGGAAGGGTACCTGTACTAGTATTATCGAGGGGGGGGGGGTGCTAGTATGTCCTAGGAGGGGGTCTAATTTTGCACTAAGGGTGACAACTATCGGAAACGGCACCTTTATTTTCAACAGAGGCATCACCTGGAAACAATCGTCTGACTGCGAAGAGGACACGGGCTGGCCGAGGGTGCCGGCATTCTCAAAACATCCAACAACCCAAAAGGACGCATATATTATCGGAAGAGGAAGAGGAGGGCAAGTAGCAAAAAACCGCATATTGCGCTGAGCGGTGCCCGAATCGCCAATAAAGGCACCTACGTCCTCAAATCACATGTATATGTCCGGAAAGGCGTCCGTATTGGTGAGGTAGGCGCCTGACCTTCTCCTCATAGAGTGAGAGTGAGAGTGAGAGTGAGAGTGAGAGTGAGAGATAGATAGATAGATAGATAGATAGATAGATAGATAGATAGATAGATAGATAGATAGATAGATAGATAGATAGATAGATAGATAGATAGATAGATAGATAGATAGATAGATAGATAGATAGATAGATAGATAGATAGATAGATAGATAGATAGATAGATAGATAGATAGATAGATAGATAGATAGATAGATAGATAGATAGATAGATAGATAGATAGATAGATAGATAGATAGATAGATAGATAGATAGATAGATAGATAGATAGATAGATAGATAGATAGATAGATAGATAGATAGATAGATATATATATATATATATATATATATATATATATATATATATATATATATATATATATATATATATATATATATATATATATATATATATATATATATATATATATATATATATATATATATATATATATATAGATATAGAGAGAGAGAGAGAGAGAGAGAGAGAGAGAGAGAGAGAGAGAGCGAGAGAGAGAGAGAGAGAGAGAGAGAGAGAGAGAGAGAGAGAGAGAGAGAGAGAGAGAGAGCAATGCGGGAAGGTCAATCACAGAGGGCACCCGAAAATTTTATTTTGCTAAGTTAGGAACAAGCAACAGCAATGTTGCCCGTATAACATCGTGGGAATGCTTTTCGTGCAACACTGAAGCAATATAACAAATATCACGCTGTGACGATATTTGTGATCAGAACTAAACCAATGACTGTCACAGCGTTGCAAAGTTGTGATATACATATATATGCATGTGTGTACAAGGGTGTCGTTTTATGAAAACGACTGGCATGGCTCAAATGTTGGAAGGTGTCTGGTGCGATGCATGTGAACGGAAGTCTGGAAAACCGTGCTAAGCACATAAACACTGGAATTATGTCGTGGTCGTATACAAGGCGCATTACTTGACCTCAGCAGTGTGAAAAAAAATCCTTTTATTTACTCCGCATTTCCAAGCATGTCCCTTCTTGCGCATACGATAAGCTGAGCTTCTTAGCTGAACTCAGACCGCACCAGCCCCTCGCTAAATTCAACAGCGGTACCACCGTTGCGTTATATGGCGGACGCGCCCCGCACAGCCTATGAAGACGGCCTCTATCAGACTTTAGACGCAGCCTACCTATGCACCC
The DNA here is from genome assembly GCA_034440615.1 of Ashinkailepas kermadecensis. Classification (NCBI taxonomy): domain Eukaryota; kingdom Metazoa; phylum Arthropoda; class Thecostraca; family Neolepadidae; genus Ashinkailepas; species Ashinkailepas kermadecensis. Next base: position 71,277 of record JAOTOM010003981.1, read on the forward strand.
TTATGCGTGACCAGAAGTCTACTTGCTTCGATTCCTATCGGCGACACAAGTTTGCTTACAAAATTGCAGGCCGATCAGACAAAAATTCGAGGTCGCGACAAGTCATCTTTTTGTTACCTTAACATAACGGGTTGACTTAAAGCGCTCGCGGCTTCCTCGTAACGTTCTAAGTCAGAGAGCCAAACAAATGGTCTTAGCACATTGCACACATCCAAGTTCTTTTGGTATGCCCATCAATGTTGCACGAGCTATGGTGATAAGCTATCCGCTTTGACTTAAATCACTGCACGATGATATGACCGCCTTCACCAAGCATGGCCGAAGTGGACACATGAACATTTAGGTCTCCCCGAGGCTAAATAGGCTGCCCATATCCATTGTACCGAACGAGAAGCTTGTAATGAGGAAGGCTGTGAGATGTTATCCATGAGTCATGCACACTGCACGTGATCACTACCTCGCGCAAGGATCAGTCAAAGCGGATAGCTCAGCAATGGTAAGTCATGCAACATTCATAGGTACACCTAAGAGACGAGAGTTGGAGGCATATAATGTGCTAATGTTCTTTGTATAGCTCATATTTTAACAAATACGAGGCGCCATTAACCTTCATACAAAACGTTTAAGTTACGGTAGCAAAAACACGACTTTTGCCGCCAACTCTAAATTCTGTTCGATCGACTTGCACTCATGCACGCAAACTTATGTCGCCAGTGATAATCGAAGCTAGATGTATTGGGTGTTCCGATTGATTTCTTTTGGTTTTTTCTTGGACGCCCTTGTCTACAAAGAACAAATAATAAAGCTGTTTTGTGTTGCTGTTGTATAATTATTGCTACTGCTGTGAAGCATTCACCATCTTGAATTATTTTTATATTTGTCGTTCGGAAGTTCAAAGTGAAATGGTCCAAATCCTATGACAAATAGGGCTTTGGGCATATGCTGGGCTGAACTTTGGGCGGTTTAACCACTGCGAATTAGCAGCTGAATTCGCCAGTGGCCTGGCCCCACCCCGCACCGACGACGCGCTTCCACCGCTGTTGGTGTGCGTGCCCGTAATCTGCATCTACATTTGTTCAGATAAATTCGAACCGGCGCTAGACGAGCCCTTTAGCAATCGAACATCCGCAGGCTTTTGATCACCAGTAGGTTTTTTGCTGGCTAACATCCGTAGGTCGTCTATGCAATATCTCTTGGTCTTGGGCTGGGTCAGGTCAGGTCAGGTTAGCTTAATCTAAGTTAGGTTCGGTCAGTACGGATTGGGTCGGCTCAAATCCGGTCAGCATCACGATAAGCACGGTCCACAGGCGATCCGATCCACACATGGCAACATCGGCTCCACATCCCTCGAATGCGCCGCACAAAAGAATCGCTCACTCCCCAAAGGAAAATATATTTCACCACACCAAGAGCCGCCCAGATGCGAGACCCACGGGCGGCCGCAAACAGCATCATCGCGCGACGACTGCTCTCGCTGGCAGTGGTCCTGGAGACGACTGCTCTCGCTGGCAGTGGTCCTGGAGACGACTGCTCCCGCTAGCAGTCGTCCTGGAGCGAGAAGCGGCTGTAGCGGATCGAAGTGTTGTTTTGTGGTCGCTTCGGGGTCGGACGAGCGCTCAGGGACGTCCGACTTTTCTTCTTCCAGTGCTTTTCCTTGCGTCCTAATTTCTTTGCGGGTTTCTTGGTTAATTTCTTGGCGGCTTTGGATCTCCTGCGGCCCGGTTCCGCATTGGCGTTGGTAGTGCCGATCAGAATACCGTCCTTGGCACTGCAAGCATAGAGACATATTCAAATGTGCTCACATCACAGTGACCATCAGAATATCGTCCTTCGCACTTCAGGCACGGGGGTATACTACATTCCTCTGTTCTGGCAGTTCCCGCCCGTCTCCCTCTGTTCTGGCAGTCTCTGCCAGTCCCCCTCTGTTCTGGCGGTTCCCGCCCGTACCCCTCTGCTCTGGCAGTCTCCGCGCCAGTCCCCCTCTGTTCTGGCAGTTCCCGCCAGTTCCCCTATGTTCTGGCAGTCTCTGCGCCAGTCCCCCTCTGTTCTGGCAGTTCCCACCAGTCCCCCCCCCCCATCTATTCTGTCAGTCCCCGCCAGTCCCCTCTGTTCTAGCAGTCTCCGCCCGTCCCCCTCTGTTCTAGCAGTCTCCGCCAGTTCCCCTCTATTCTGTCAGTCCCCGCCAGTTCCCCTCTATTCTGGCAGTCTCCGCCAGTTCCCCTCTATTCTGGCGGTCCTCTGACCCCGCCGAAAACAGCAGAGTTGGCTTCGAGATGTGGCGGGATCGTGTGCGCCGCTGTTCCGGAGCGGTAGCACTGAACTGGAGCACGCGATGCACTGGTGCAAGGACCAGCACATCAGACGTTTAGGAGGTACTTCACATTCATTCATTACTCGATACTGGCCTTTCGAACCAGGTACACACAAATAAGGGGATGGAACATGGAGCCAATGCTATCCTTTTGTGTGCGATAGGAGGCGATACTTGACGTCTACTTTGACCAAGACAACATAAGGTTGCTTTCTCGATTATCCAGTCTAACCTGATGGATATGTTGGCACTACCAGACCTATCAATCATCAAACGAAATGGCAAACTCATCTATGCAGTGCATTCCCATACAGGATCATTATTGCATGAATCGTAATTTTGCATCTAGCAAATTACGCATATGAACAAAGCGACGGTCGGAAATACTTCCAATTCCACGATATAACCGCTCTTGCTGAACATTATCGGCGGAGCTTCCATGCGACCAAATCCCTACCACGCAGTCCACTACGTCTAAAAGCCAAGCTTCTGACGATGGCAGTTGCACGTGTTCGTCACTAGCCTGCAGCAGTACCTCACAACGTTGAAGCCACAGGCCGCAGCCACTTAGCTGGCACAGGCTGCTTTGTCGCATCTCCTTTACCAATCACAATCAACGAACGAAAAAAAACGAACCAAAAGCACGCCGACATCCCGAACAATTATACAGTCAGTCGGCACCGAAAACACTGCCAGGTGGTCACAACGGCAGCGCCTCCACTTCTGCCGACACTCACCCTTTGACGACCACTTGCAGCACGTGACCGAGTGGAGGGGCCGGCGTGCCCCGGGTCAGGTCGTTTAGACCGCGTCGCACCGGCAGGTGAACCAGACAGGGCGGAGCCGGAGGCAGCAGCAGCGCCGTCCACATATAGCAGTCAGAGTCGGACGCCACCACTTTAGCCTGGTGCGACTGGGACCGCACCAGGCTCGACTGGGAAGCAATACCGCCAGTCAGTGGACAGCTGTACTGCCATCCAGTGAGTACCAGTGTCGCCGGTCAGTGGGCAGCAGTACTGCCCGTCAGTGAGGACAGGCCACAGCACGATAACAGGAGAGACGTAGCGGCACGGTCATGACCACCGCGACGTTTACTGACCTGTCCTGCAGACGGCTGCACGTCGTGGCCGACGGCCAGTATCAGGTGACCGGTCGGCGTCACCTGCACCACGGTGGCGGTGATGTCACCGCCGTCAGTGACGTCATCGGCGGGGGTGACGTCACCGGTCGGCACCACGCCGCGGCGGCCGTCGGGGAGGTGGAGCGTGATGCCGGCCGGGGACTGGGACACCGGCCGGCCGGTCACCTGGTCACCGGGCCGCGGGCTGGCCGGCACCAGGGCGGCCAGATCCCGCACACAGCGCCGCAAGTACGCCACTCCGTCCTGAAACGACACACAGTATCTTGAAACACGAACACCGTACCGAAATAGTGGCACACATGGTACCGAAACAGTAGCACACACCATACCCAAACAGAAGCACACATGGTACCGAAACAGTAGCACACACCGTACCGAAACAGCAGCACACATAGTACCGAAACAGTAGCACACACCGTACCGAAACAGTAGCACACACCGTACCGAAACAGCAGCACACACCGTACCAAAACAGTAGCACACACCGTACCGAAACAGCAGCACACACCGTACCAAAACAGTAACACACACCGTACCGAAACAGTAGCACACACCGAACTGAAACAGCGGCACACACCGTACCAAAACAGCAGCACACATGGTATACATCACCGGCATACATCGTATTGAACCGGAAACCGCATGTCCACAGGCGCACCTATATTCTGTACGGGGTGCACCAGGCCGCACGGTGCATACTTTATGATACATACATTTTTGTATGTATCAGATACATACATTTGTATGTACTTTCTGATACATGCACTATGAAAGTATGCAAGTACCTTTCGTTCTCGCGATTTGTGCAAAGGAGCATATTCGACATTACTACATTAAGAACTTTAGGGCTCATTCTGAGAATAGTTTCTATGAAGCCTAGGCTTTCTTTTGCTTCCAGTGCCAATCGATCGGATGGCGGAGCTCAGGGCTTATCGGCAGAATTGGCTAAAGATGTTCTTTGTTTGGTACGCGCGCATACTGTACGTCGCATTCAACACAATGTGTTCAAGGACAAAACAAAACTGATAAAAACAACCGACAAAACAACACATGATGCATCACGTACTGAGTGCATGAAAAGTAACGACAGCAGGGCTCCCTGTACCCCTCCGACGCACCTTATCCTTCCTGGCGTCGAGCCTTGCTGAGAATCTGACGAACTTTGAGGAAGAGTCTCGATTTGGTAGAACTTCTGCTAGCAATGTCCGGTCCTTCAAAGACGTCATGCTGGCCATGTCCTTTTCCCAGCCGTCACAGAGTGCCTGCGGGCACGAGCGGAAACACTGGTCATGTTTCTGTCTCAGCCATCTGGCTTTCCGGGGGCACAACGGTAAATAGTGGCCATAGGTATTTCCTAGTCGTCATCGAGTGTCTGCGGGTACCGGGATACTTAGCATTTATCTCCTGTCCGCCTTCTCGGGACACGACGGGAAATAAGTGGTAACAGGCATTTCCCAGTCGTCACCGAATATCTGCGGGTACCGGGATATTTAGGATTTATCTCCTGCCCGCCTTCTCGGGGCACGACGGGAAATATTGATCTACAAGTGTGATGATCCTATACAGCACAAGGTGGGTATGGATACGTCTGAAGCAAGGCTTGTGGGCAGAGGTGTGGGTAGTCTGCTTTCTATCTTGAACTAATATCTTCGATATCCTGGATATTTATTCGTCGCTTTTGTGACGATTATCTTACTTGTTTTCTCCTTCAATTTAATTTCCAACTATCTAACCCTTTACTCTTTGTTCTCTGTTTGCTGCTGTTTACAGGCCCAGCGTTCTGCTAATCGCCTAGCTCGCGCACCGGGAGGAGGAAGTGGTGCGGGGAAGATGGGGAGATCCGCCAAGCCCTCCTGTTTCTTGACGGTATTTCACAGTCGGGCGGGGATATTGTAATGAAATCTTACACATCCGGCCACGTAACGATGATCACCAGCCCCAGATTTGTCCTGGCCCGCGAAGAGCAAGACACAAAAAGCAATGTCAAACCGGAACCAAACTCGATCCCTGTTTAGCACCCCATCCTCCAACGTGACGGCACTGTAACTAGCCTGCAGCTTGATGCGGTAGGTGCCGGCCATGTGCTGGCAGGGGAACGCCACCAGCACGCCACGCTGGTCAAATCGCACCACAGAGCACGCCAGCGGCTGCCCCGGCTGCGCTGCGCTCAGCTTGTCGGCGCCGCTCGGGTAGATCTGCAAACGGCAACGGCAGGTTAGTGGCCGATCAGAACATACCACTCGAGGCCGGGCACACGCAACGAAACGCTGCCGAACCACCGCACCCACAGCAGCCTACAGACAGAGAGAAACTCTGAGTTTGTGCACGACGCAATCCACCGGTCTTTGCTATAAAGTGACACCACCCTTCCACACCGCATGGCGGCGGGGAGCGGGAAGCGCGCGTGGTCAGCGAGCCTCCAACCCAAAACCATCGGGTTACATGACGCACGCTCCAATCACTGCATGAACGTGGCGAAGTCGACATGGGCATCAGGCGACGTCAGTGGTTACGGCTACAGACAAGGACTTTGTGCGGATTCAACGTCATGGGGAGGGGATGAGGGAAATCAGGTGATTTTGGGGTAGAGGTAGCCTACGTCGTGCGAATATTCCTAGAATAAGCCTAGACTGCTCAAAATTATACTCATCGTACGGTCAGGTACTGAAACATGGATCTAAATTACACTAGAAACATTTGATGCATCTAAAAAATAGAGAAGGGAAGTGTACTTGCTGCTATTGACGTTGCCCAACCGCAAGAACAGACAACCTATAGATGGGTGTGAGAGTGTGGGGGGGGGAGGGGCATACAAGGTCTTGTCATCCCTTTGTTGCCAGGCCCGGTACACGTGTGCACAAGTTGGTAGATGTATTGGTGTAACCGCGAATAGATGAAAGCCGTGTAAAATACGATAATATGTCACTTACACCCAGTGACACTGCAAAAGGTTCAACTGGGAATATCTGATAATTTGACCGTGTCCTACCTCGAGATGAAGGATGAAATGATCTCGAGTCATGACTACTTACGCCATTCTTCACGCCTTCCAGAAGGAGAGGCTTCGCAGATACGATCACTTTCTTCCCAAGAGACACGAGCCCAACCACCTCCAGCTCGTCGCCAGTTTTGTACCTGAAATCAAGAAATAAAACAAAATAAATAGTATGTAATGAACTTTCCCTGGATGGCTTCACATTTCGAGTGTTGACAATAAACAACCGGTGCCAAAACTAGACAGCATTACTGTAGCGATACAAGAGGTACTGGTTGCTTAAGATTCTCTCGATCCAATTATATCCTGCGGCCGTGATAATCTCCCCACACAACTTATACCACTCACCGCCATTCTTATACGCGAACCTTTAACCTTGCTTTCGATCAGATGTGACAATGAGTTTTGCATATGTACCTGGTTGGGAATGATGCAGAGCGTATGTTAGCCCTCTTTATTGCAGGTGATATATGTAACACTAACCACCCTCTGGGGGGGGGGGAGAGGCAGCAAACGAATTATCAGCAATTAATCTCACTTACTGTCTCTTAACGGCTAACTTTGTGAGTGTTATGGTGATGGGTAACTCAACTGAACTTTTCATTAAGGTGTTCGATCTCTCCAAGGACGTTCGAGGTCACTGGCCTTACTTCATCTCAGATTACCTTTTTTCGACAAGTGATTTTGGGATTAATTTAGACACCAAACCTGAATTTGTTGTTCATTTGTATCGCTAAGTACTGGAATACAGTGTCTTCCACCACTGTATCGAAAGTTTCCAAAGGGAAATCAACGCGACCGAGTCAACTTCGGGAACGTCAACTTCGTACAACTACTTGTACAACTTTTCTGGAAGTCAACTTCGATCCTATCTGATATTTGATCTCCTGGCCAACATGTGACAAATCGCCTACAGTTTGCATCACAAGATATTGTGTAATAGTATGCGGGACATTTTAAGAGCGAACCAAGCTTTTTTCACACGGGGACGATCCGACAGGAAGATATTCAATTGTTGCAGCTAGTAACCCAGCTCCCGCGACGTTCCGCCCCACGGAGGACTCAACTGGAAGGACTGTATGTGATGAATGTACGATGCCTGTATGGGCTCAACTGGAAGGCCTTCATGGATGGGACGGAGTCAGGCGCCCGAGGGACAGACGGAGCTTGCACACGGCCGGGAGACTCACCACTCCATCGTGTTCCAGCACCGCCCACCTCTCGACCCCCCTCCTGACCAGGGCCGTAGAGCACCGGGCCGAAGTCCATGTCTCCGGTACAAGTGACATGCCACCTGACACATATGGGGCCCTAGCACAAAAGTAGTGTTGGTTCCTCATCGCAACTGGCACTGCGCGGCAGGTCACCTCAACTTCCAGCACTCGGTCAACCCCTCATTGGCTGGGACTGGCCGAGAAGGCACGTCGACTACCCAGATACAACGAAGGGGACGGGTAGCCCAGGGCTGTGTTCTCCGTCATGGCAGGAAGAGTTGGTGTTGCAGGAGCGGATAATGGATATAGGCGGGGACGTTGACATCGGACGGATGCCAAGATGTAAAGCGAGGGATTTATAGGCAGCCCGAACCGCTCGTGAGATCATGGCAGCACGCAATTATCCCCACCTCGAAAAGGTGGCGCCTCGTCGGGCGCGGTCGTGAAACGACAAACAAGTAATTTAAGAGACCGACAATAACGCACCATGCACCCATCCAAAGGAATCGGTGATCCACATGTTCTGAGTATCGAAGTAATGTCAAGCTCATTCCAGGACAGAATGTGCCGTCTATTTACTGTCGGAGCCTAGTCATGGCCATTTGAACTGCGGGAGGTCGCGCGTGACGCCAATCCCATGGACTGTGATCAGTGGAGGCGGCGTCACTCCGACGTGTCCTTGCAGGCGGCCTCGCTTGACCTGTGACCACACTGACCTGGCGATGGCGGCGGCCGCGTGCTCGGGCACGTCCGTCAGGTGGCCGGCCGGCAGCTCGGCCTGCTGACCGTCACCGATGGTGACCAGCAGACGGCCGGCCGTGCGGCCAGTCACGCGCGCCGTCGTCAGCCGACCACACCAGGCAGGGTCGGCGCCCTCCCGCAGCGGACGCAGCGTCGCCCGGCAGCCACCGCCCGCCTCTGTGCGCCTCTTGTGCACCTGAGGGCCACCGGGCACGGTCAAGGCTACGTCAGAGGACCACAGGTCGGGCTGCATAATGCATAATAATGCATGTCGTTCAACAAGGAAGCCCATGCAATATGTTCCTAAAAATAAAGTGCTGAGAGCAAGAGCCAACAATGCAGAGAGAACAAGATAGAGCAAGACAGAGAACGATGAAAGAAGAGCAAAAAGAACAAGAGTTAGTTTCATTGGTGATGGCTGTACCTTGGCATCTCCTGAAGGTCCCCGGTATTTTTGCATTCTAATGACTCTTACCAACACTGCAATTTGCGCAAAATGTTCACGAAACCCTTAAGTATCCTGGTATATAACCATCGTGGGCGCCGTGATTTGGGAAGCCAGGATTTTGAATTACATTTCAATTTGTACGCCAACGGGAACAATCTCTTCAGGCGGATTTGTATTTTCTATTATTGAGCACGCCTCGTAAAAATTGACATTCTTCGCTATAGTGAAGGTTTGACTACGAGCACAAAAACAAACAACCAAAAAAACGCCAAGCGTGACAAAGACGAAAACAGAAAGATGCGAACTGGCGACGAAGAAACGTACTTTTGCGATATGAAGCTGTGACAACATAATTGGGCGAAATCGAAGGAATAAATTCAAATAAACTGAACCATATCACCACGTTCCGATAACGGTTATCTGGGGCGCGTTATGATTTTCAGTGATATTTCTTAGTCCTCTCATCTGTTCGTTAATCGAGGCGGCAATTCATTATTTGGACTTTAGGGCAGTGTTAAAATAATGGTTTATCGTTAGGTGTGAGATGTCGAAAAGAGCACAGTAGGATGTCGAAATTTGCTATGGAATTAGTGTCATTTAAAATGCTTTTGACGTCCTTTGGACTCGAATTTGAGCCAATGTTGCACTTATGAATGTACCTTTTCATTTCTTTTGACATTCATAATTTAGGAAGAGCTATATTTGGGATAGAGTGAAAAATACCTGTGATATTAACTGGTATTGCATGCCATATTACATTATAGGAAATCATTTACCTGAAATTGCACTGCGAATTGATTGTACATCACCATTCCTGATCAGGAGCACTTATAAACGAGATACTGTTAGAAAGGAGACACAAAGACTTCACAAGCACGGATCAAGGAGCAGGATGTCCATACTTCTTGGAGAAGGATGTCGATTGAGTGTGGGTAATGAATCCGATCACAATCCAATGAAGACAGCGGACTTTAGGGAACTGACCCCCCCCCCCCACTACCACCTACGCACACATCGGCACACGAGCATGAGGCCGATTCCTTACGACGCATTGGAGGATCTGGCCGGGAAAATAGTCATTCAGGTCGGATCCGGTGAACGCCTCAGGCACAAATCCGCTGAGGTCCGAGTAGCCTGTCATGATGAGGCCCTTCTCGGTCACCTGGAACGAGGTCAGAACAGTCCCGTGCCAGCAACCTCAAAGTAACACGCATGATCTAGAGGGAAATGAACACTTTCCTGTACCAAGCACACTTCAGATTTACAATGTGTTCTTAATACCTAGTGAAGACGCACTACAAACACTATTCCGCCGAGAACAGACAATCAACTAAACGATGGCTTCAAAGTGGCCATGACTTCATTCGTCTACCATGTAATTTTAGGGTAGCAATGCACTTATCAGAACTATTCACTCTGTGACACGAAGTTTCAGTCAACCTACCTATAATTCGCATGCCTTTGTTTACATCTGAACCTGCGATCTGCAATCATGACTTGGACGCGTTTCGAAAATCTTCGTCATTCATCAGCGCACCTAAAGCAAATGATGCACGTGTACGTGCCAATCGCAATTTCACAAAGCATAAAGCACGTGCTATTCACAACTTCACAGATCAATTCACAAATCACAATTGGTCTTCTAAAACACTTCTGGAAATCAAATATGTAGCGATTATAAACAAGGCTCGTCACCAACGATTAAGAAAAAAACAAACGCCGTGGTGCATTCAAGTTGGAATTAGTGTGAGCCGACGAGAGTTCATACGACGGCTCGTACCGCACCCATGCGGCGTACACCGTGCACCGGATCAGTTTTGTGAATGGCGAGTCCCGATGAGTTGTTGCAAATGAACCCATTAGGTTCCCTTTTGTCCTTTAATTTATTCGCACCGAGTAGCGGGTATTCGTGATATATGGTTCGTGGAAACTTGCGTGGAGTATTAACGGATTTACGAACAGACTTACACAATATACACAATATTAACATATTTACACAATATCAACGGATTTACGAACATTAGCAGTCATGGGCCGATCCAAAAATTGTCATGGGGACATTCGTGTGGAGGAGCGCCATTTCCTCGAAGGGGCGACACTACGGAAATCCCTGGACGGGGGCCTTCTGCTCAAAATTCGCTAAATAGGGGAAGAGGCACTCGAAAATACTGAAGGAGTGTCTTTTCATCCCAATGGGGTGCCTATTCCTCCCAATGGGGCGCATATTCTGAGATCCATGAATGAAAAACAGGACAGTCATCGATAGCTTTCTCTCTAACACGCTCAATGCCAGCGGAGAGCAAAATGAGCCACGAGTCGGCGCCCATCCGTCCGGTGGGAGGCCGGGATGTTGCCCCTTCAACAGCTCAGTAACACACGGACCTACCTTGGCAACTATCCAGTGGTGGACTTCGCCCACCTTCAGCTGGGCCGGAGCAGACACCAGGTCTAGCTCCGTGTCCACCAGACGAGCGTTGTGCGTCAGAGTGACTCGACGCCGCTCCAGGTCTGTCGTAATCACCTGGCGCAGAACGGGAATAGTCTTGAGTCACTTGGGACACAGCAGGATTGGAACAGGACAGATTCCATGCTGAGTGCACAGGACTGGACACCCCGCCCAGGCGAGAAACTTGTGAACCGACTGCAACCGCACTGTCTTTGCCCGGAGAAACATAGACTGCCGCGTCAAGTTTTCGCGAACTGCAGGAACTCAAATAAGTATAACCTATTTCCACTATTCGACGGTGCGTCCAAACGTGGTATGTCTTCCGTATATGGGCAGAGGAGCCCCATTTGGAAAATGCTCCATTTTACGCATACACGCATGGCAAAGCAATACACTTCGGACGAAATGGAATCCACTCCTGCGGGGATCGGCCTGATCTGTCAAACACGGTGTACGCATCTCACACCTAAATACACCGACGAATTGCCGAGCTGACATCGCACGCCGCACGGCGAGGTGCATAGGTGCATGAGTGTAGCATAGGCTCCCGGCTCTTTTGGTCCCACCGCTTTCCCGCTTGGTTCGTGGCGCACACAACCGTTCACGCGGCATCATGCATCGACCAGCCACGTGACTCGTCGCCAGCTCAGCACCGAACAAGGGCGGCAGACTGACCTTGCACTTGAGCCGCTTGCCGACCGGGAACATGGTCTGCATCTGTTTGACGGGCACGTTGGTGAGGTGGTGGTTGGGGATGAAGCCAGACACGCCGCCGTCCAGCTCCACAGCGCAGCCATGCTCCAGCAGCTCACGCACGCGGCACTTGGCCCTCTGACCGACGCTCAAGCTGGCCGCCGGCGCCGGCGTCTGCTTCGCGCTGGGGGCACGGCAGGGAATCACAGGCGGGAATCGCACAGGGCCGCCATCGTAGCGTGCTTCGGACGGAGGCTCGTAATGGAATCATGCGGGGAGCGGCAACGAAGCGTCATTCAAGGGAAGATTCAAGAACATAGTTCACTAGAGCGCATCACAGATCCAGCGTTAACACGTTCAGTTGGTAAAAAGGGGTTGGATTCTTTTACGACGCACCCGACTGCTGGTCACATAGCAGTTCGTAAACAAGGATACCGGATAGTCTGCTACGTGCTAAAGTGATCACTCCCTGCCATCACCACAGCCTCCTCATGTCCGCTTCCCAAGGCGCCAGGATGACACCGGCCGTACTGCGTTCCACCATATCCTGACGTACCGGATGCACGCATGCTACTTCGAGACGGCATAGCAGGTCGACCTATGTATGCGGCGATAAGGTGGGAAAAGCTGATAGTTAAAAGGGGTGATGTCGATGAAAGCAGAGTCGGATTACCTGGCGAAGAGCCGTCCGGTTCAGTATGAGCATTCCATACACGGCCAGACTCCCGTGACGGCAAAAGCAGTCGTCCAACAGCTGGGGCGAGTAGGCGTTATAAGAAATGACGGTGAGGATGGTGGGGTCGGCCTTGCGCCCACCGGCCCCCAACAGCCACCAGTTGCTGCGTCGTGGGCCCCCAGATCGGGAGCACCCGGACAGCCATGGTCCGCGAAGAACATTATTATCTGCATACAATTATCCTCTCATTTATCTCACGTGGAGGAATGGTGCTGTTTGACAGGGAACTCCTCTATGGTAAGTGCTCAAGGTTCACCGGAACGTGCAAACTTGACACTTATTGCTTAAACTTCCATTGAGTTAGCTCAAGACATTCACGAGCCCGCCCGACACATCACTCCAACACGCCAACACCTGCGAAACGCTCCTCCGCCCCGCCTCCCCAGCGTACCTCTTCATAGATGCGATGTAGAGCTCGTCCATGGCGTCGTATGCGAGCAGCGTGCAGCGCGCCGCCTCGCCGCGCTTGAAGCGGCCGGCGCCGACCCGGCCCGTGTGCCAGACCGGCGCGAATGCCACCCGGCCGCCCTCCAGCAGCAGCCGCACACCGCGCTCGTCGGCGTCCAGCACGGTGGCCGCGTGCCGGACGGCCGGCTCGGCCAGCAGCATCGCGTCGAGCGCAGCCGCCGGCAGTCGGCCCGCCGCCGGCCGCAGCGAGACGAACGTGCGCCGCACCACCGGCAGCGTGCACAGCACGCGCGCGTGCGTGGCCGCGCCGGCGTTGTAGTCGTCCGGGCAGTCGGCCGGCTCGTCCAGCTGGGTCTTGTACACGAACGCCGGCGAGCCGCCCGGGAGACGCACCTCCAGTCCGCCGCGCAGTACCTGGGATATAGCCGGCAGGTCACAGACCTGGGGTACAACCGGCCAACCACATACCCAGACTACAGCAGGTGGGTCATGGACCTTAGGGTACAGTGGGTGGATCACGAATCTGGTTGGTTATTGGGGTTTAGGGGCGCATCGACTGCGTCGGTCATGCAGCGCCCTGGATCACGAATCTAGATCAGACGGGTCACATACCTGGAGTACATCGTGTGGGTCACGGGGCTGGAGCATAGGTATCACAGATCTGGGCTATAGCAAGCCGGCACTAGCCCGTTGTAAGGTGGGAAGAGGCAGGTGGTCGATCTTGGATACCGGAGGGTGCGATTACACTCGGATAGCCTTTGCCATAAAATTAGATTAGAGCTACCTTACAAGCTTGTGTACAATGATATACATTTTTATCTACCCATTATTATGGAGACAGGAGTGCCCTGTGTGACCTAATTATGTTAAATTTCAGGGATGAGAAGTAGGCCATGATAAGCAAGTCAGGGCAGGTCACACCACTCCCCGCTCATGTTTCTTGCTGGACAGATCCAGTCACCAAATATTAGTAGGAAGATTGTCATGAAGCCCTCTCAGACAGGTAGCAAAGCTAGTAACGTCGCTGAGGCTCCAGGAAAAAACTATGCATGGGCAGTCTTTGCAATTGCAAAAATTTTGCAATTGCAGACACTCTAGCCTAGAGTGACCGTCACGTGTACGTGTGCAAACGTTAGCTGTTCATTACTTTGTGCGCCATAACAGATACCGAACATTGGCACTCATTACGACCTCCCTGCAGTATTCCAGATGCTAGGCTTTCGTATCTAAGTCAGTACCTTGTGCACCGTGATGGGCACCCGCATGCCGGGCAGCAGAGTCTGACTTGTGACGTCTGTGTCAGCCGAAGGCGTGGCGTTGTTCAGTCGAGCCGGGTCAGCAGTCAGCTTCAGAATGTGTACTCCGTCCACGGAGCTGGCCGTGTCCACCATGCACCAGACGATCTGGCCCGCCACTGGCAACAGACGACTGTCACAGGGTGTACGCACACGAGCACAGCGACGTGTGCTGGCAGGTCTTTGTACATAGACACAGGTCAACACTTGACTGTAGGCTTAACTTCGGCACGTGGTGCTTGTACATCACTTGCGTATATGTCAACACCAGTTAGATATTAGCGATAGCATTTCGCCTAGATGACAAACAAGTAACAGCCACACACACGTCCGACATTCCTGCCTACTGACATTTTGCAAATATGCAATGTCATAAGTCTGATTCGGAAACGGTGTCATGTGTGCTGCAAAAACACCACCAACAACTTTCGTCGAGTTTTCTGCGAGCAGTGGCCGTTGCCTATCACATCGTACATCAGACCATCTGGACAGCTCACCGGAATCAAACACCTGTTGACGGAATCTTTAGCCAGCCATGAGAAAGTTCGAAACAGAACATTAGAAGCAGAGAACAGAAGTTAGTTATTTTGGCTGAAGGGCGCATCGACCAAGTTGATCAAATAGCGGCCATGCAGAGAACAGAAGATTCGAGCCTGCGATACGACAGACGGCGATCTCCTCGTGCGACGTACGCTTTTAATAAACGTCAAGGACGTGGACGTCTTTCACGAACTCGGGGGTCTGGCTAGCTACGAGTGGTGCAGGTGGCTGGCATGTGTAGCATGCGTATGTCCTCGTATCCATCCTGCAAATCTGGAATGATCGGATAGCCCCGGTGACGGGCTACCCAAATCGCCAAACTTGGCGGGCATGCCGCGAATCGCTCTCACCTCAGTAGTGCTCCCATCAAAGAGGAGGCACATACTTTACTAGCTCGCAGTGCACCGCACTCCGGTGCCGAACATAAAGATATTGGTTCAACGGTAAGGTTCATGCTCAGACTTAATTACAAATCGTAGAATACTCGCCATCACCTGTAGCGTTGACTGATAGAGAGGATGGAGAGGGGATAGAGGACAAATATGAACGATACCGCCTGTATTGCTGACCGATGGGAAGGTCATGGAGGGCGAATTAACGATACCGCCTGTAGTGCTGACCGATGGGAAAGGCATGGAGGGCGATTAGGGGGGGTGATTAGGGTTTTAGGGCGCTGAACGATACCGCCTGCAGTGTTGACCGATGGGAAGGTCATGGAGGGCAAATGAACGATACCGCCTGTAGTGCTGACCGATGGGAAGAGTATGGAGGACGAATGTACGACATCGCCTGTAGTGATGACCGATGGAAGGGCATGGAGGATGAATGAAAACTGACGAGAAGACTATCCGTGACATTTTGACATCTTGCACCGTCATTACAGGCCAACCAATTGTGACCACAGACTTAGGTTAGTGGTTTATTACACTCACCATAAAGCCTAACCACTTGTCAACAATCATGGCCAAGCTCAGTTCACAACCAGGCTGAACCAGAGCAAACGATGTGCACGCTGTGTGGTGCACATCGTGCAATACACATCAGACAGGCCAATGTACTGCCGGAGACTGAGCGACCGGCCAGGTGCACTACATCGGTCTGTCGACTACGGCTCTCAGTCACCGTCCGAGAATGCACCAGCGGGAGGGGACCCGAGAAATATACAGGCGCCGACACCATTGCACGATCTTTACTACAAACATGCTCACCTAAACTGGATCTGTATTTTATGCAAACACATTATTATAACCTGATTTACCATCTCAAAAAGCGATAGCAAACAGTATCCTGGAAGCCACACGCTGAACAGGCATGACACGGTGTGCTATGTCGTCTCACCGAGAGCGGGCGGATCACTGCCGAGGCCAGATTTCGGCAGCACGGCGCGCGTCCTCGGTATTCCGCAGTCAATGTCGTACACATTGTCTTCCTCACTCTTCACCGAGCACTGCAAAATCTGCAAACACACCCACTGTATAGCCACGATGACAGAAACCACCAGTGAGACAAACAAGCAGAACGGAACTCATCACGAAGAGGACACAGGGCAGGGAATCATATCGACGCATTATAATGGCTACATATTTCTAGATGCGAAGACACCACATTCTGGCTGCTCGTTTTATCCATCATGTGATATGGGATACTGGAGTTCAATAGATGCTTGCAGAATAACATAAATCGTCAACTGAACTGAACGTCAACTGAGTCTCCAGCACCAGGGGTCTAACCAGATAAATCTAACCAGAATTATCCACTGCTTCACTACACATTGGAAGATAATTTCCACTTGCACAGCCTTGCACCCACCCTTGCACAGCAATTATTTTGGGACACCGCTCGCCAATCATGGCAACCAGTGTCGTCCAATTTACTGTACCCAACTTTGCTCACTAGACACACCAACTCGGTCATCACACGCATCCCTACGCATCATGTGCATCCACACACACCACACCCATCCCCACACATCACACCCATCCCCCCCCCCCCCACACACCACACTCATCCTCACTAATCACACCTAACTTCATGCAGTACACCACAGCCCACCCAAGCTGGGCACGGCCGTGCTGGCCGGCGCCGTGGGTCACCTGAGCGTGGCCGCCGGGCGGCGCCATGGGCGGGGGCGGCTCACCTGACCGAGGCCGTACTGGCCGGCGCCGTGGGCGGGGGCGTCTCACCTGACCGTGGCGGAGCGTGGCCGCCGGGCGGCGCCATGGGCGGGGGCGGCTCACCTGACCGAGGCCGTACTGGCCGGCGCCGTGGGCGGGGGCGTCTCACCTGACCGTGGCGGAGCGCGGCCGCCGGCAGACTGGCGTTGACGTCGGACGGCCGGGCGGACAGGGTGTTGCGCACCTTGCGACCGGACACGTCCGCCTTCACCACAGCACAGTTCACGTACTGACCCGGCGAGAACAGCTCACTCAGCGTCGGCGCCGGCTGAAAACGCGGTCGCGTCAGCGCTCCATCGTCGACCGCTCAACAACGTGCTGTCTGCTGCTGCTGACGCAAACAGCTGTTAGCTGCTGTTGACGCAAACAGCTGTTAGCTGCTGTTGACGCAAACAGCTGTCAGCTGCCAGTTCAGCCACCTACTGCGGACAGCTGTCAGCTGCTGCTGCTGCCCAAACATGACCGGTGCTGCTACTGAAGGCTGCTGACGATATGTTCCCTTGGTCAGCCATCGACAACTATAGATCTGCTGTCGATTGTTGTCAACAGCCATCGAAATAAACAGGCGATAGGCCGAGTGTCAAAGGCTGTAGAACCGACCGTCATGCTACAGCTGGAGTAGCGCAACGTGCATTATGAATATAGAGTTGCTCTCCGAAACTGCCATCATCTCCGTACTGGATCTACTGTGACTGAAGATAACTAAGTAAATAATTTAGCAGAGCTGGGATGAGGTATTTTTACATGAGTGGGCATTAAAATTGTTCCCCCTACCCAATACCGGAACAAGGGAAACATAGTAAAAGACAAATGTGTGTGTCCAACAAGGTTGGTTGGTTATTTGAGTTTTAGGGCGCATCGACCAGGTTTGGTCATTTAGCGCCCATTGTGTCCACCAAGGTAGCTGGGCGTGAAGTTCAGTACGAAATATATAAAGCTGCAATAGTCATCACATGGCAACACCGACAAAATCAAGTTAGAGAAAAACGCAGAATGGCTTCCTACACGCAATGCTTGTACACAATACGAGTATTCTTCAGATGACGTGGGCATCAAACTTCTACCGACCGGCGATCGCCACATCACATAATAACGCCACATTACATCACATTCAACATATTTTTTTCGGTTTCTTGACATTCTCTGTTCTCTGCGTCGTATGCATACATCTTCCCTTATAAAAAGCGATTTCTTGACAAGCACGGAGTTCCAGCAAAACTATGGCAAGTTTTGCGTCGACAGCGGGTGAGTGCCTGGTTGGTGCACTCACCCACCCACAGCATTCTCTAGACTACTGTGTTTACTTGATCAGTGTGTTCAGTCCAGGGTTGGGTTTTTTACCAGGGAAAACTACTTTTTGTAATGACAACCAGTTTTTACCGGCAAAAAACAGTAAAAACTGTTAATAACAGGCGAAAAAAAAATGCTGCCATGTTTACACTTTCTGGGACGTTTTCAGCTACACCTTTGCTCATTTCCATATAGTATATGTGACACCTTACTAGACATACAAATAGGATGCCTTTATATCTGAAAAAGGCCAAGCAATGTATTTGCAGGATCCTTGCCTGTAAAAAACCTGCATACATGATGTTTGAGATGTCGGCTTTTACCAGTGGTAAAACCAGTAGAAATAGTTTTTAGCATGTCGGTTCTTACCCGTGGTAAAACCAGTAGAACCGGTTTGATGGTAAAAACTGCAAACCCTGATGTTCACCTTCTCACCACACTCATCTGATCGATGTTCACACCCACTGGGCCCACCTGGAACTGGTGATCATCTTATCGCTGCATTCACCTGCTCACTGTGTTCACCTAGCATCCTCACCTGCTCACTGTGCTGACCCGTTCGGCCCGCTCACCTGGTCTTGCCCCAGCAGCCGGCCGCTATAGGTGGCTGATATATTGGTGACTGGCACCGCGCCCACAAGATGACAGGGCAGGCTGACCAGCAGCTGCAGCTGGTCCACCTTCACCACACGACCCAGCAGCACCATGTCCGGCTCCAGGTCCTGCCAGGCAACAGTAGCGTCGGCACTGTCCGCCGGTCCAACCCAATGCATCATCACCAAACTGACGATATAGGATTGGCAATGATTACATGCTTGGACATACACACTGGTGGGGTTGGGGACTTCTCGTCGCGGTATTCTTTTTGTGTTGATATTTGCAAGACAGTTCAATATATTTCGCTCACAAGTTGAGAACGTGTAGCTTTATCCCCCTGCCCCAGCACCTTTTGATATCTACAAACAAACAGCGAGCACATGTTTACAAATGTTGCATGCTTGAAATTAAATGAAAGTGTGTCATAGATTAGCTGCATTAACAGCTCACTGCTGACTTGAAAACATCTGTTCTAAACTCATACTGTTCTGCTTAGAAACCCATGCCGTGCAGCACACATAAAGTAGCTGGAAAGTGAACATTTTATGAAGAAATGTTTTGAATAAAATGAAAAAAGCATTGTCGTATCAGGTCCAAAACTTCATACCTCTTGCCGCAGAGGGCCTACGTGGGTCACTTCGTCTACATTATTTTTCTTCTGAATGTCTGCTGGTGCTTTAGTCTTCTTTTCTTTAACCTTCCCTTGCTTCTTGGCCTTCTTACTCGGCACATCCTGTCACGAAAATTGTCCGTTTGGATCATCATATTGGGCCAGAAGTGTGAGCAAAGGTGGAGGACTAAGCATGCTATACTAAAGTATTGCATCTATTTCAAATTAGTTAGTTATTAGGGTATTGGGAAGCATCAACTGCATTGGTTATACAGTGAACAGCATCTATTTCAAGAAAGCATATATGACAACCTGTGTTGAGCACAGTGATACAATACTCGCGAGAGGGTGGAATACACCGCTCGCTGAACACCGAATAAACCTCCTTACCAAAGAAGTATCGACATCATGCCTCTTAAAGGTGAAGTTCCATGTCCTATTCCAACAGTATCTCATATGTACAAGTATTATGTTTATGCTCACCATTACAGATTGTGATACACAAACATCTCACATCACAATTTCAGTTGTTTCAAGATGCATAGTTGTCGGATCATTGCATAATAGATATATGATGTGGTCTGTTATACAATACCATGTGTTGATAGTACGATATTATCATCGCTATCATTGATATCCCTACATTAGTCATCTTCCAAAATGAACGAAAACATGCACATATGTTCTTGGCTCAAAATTGACCTTGAAGGGCTTAAAACTATGTATTAAATAGCATGTTTCCATGGCAAACTTCGACACCCTACCGTACTCGGTTCGACATCTCACATCCAACAAAAAAAAACTATTTCAATCCTGGTTGAGGATGATGAGGCATGAAACAACCACACACTCAGTGAAGGGCATCACTGCAGGCACTCAACATCACCTGAAATCAGAGTAGGAATATTCACCATACTCACGTTGAATAATTTGTTTTCATCCGTTTTACCTTCACGCAAATCACCTGCCTTCCGTTTGATTTTTCCCCCTCGAGGGAAGTACTGTTCTGCTTCTTGCATGATGCTGGGGACAAAACAGGCAATGAAGGCACTGAATGGCTCAGTGTCTGACACATGTTGCAGACATGGCTGTGTTCCAGCATATTTCCAGCATGCCAAGGGAATAGAGGCATTGGTAACTGTGTTCATACTTGCAGTCAGGGTTAAACAAACATACCTCAGTACTGCATTTATGCCATCCAGAACATTATCCTGCACGCAAAATTATCCTCTTATTTTGCCTGATGTAAGGTTGAATAGCTAAGGAGTGTAAATGTATTGCATCTTGGTAAGAAATGTCCAAAACTGACCGTAAAGTGGAAAAGGTAGCCTTTGATGTCACCATCAGGAAGTAAATTACAATGAAATGACCAACAAAAAAGCATCACCAAATGCAGGTTTCTATAATCTAACTTAAACACTGGATAATCTGTTGTCTCAAGGGAGCAGGCCTAGCTCTTAATGGTAGAACATGGTTCGTGCGACACAAACGTCATGTACACACACCTTAAGTCTGGGGCACAAGTTGCACACCATTTGCTGGGATGGCTCAGAATATTCAAAAGTAGAGACATATACCATCCAAAAGCTGTACATGTGCTAACTGCAGATATGCAACTTCACCATAATCTAATGATCACCTTTTAAGTGTACTCTTGTTCAATTATGCATTTGCTTCAACTCACTGGGTCAGCTGCTCAAAGGGACTGTCCCAGTGATGAACAATTCTCCAAAAACACATGTAAAGCTGCTCGCCACTGGGAATAACTGTGCATGGCAATAGAATGTGCATTTTAGGTCTCTAATATCAGAAACCCATGTCTCCAAGTTAATTTATAATTAGTCCATCCTGTATTGATACTGCAGCACACAATGACTCAGCACAAGAATGGGCAGGCGATCCAGCCACATAGAGTGATGTGCTGACAGAAGATTATGTCATAGCCAAGGCAGCAGATAAACAAGAAAAAGGCAGCATAGGCAGAGTATCTCATGAGTATCTCACCTCTATCAATCCCTCATATAGATATTAACATCCACAAATATCTCACAAACTAACCAAAATTTTGTGTAGTTCCAAAACAACGAAGAACCTCGAGTGACTCGCCATGCACCATAAATATTGCAGACGTTGCTCAGAGTCACTATGTTCACATAACGCTGTTGCTGTTTTCAAGGTGGGAACACCTCGCAAGATAATCGGCTGACATTAACGATACTGGCGAAATATACTAGTACTGAGAAAGTGAACTGGGGTAGGCCGACAATAATTTTGTTGCCATACAGGGTAACTGTGGTGAGCAAATTGCGAGGAAACAGGACAGAGTTGGTGAAAAATAAGCATACCATTGAAAGGAACTTCCTGTATAACTCCACATGTTCAGCTAAAATATGACCATACAACTGGGACTATTCCTTTCAGCCATGGTTTTGCATCTGCTTTGCTTATTATCTCCTAGCTCCTCAACCTGTAGGCAACAATATCTGGTAGGTTGCACTGCTTTGGACAACCAACAGTGGCAGAAATAATTAACAAAACCTTGGTCCTCCATGCATTGACAATACATCTTACCTTCAGCTGCACATGCCCATGTCACCTGTAGCAACATGCAGTCTGATAATGCACCACCAGGGCCCTATTATTCAGGGATGATATTTAATCAATTAGCTGATGAATGACACAAGCAGTTTGTATTAGGCATGTCAGTCTAGTCACCCATGAAGACTCTAAAGAAAGCTGGAGCTGTTGGTGAGCACAACACTACACTTCTATTTTGTGCCTTCTTCCTACCTTGTTCGTCATCAGGGGTGTCACTTAGCAATACACTGTGTCACAGGATGGAAAATTACACTGGATGGATGAGGGATGATGTAGTAGTCAACTGTATCCACTGCAATGCACAACAATTACTTTGGTGACCAAAATGCAAGCATTTGTGATGGAAATGAGTGGCCATATAAATTGCACTGCATTAATAGACATGTTGTTAGGACATTTTATTCCCCATATCCAATATTCACTCTCAAGGACAAATTTACTGACTTGCCTTAAATATTTTTCACTACTTGTCTACAGTTCAAAATACTGGTGCATGTGGGATGGGCAAAAAATAGGAAAAGAAGGAAAATGACAACTTGCTATCAAAGCCATGGTCACAGGGCTGAATGAGGGTTTCCATCATTGCTACCAGAAATTCATACCAGATGATTGAAAAGCTTTACTACACTCAGAAGAAGACCGATTT
Source organism: Ashinkailepas kermadecensis (assembly GCA_034440615.1). Taxonomy (NCBI): domain Eukaryota; kingdom Metazoa; phylum Arthropoda; class Thecostraca; family Neolepadidae; genus Ashinkailepas; species Ashinkailepas kermadecensis. The sequence goes on from JAOTOM010003981.1 coordinate 94,160, forward strand.
GTTTTTGTCCTACTCAACATATATCTAGTCAAGATATGAGAACATAAAATTGGTGGAGAGATGACCCTGATAGTATGTTGAGGGATCCAGGGATAGTATGTTGAGGGTAACAGCTTTTCACTGTACTTGGTGCTTGTTTTCTCCCAAGGGTCATGCTCCAAGTGTGCTTTTTCCTCCAGTGGTCAGTGCACTGTTTCTGCACTACCATGTGCTCATTGTATGCCTTGTCAATTGTTCTGCCATATTTTACTGTCTGGCTTGTCCAACCTGAATTGATGACCTCTATGATATTCAAAAAATTAAAGAGTATTATTCAAGCTGGCACTGCCTAACCCTTTAGCTATACTAAGCTATACTACTATACATATCAATTATATCACCCCTTAATATCCTGTATTTCAATAAGCACATGCCTGATATCATTAGCTCTCAATTGCCTGGTCCAGTGACAAGACTCAAGGTTTTGCACAGGACTTCTTCTCAAGCATATCCACTTTGAAATTATTGTATCATAGATTGATGTAGCCATTAAAATAAGCAATGGTGATCAAGCCACTTGACCTTCAGCCCATGTCCTCCCTATGTCATTAGATATTCAGGTTGCAGGGGCTTCAACCAAAATATATAATCATTTAGCACCCAGTCCTCCCTGGCTCACCGTCATTATAAACAAATTGTATTGTCAGCAAAGCAGGTGTATTAGTCTCAATTTGCTTAAGCTTCCAGGAATGGTAGCTACACACTCATTTCTAATGAAGAAAAAGGTAATAATTCCTTCCCTTCCTGTTTTCAGGTACTTATGTGGTAAAACACCTTTGTGTACAATATGACTTGTACTATAACAAATATTTAGTCTACTTCACGAACACAACTACTTGGAGAATGGTGACATATATGCATTTCTACTACAGAAGACAGGACATGTTGGATGGGAAAATGTCGACATGGATGATTTTCAATATAGCTACAGAATCATGCAAATAGCACATGTGCAGCAAAATGGGGTAAATATCAAGACCAAGGTAAAATGTGATTTTTTTGGATTTTTTTTTGTAATGGTATGCTTTCTGACATGATGAAGGCGATGTGGTCACTCATTTTCAGCATAATATATAAAATGTATCATAGCATAATATAATCTAATCTAACCTAACCTAGCCTAGCCTAACATAACCTAACCTAGCCTAACATAACATAAATGTAACATAACAAAACATAACCTAACCTAACCTAACCTAACCGGAAAACCAGTATACGCAATATGCTATATTTGTAGAGTGAAGATTTTGCTAGTGTATTTCTTTGCCAACTGAAAAGTAATCATTTGCAGAGAAAATGAGTAGTCGCATCATCATTTCCACGTTCAAATACCCCATACGAAAAACAAAAAATTAAAAAAGTCACATTTGACCTTGATCTTGATATATACCCAAAATGGTACACATGATGTATATTGCATTTCAATACACTAAAAATTACAACCCACATTTCAACAAGCTGAATAACCCACTACCCACCTACACAGTTACAATACACCCCTTCACCTCAGTGACACCCAAAAATGGCAATATTCTACCTAAACATTGGAATGGAATGGTATACATGTCCCAGGTTAGTATCTCGGGGTGAGGGAGGTGGTGGGGTTCCAGGCCCAATGCTTAGGGGCCTTGCTGGGCCTTTCAAGGCCCAAATTGATTGTTTGGAGACAGATCTGGTTTTTGGACCTTCACACAATTTTTGGCATTGGTATTATTGCAATTTAAGGTAACACCAAAACAGGTTTCACACACATTTTACCTCCATGAAACATGCATAGGAGTTAGGTTTGGTTAAGTTAGGTTAGGTTAGGCTTTTGTTGTGTTAGAAAAAAATGGGGGGGAGGAGATTTTTCAAAACACAACTGATTTTTTCTTCAAAAACTGTTCAGACTAGCTTAGGCTATGTTAGGTTAGGATCAGTTTTTTTATTCGATTTAAAAAAAAAGATGTTTGGAAATTTCCTTAACAAATACAAAGGGTATTTTTGTCCTTTAAGGTGGTAAAAAAACAAGTTTTAAGACACATTTGTCTCCATAAAGCAAACAAATAGGTTAGGTTTGTTTAGGTTAGGTTAGTTTAGTTTTTTTATTTAGAAAATACCAATCTTTTTTATTTATAAATTCAAAACAAGTTTTAAATAATTTTTTCTTTTGTTGGTTATTGGAGTTTAGGGGTGCATCAACTGCATCGATCATGCAGCGCCCATAAATTGTTTTTTCTTCTAAAGTAGCTGATGTTAGGTTAGGTTAGGTTAGGTTTGGATAGGTTTGTTAATTTTGAAAATTTCCAGGAAATAAATTGCCTTAAATTTTTCTAATTTTGTTTTTGGGATTTTTGTTTCTATAAAAGAAGGTTAGGCTAGATTAGGTTCTGTTGCATTTTTTTAAACATTTCTTTTTATGCTATGTTCCCTAACTCAAAGTGCCTTTTTTGTTTGTTTTTTGCTCATGACCTGAAAGGTAAGCATTTGCACAGAAAATGAGTGGTCCCATCATCTTAGTCACATTCAGTTAGGCTCTCCTTTCCTTTCCGGTTTCCGGTTAGGTTAGGTTAGATTATATTATGATATAATATATTTTATATATTATGCTACGTTATCTTAGTCCAGGTTAGGTTTTTTTCCCGACTTAATGCATGTGACGTCATCAACCGTCGCTGACTTAAAAGTAATCATTTGCAGAGAAAATGAGTGGTCGCATCATGATTTTTACGTTAAAATACCCTGTATTTTAAAAAAAAAAAAAAAACAGCATTTTACCTGTTTCTGGATATTTACCATTCCATTACATTTTTAGTGCAAGCAACGCTACCGTAGGAAGTGCAGAAGATACCTGGTCAACATGCCTCTCACATAACGTCCACCGGGGGGGAGTTAGGGCACCTAAGATCTGAAACTAGAAGCACAGAATTTGGAGGAATTACAGCTGTAGTGAATTCGCTGCAGTATACATTTCATGACCCCAGGTCAACATCATCAGGGTCAAATGAGGTCACAATCGGCCTCCACTCCACCCCAGCCGGCACCGCCCATATGTACAGAAAGTATGCACATTCCACTGCTGAACGGTAGGTAGAGCCCGTTCATACGTACGCTCGGTACATACGCTGGTACAGACTGTGCGTGCTGTCGTTACGTCTGGTAGTACGGACCCATTGTGCGATCGTTACGGCCAGCGTTACTTTTTATGCTGCATTACCAAACCCCAAGCCACTTTCTGGGTGTTGTTTTGCCTCCCAACTGAAAAGTATGCATTTGCAGAAGGAATGAGTGGTCACATCATTTTGAGCACATTCATAAACATTGCATTAGAAAAAGAAATTCCATAAAATCAGAAATTACCTTAAACTGCAAATTTACGCTATATATAAATGGTTTTGGGGGCAGCTTCAGTCATGTAGGTAAGTGTATTTCAATTTCTTCCCCCTCCAAGCCCCCCAACTTTTTACAGTGACACCCATGGCCAGGGTGGGAATTAAGGCACTTCTTAAGAGATTTTATCTCTGAAAACATTTTTGCACTCCGGGTTCATACTGGATAGGATGGGCTTCACATGTACTCCGACACAAATGTGGGAACAAAGATATCCATAAAAACAAACACAGAATGACACCCAAAAAAAATGCTGGTTATTCCACTTACGGTCACCACTCAAACTAATCACTTTTTGTAGCAGTCAGCAGCCAGACCACAGCTTCACACACTCCATCAATCTCAACCACCAGAATTGCCGCCAACGTGCCAACAGCAACTTGCAAGATGATGTGCATGCGCACTGAGAACACTGTTCTCCGGCTCTGGAGCGGCGTCTCGGAATACCTGTGTTTCTGCCACCCTATAGTGGGAAACTGTGATAGTTTTAAGAGACGTCTCCGGAGTCCCGGAGGCCACCGATCAGAATTGGCTGCGTTAGCATTTTCTGTTCTGAAATCTGTCTGTCAACCAGTCAATGCAAGGTATTTTGTATATGACATCATAACCATTAGCAACTTTGAGCACATGGTTAATAGTGTCCACACAAGTTAACAGTAAACACAAGACCTTGACTGATCCTTTGCTTTGATCACATCCAACTGTGGCGTGTGCGGTAGCGGAGTTGCGTTCGTATTACGTGGGAAATTGGCTGCGTGGGTAGGTATGCGCTCTGAGCTGACTGTGAAGTGTGAAGTATTTTTGTTCGTTTTTCATATGGCTAGCCTTGTACTGACACCAACAGTGAAAGTAAAACGCATTTCTCCTGCGAGTTATAAGAAACGAAACAGTACTGATTATTAGGGGTCACTGCCGTGCAGTGCCACCCATTGTTCACTTCTTTGTTCGTATGTTTTGGCATTTGATTTGACCAAAAATGAGAATGATATTACTTATGCATATTATGTAAGTACTGATTTAGGTTTTTCCGGTCGGTTACTGGTAAACAGGTAAAAAAATTATCCATAAATGCACTCGAAGAAATCGGTATGCACTCCGACTCCCAACCCGGAAAGTAAGTTTCCCACTCTGCCCATGGCTGTTGAACCTCCTGAATGTGCTGCCGAATATGCGCTGAATGGGCGTTAGGCTGCTGAATCCGCTGCCGAACGTCTGCTTACTTTTATAACATGCTTACTTCTATAACCAGTTCAACGCAACCACAACCGCACCAGAACCACGACGCCAGCCCCACTCCCCACAGCGCGGTTAAGTCTCGCCTTGATTCAAACTCTGTTTACGGTTTATGCCGAAAACTCACGTGGCCGTGTGCTCAACTCGGCCCTTGCTCGGCCCGGCCCTCACCAAACCTTATTCGCAGCGTGACGTCACAGCGGCGTGAGGTTTTTACTTCATGAGGTTAACGTAATGAACGAGGATAATTCTGAAGAAACCAAGTGCGAAAAGAAAACATTTTTTTAGAGAGATCATACGCCATTTAAAAGATACGTTCATGTGATATGCTGAAATGCAACTTATTTTGAATTTACTCGCTTATATATATCGCGTATTTATTCTCAAACATAACCTTGAACCGCAACGTAGTCCCAATGAAGGAAAATGGTACGAGGCGAGTAACGTATCGAACAAGATACCGCATCCAGGAAGTAATAAGACATTATGATCAGTGACGGATCTGGGATTTGGCTAGGGAGAGTGCGGGTACACCGCCTGCATGTTGTCAGGCACCAGGCACGTAGCCCGAAAGGGAACACGAGCCTCTTCTTCCTTGGCTTCATCCAGCTTACGTCAGGGGCGGATCCAAGAATTGTCATGGAGGGAGCCATTTCTTCGAAGGGGCACTACTGCGAAAGTATCTGGATGGGTACGCAAAATGACATGGATGCGTTTTGCTTTGCCATATCAGACTTTGCTATGCCACTGCCACGAATGAGCCAGTATATCCTCTGCAGTAACAAAAGCATAGCACCTATATATTATATGTATAATTAATTATTGCTTCCAATATGCTACTTTTTAATAATTCTTCACAACGCTTACGGTTATCTAATATAAAACAGAAGTTAAAAGAACAAAGCATGCTACTTTTTCATGCATACCCATTCATAAAACACTTCATATGTAGTACGTGTGCAGCTTTAAAAAAAAAATAATTGGTGGAACTTATAGGTACAGGGCGCAGCTAAGGGGGTGGCGGGGACTCTTTCCCCTACCAACCATAAATCCACCTGATCAAACGATAAATTATAAGACTTTCATCATGCAGAACTCTAACTTTTCGGGGCTCTTCACGCCCTTAGATCTTTCTCTGTCCCTTCACGTTTTTTTGTCTCTTTTCCGTTGGAAAATCCTGGCTGCACCGTTGCAAAGGCATACTGCATAGTCGAATCCAAGGCCCATTACATAGAGAAAAAGTCAAGGATCAAGGTCGAATCAAGGATTTTGCTTCACAGAGGTTCGACAGTTGCTGGGGGACCTCTCTTGAACTGAAAGTCCATCAGCAACCCCACCCTTAAAAATTAATTTTCCACGGACCCCGGGAACATTATGTTTATGTTCGAAAGAGTACTACTTCAGTTTTTTGGCAGCAAAAGGCGACAGATTAGCCATAGGTGTAGCTCGCGAGCCAAAAGCATCGCGATGCCTTTGGTTTATCTAACGTGATTGGGGTGGGGGGCTGAATTTTAGGTGTGCAATGGCCAATACAATTACCAACAACAAGGGGTGAGATTTTATCTACATTACAATGAACGTTCTATATTGATTTCATGCATGTTGCCACCATGAACTGAACAGCACATTGTCGAATGAACCCATGGCTTCGAGTTTAAGGAGTTTGTTCTGCGGTTGTCGACGTTGAAACATTGCTACCGGCTGCAACAGTGCTATCCTTCAATGGAGCTGGAGAGTGGAGCTGGAGCTCACTTCAGCTGGAGAGTGCCCCGGATAACTGGAGGGGGCCACTGAAAGCTAGCATGTGTGTAGCTTTGCATGCTTTTTTGAGGGCGCTTCTCCTGCCCCACATCCAATGTTGACTTTGCCCTCCCAATAATTTCAGCCTTTAAAATGGGACCATATGTGGTAACTCTCCATCCATTTGGGCCCGCCCGTTGCCTTGATGCATTATGGACCCCAAATAATCTTCAGAAACCTACACCCATAAGCGCAAGAGGATTGGATTGGAAGACGCTTAGAAGGGAAGGGCTTAGACACACAAGAGGCTTAGAAGGGTCCTCATGAGAAGAACAGAGCCCCTGAGAGCTGAAAAGAGCCCTTAAGGGCTAGCGATGATTATGAGAAATACCGATAGCCAGTTTCAGAACTAAAATGTCCTTGATAGCCATAAAGGCTGTCGAGGACTGAGAATGCTCCCTGAGGGTTGAAGAGGGTTCCTGAGAGCTAGAGAGAACTGGACCTGGATGCACCTATGGCTTGGGAGGAACCCTGAGGGATGAACATGGTCCCTAAGTGCTCACGAGCGTTCCGAGAGCTGGCAATGTTTGTTAGAGGTTGTGAGGCCTGTCTCAGAGCTGGATGCCCCTGGAAGCTAGACAGGTTTATCGAGAATAGGGAAAGACCCTATAACAGCTAGAGAGGGTCCCTAACGAATTACTACGGCTCCTGAGAGCCAGAGAGGACTGGACTGGGATGCCTCTGAGGCTTGGGAAAGGCACTTAAGGGATCGGGCCCTCTGAAAGCTAAGACAGTCCTTGAGAGCTGGTGATGGTTGTGAGGAATACGGAGGACCAACCTCAGAGCTGAGATGTCCCTGAGGGTCAGAAATGCAGCCGAGGACTGGGAATAGTCCCTAAAAGTCAGAGAGGGCTAAGCGGGGTGAATAGAGCCACTGAGTGCCAATAATGTCCTATGCGAAATCACATGTTCCGGTTGTTCAAAATCATATGTTGTAGAAACCGGGAAGGAAATTCAGGCGCGTGGGAACGAGCATAAACACAACGTGAAATATCATAAGCAGTGTACTGTCATTTGTATCCACATCGACGAATATGAAAAAGTACCGAGTGGGATAATGCACTAGACCATACACACCAGACTAGGCACTAGGATGTAAATATACAAGAAAAGCAAACAAACGAGAAGGGTATTAGAAGTGACATATGTATATATGCACACGCGGCACGATTAATTCGAGAGCTGGTTGTGTTCCAAGGGCAGGGCCTACAACGAGATCACCTATTGCGAAGGGTCGAAGACGAGCCATCACTTGATTTTGTAGCAGAAAATGTGACTGGTGTCGTAACCTAAGCATTTATACTGTGCAATTACACTGGTGAAGCCATTTGAGGTTGAAGCGTTCAGACTAAAGTCAACTCCATATAATGTGTTTGTTTTCATCATTCGTCCTTAGTCATACTCGTACTTGTAAAGATAAAGATATATATATATATATATATATATATATATATATATATATATATATATATATATATATTTATTTATTTATTTATTTATTTCGCGTTAGCGTATCAGTGTCCGTAGGAGTGGGAGAGTGGGTCGGTGAGTACATATGTATATATTGCAAGTTCTGAGGAAGCGAATTTTACGGGAGGTTATGCTAGACCGTTTCCGAGTGCTTAGCAAAACTTCCGCCGTCACTCATTCATTCATTGCCTTTTGAGTACGATATGCTGATCCTGGTCGCCTTTCTGTGTGGCATAGATCTTTCGGCGTATCGGTTGGCTGTTGCTGACACTGTTTGCAAAACTCAACCAACCAGGTTTTTACCGGGAACTTGAAACCTGGCGGCGACATCGGATTTCAGTGGGTTTTGTCACATTCGACACGCACTCGTCACCCTCACACTTCGCTCCATTGTGAGAACCGTGCTGAAAAATGCCGCTGCGGAAACCGATCTGAATCTCACCCGAGGTCTGTGCGTGCCGCCACCCTGCGGCGAAAGCGGCGCGTCGCACGCCGGCGTGCGCCGCCGGTCGTGACGGCGCGGCCGGCTGACGCCCGAGGTGGAGGTCGTCAGACACCGCCTCGGGCAGGTCGGCCGGCTGCTCTGTATGAATGGCGCGGCGCCAGCCCCGTGACCGTGTCGCTCAGCGGTGACTAGCCGCCTGTCCGACTGGTCCGCTCCTCGGTCGGCGGGCTTGGCACCGCGACTGTGCACGGTGTAGCCGTCAGAGCGAGACGGGCGCGGCAGTGGCTGCGCCCTCTGCGTGTTGTGCGGTCCGGGGCTGCGGCGCGCGGGCGAGGCTCGCCGGCTGACGTTTGTTTATATGCATCCCACTGGCGCGCGATGCTGGCAGACCCGTTTAGCCGATCAGGTTCATGTCACCTGTCAGCTCGGCTGTGTTTACGCCCACCGGTCCGCGGGCCTGCACGGACGATGCTGATATCCGTGGCATGCTGCTGTTCTATGGCCACGGCCAGCCCGGCGGTCAGCTGGCCGCTGTGACCTCGTGACCTTCTGACGGCGTCGATGGCAGCGGTCTCTGCGGCGGCCAACGGTTGACAATTCCCGCGTCGCTGCCGTCGGTGCGTATTGACGGCGGCGGCTGGCGGCGGTCCAGTGTGGCGGGTGCGCCGCGGACGGCGTTCCGCAACTCCGCCCCGACCGGCACCGGGCGGCGTGCTGGCCGCGGCGGCCGTAGCCACCGACTGGGCTGGCGGCGGGCGGCGGCAGCCGCGGGTCGGACACTGCAGGCTGCGCGGTGTCGGGCCGCCGCCGGCGCGCTCCAAGGTCGGTCCGCGCCGGGCGGCGCCGACCGGCAGTCGGCGGCCAGCGCCCGCCGCGCCATGGCCACGACGCCGCCGCCGCTACAGCCGCCGCCGGAGCTGGTGCGCTACGCCGAGCGGCTGGTGCGCGACGTGATCTCCTGTGCCGTGAGCGGCCTGCGTGGCGAGACCGACGCGTCGGCGGGCGAGCGGCCCGGCGCGGCCGGCAACGATGGGAGTGATCGACTCTGCCCAGATGTGAACGACGGAGGGTGCGGCCAGCCGCCAGCGCCCGGCTCTCTTGCGAACGCCGGCTCGGCCGTAGAGCCTGAGGGCGTGTCGTGCTCGCCGTCGGCCGGCGAGCGGCGCGACGGACCGCGCTGTGTTTCGGCCGTCCAGCTGCGTGATCGATCGTGCTCGCAGAGAGCCGCCCGACAGTGCAGCCAGCTGACTTCGGTGTCCTCCGCCGATGGAGGTGCCTGTCCGCCAACCGTCGATGCGACTGAAGTGCGTGACGCACTCGCCTGTGACCCGGCACCTGGACTGTGTGCAGCGCCCGGCCTCCAGGCGTGTGACCAGCAGTCGGCCGGGTGGCGCTCGGCGGACGCCGGTCAGCTGAGCTGCCGATCCACGACGAAGCGGCAGCTGTTGGCCGCAGACGGCGCGCCGGCGGCAGTCGTGAAGCCGACCACCCCGCTGCCGGAAGCGGTGGCCGGCGACCGGTCGCCGTCCGAGTCTCCCAGCGTGCCGTCGGCGCCCCGCATCGACCCGGCGCTGCTGCGGCCGCTGGCCCCTCTGTGGAGCGGGCCGACACGGCACGCGCTGTCGGCGGCCGTCATCCCGCGCTGTTGCGCCGACGCCTACGGCCGGCCGCCGACGCCGCGCCACGCTGCCGCCGACGCGGCCGGCTCGTCCGCCTCCGAGCCGTTCGCCTCGTGCGCCGACTCGCTGGCCGGCGAGGCGTCGTTCGCCGACGCGGCCGACTCGGAGCCGGGCCAGGAGCTGGAGCGGTCGGAGGCGGCCAGCACCGACTGCGACCTGCTGGACGTGGACGAGCTGTCGCTGGACCAGGAGCTGGCCGGCGTCGTCGGCGGCGGCCGGCGGCTGCGGGACGACGTGCTGGACGAAATGCTCGCCACTGCTGGCAGGTACAATTGGCGCCAGAAATAGCTTCGCAGACAGAGCACCCTGCCCGCGCATGCCCTGCATGGCTACACTACACCGCAACACAGCTATGTCTGTTGGTCGAACTGCCGAGCAGGCCGGTAAGGCTTTGGCTAGTCAGCTTTGGAGCAAGCAACTTTAGGCTATATCGTAGCGGGCAACTGTATTGCGGACTTTTGCGATCCATCCCGTCGTGCTTCCTCCATGCCCAGCTTCAGGCTATGAACATTGCGCAGCCAGACAGTAGAGTAGCTGGGCCGGAGTTGGGGTCGGCGAGAACGCCTGGGTTGACATGATCCGAGGGTGACAGGGAAGGTGGTCCAGGATGTTCCCAAGGGTGATAATTGCCAAGTTGCACTTCTAAGCCGTCTGAGCCCATGCATGTAATAACGGCAGACGAGAATCATGCGATGGTGGCAGTACGTTGAACTAAAGCACAAATAACACATGCCCGTATTCTGTAAGTGCTTGTAAGTGCTTGTGTAAAACCACGTAAACCGAAGTTTATTGCTCGAAAATGGTCACTTGCGCTGCCTGTGATGTGTGCAGGAATTCATAATTGTCGTTCTTGCGCGCCCAAGAAGTCTTTAGTGGCATTCAAATGAAAAAAGCGCTTGTTGGCTATTCTAAGCCACTTGCTAAATAGTATGGTACCCGATGTAATTTTTATTGTGGTATTGTTGTAGTCATTTCCTCAAAACGTACACTATACCTCACCACCAGCAGTGCATTCCGGATAAGGTGGCTGCTGCTCGCCTCCTCTCACTCAGTTAAAGAAGTCTGGGGAAGTCATCGGGAGTTTATCGCCTCCCACTGTGTCTTCAGGAAGATCTTACTTTCCGTCCCTGTATTTAAACGGCGAGCATCGTTGCGGTTTTCTTCGGAAGGATTTTCGCGTGTTTTCTCATTAAGGCGGTATCGTGCAACTTGTTAATTAGGAGTGGTATCTGAGGAAAACATTAGCATTGCCGAAGGGTGGCTCGGACGGTGCACACACGGCCATGGAAGGTCGCAGTCACCCAGATAAAATTCCTACAAGGAACCCTGATGCACAAAGAAACAAAATCGCCGCGCACTTCTCCTTACCAAAATCCAAAATGGTCCCTGATCAATGATCATAGAGTTTCCCAGATCAACGACGCCCAGGACGTAATTGACAACTTATAAATTATTTTCCAAGCATACCTGAGCATCACAGAAGGCATGCCATGCGCACAAACATGCATGTCTGGGTTAGTTGACCGTTAATGGTTTTGGACCTTGGGAACCGTGCTGCTTAATTAAGCTTACGCGGGCACCAGAAACCGTGTAATTTATCAACTTAGCTATGAACCGTTTCAAAACGTTTTGCTTTTTTACTCTGTCAACTTAACATACCTCGAATAAAATGCTATTCACCCATACTAGTGAAATTTGCTTTGCTTTGACATCATCTGCATTTCCGACAGGGTGTTGAACAGGCATATTTGTGTCCACAAGTGTGTGTAAGGTACACTTTCTGAGAACAAAAAACTTACCACAGCTCCTGTTGTCCCACTATGCAGGGATACAGAAGCGGAGGAAGGTGGGTATTATAGCAAACTTTGTTTCATGCAATTCTTGGGATTTGTATAGCGTCCCATCAGGGTTTTAATAAGGGTGTGACAAATGTGTGCGATTTTCATGAACGGTTTTCTCTGCATACCAAGTCTCTGGTAGTATTCGCCCTGGATTTTCCTTTTAAAAAGTCCTATCCGAATGACTTAGAAGCATGCAAATGAACAAAATCGTATGATGACCAGTTTTATCCAACAGTAGACTAAATAATATCAGTATAGCAGCATGGTCGTGGAAGCAGCAGATCAGATCGTCATGCCCCATGCCACGCACCCCCGGGGTGCCTAACCCAGAGGTGAAAAAAGCGTCCAGCCTGTCACCTACAGAATATCGAACACCACTAGGCTGTCACATGTTGATGGCTCACAGTAAGACCCCGTACGCATGTGTGCGAGCGCGAAATATCGACGATGATGCTGAAATGAAACAAAGAAGAATGATTTAGTCTATATATGATCTTCAATTTAAATTCAATTACATCAAGCATGTCTGGTGCAAGGAACAATCAGACCATTGGGACAATGTAAAAAAAAACTGATCATCATGCTAAAAAATTGAGGTACACTTTGCAATTTCATCATGTGCACATGTTGACTTGCTTTGTCTTCTGCACTGGAACATGCATACAAAACAAATTCAAATAATTTATTAATATGTGAAATTACAACACACCCTATAAGTTATCTTGCTTCTTTTGGGTGCATCCATAAATATATTGGTATTATTGTGGTGTAATGTGCTCACAATATCTTTTACAAAAATTGTACTCTGCAAAGCAAAACAACAGGCTAGGCTAGCATTTATTGTGCAAATGTGCTCATTTTATTTCAGAAAAAAATGGGCTATTTTTTTATCTGAAAAAATGTAAGGCCAGTTTATGTTTCTTAACATTGTTATATTATTGAACACACAAATTGTGACTACATTGAAGAAACAATTTAAAAGGAGGTAGGGTAAACCAGGCTAGGTTATGTTAGGTATCAAAAATTAATAGTACATGATTTTGCTTTCCAACTAAAAATAAGCATTTCTGATGGGAATCAGTGGTCACATCATCTTTATCATGCTGATAAACATAGCATTGAAACATGCTGTTCTCCAAATCCAATGACTCCTTGAAAATTAAATTTACCAATACAAATTGAATTCCCTTGTACTATAGCTCCAATATCAAGGACAGAGTGTCATAGGTCATATTTTGTATTGGTTTCAAGTAATTTATAACACTTTTGGTCAATGCAACAAGTCATGCTTATGACAAAACATGGGCCCTGCTCCAAATAAATCAAACCCAAGGAAGTGACCGGATGAAATTATTAAAATACCAAAGGCTCATATTGGAAGAACCAAAACATTTGTTTCATAATAAGGATTCCACAAGTCTAAGTGTGGCAAAATGCCTGAAATGATATGTTAGACGAATAAATA
>JAOTOM010003981.1:112500-205810 GCA_034440615.1 Ashinkailepas kermadecensis
TGCGTAGGCCCATTTTTTTTCAATTTCAAAGGGTGCTAACATTCACATAGCTTCCCTTCCCCTTCGTTCATCCCTCCTTACGCCGCTAATTCCTCCAGATCAACTTGGTGAAAAAATGTGCCAAAGTCGTTAAAACCCACCTATGTCATTTCTGGTTTGTGAGGAAAGATACTGCACTATGTGAAGTATCCACGGCGGACAGAAAGATTGACTGTGAAGCTGTTTTTCTTATGTTGCCATTCACGAATGTCTGCAAATGCATTGTTCTCAAATGCTTTCCTTGAAAAATTGATTTCCAACTCTGTCTTGTATCCTATTGCACTATTATTTTAGAGAATAAAATATTGTTGTTTGAAATGGAGAGCATTATAATGCTCTCCACTGTAAAAAAAAAAAATATTAGCACCCCTATGGTGCTTTTTCAGATGTCAAATTCCAGCACCACAGGGCTGCTTGAATTAAGCACCTTTTTGGAGTTGGCATCGCATCGCAAAATTTCAAGTGCTAAATATAAGCATGGTGCTTATAACTAGCACCTCTACTTTGGGCTATGTTTAGTAGCAGGTTGCTTTAAATGAGCACCCATGGGGTGCGTGCGCTTTTGCACCCCAGGGTGCTAGTTTCTGCTCACGCCAAAAACCAGCACCTCCTGGGTACGGTTCACCTATGGTGCTAGCATATTTAGCATCAATTAGGTGCTTGAACCCAACTTGGTCTCCTTGATAGTAACGTACGGGTGCTGGTGGCTTATTGTATTTATGCGGACGTATGGCTTCTTTTGCTACATGTTAGCTTCCGATACCGATATTAAATATAAAAATATAAAAATCCTAACCACATGTAGCCTAACCCCGTTGTTTGCTTCATGAAGGAAAATGTGTGCAAAACTTTTACCATGAACACCTTAAATGACAATAATACCAAATAAACCAACCAAACCTAACCCGGACAATTTCTTTCGTTTGTAATGCAAGCTCCACATTTAGCACAGTTCAGTCTTCCATGGCACAGTGCCAGTCACGATGAATGGTGATGTAAAGAGCAGATCCAATGGTTCCATGGCTACATAATTATGAATAAACCAATGAAATCCATAATAATGTCATAATGTCATAATGTGTTAAAACTTAAAAAGAGCAACAGTGGCACATCTTGGTTAAGCTTATAAAATGATCTGCTAGCAACAAATGGTGGTGATAATCCAGGTTCTGTTGCTTTCTTTCAGCTAATAAATTATGAGCAGCACAATAAACCGCCCTAAAACCATTGTTTGAGAAATGAATTTTTAGCCCATAGAATAAGCTGCAACTGGCATAGCCCACTTAGCTTTTCAGTGTCCATAAATGAATATTGATGTCATAAAATAACAATTAGGCTTGTTTGTCCCAGAGCAATACCACATATGCCTTGCTAGCATGCCAGGTATTATGTGTTGTCAAGCTCAGGTATGTTGGTTATTGTAGCTTGAGGGTGCTTCAACTGCGCAGGTCATTCAGCGCCCGTAATTTCAGGGATGTATGCAGCGAGGTTGGCAAGATGCTGACATCATTATAATTATTCCAGGGATGTGGGAAAACATTTGCTGTGAAGACACACCCACCTTGTACAGACTATGACAGGCTTGTGATTCTGGATCCAGAGGTTCTCTTGATCCCAGAGAGATACTTATCTTCTTCACTGCAATCTTGCCGCACGACTGCACCGATCCGCACGCCATCGAGTCTCAAACCAAAATGGCCGAATGTTCGTGCTGTTGTTTCGTTAAGCAGCGTTAAGGTGCTAATGTTCCTGCCATTTTTCCACGCTGCTTATTTTGACTACCCAATTGCTAACTGTAATCAGCCATACAGCGTTCAAACTCCCGCCAAAAAAAAACACGGACTGTAACAGTGCTGGGTATAAGCAGTTGTATTATTCTGAACTGCTTGCCATAACACTCATGGCTGCTAGGATTAAGCATTCTCATTCTTGCAGTCTAGCACCTGCAGGCTAGAATTAGCTCCTTCCAGCCGAACAGTACATATGGTGTTTGTTACTAGCATCCTGAGGGAACAGCGTTGTGTGAAGCAGCCATTTAGCATACAATTAGCAACACAAGTGCTAATCATTTTTTACAGTATACTCACGGACAGACGAATGGTATCAGGCATATGAGAGTTGGATGCAAGTTGTTCTCCTTGCATGGTGGCGCGAAATGCCTTAATTTTAACCAGGTTTTATACTCCACAAATTCGGTGGTTAAATGCTGGGCCACGTTGGGGTGGGGTTCCTTCCTCACCTGAAGCATGGAAATATGGTTTAAATCATTGCATTGTAACAGGGGCATTCTTTTAACACCATTTTTGTTACCCAATCTTTGGGTTTCTATAATCCCCACCTATTCTGAAAGCTTCGTGTCTCATTAGTTTTCATTAGTTCTCGAGACCCGAGGAGCGCATTCGAACCCGCCCTCCCCCACTGTGCATTATACATGAAGCCTCTTCGCTGTGCAATTTGAAGTTCCGGATACTAATGACTAACTTGTCAACATTCTATTATATTTCATCCAGAACATCAATTATGACGACACGCACCGGACGCTCAGGGTAAGGTATTTCCTCTTCTTTTTTTTGTGGGGGGTGGGAGAGAACCATGGCAATTAATGATACTTGACGGACTGCGTCACCAATTTAGATGGTGAGAGCTGCACACCTAACTGCGATGCGGCACAGTATACGTATGCAGGATATTTAGATGGTGAGAGCTGCACACCTAACTGCGATGCGGCACAGTATACGTATGCAGGATATTTAGATGGTGAGAGCTGCACACCTAACTGCGATGCGGCACAGTATACGTATGCAGGATATTTAGATGGTGAGAGCTGCACACCTAACTGCGATGCGGCACAGTATACGTATGCAGGATATTTAGATGGTGAGAGCTGCACACCTAACTGCGATGCGGCACAGTATACGTATGCAGGATATTCAAGTGCCAGGATATTCCACTCAGCCTGACTATTCAGTTGTTTTTTGACACCAACAGTACATACCGCTGTCGAGTAAGATGAGGGTAGTCCTCCATGCCTGCCAATTTCTGTGAAGCTACCTGGCTGCGATGCTCCAGGTAGCTTCACTTCCATACTGGCGATGGATGGTTCTGGCCTTCCATACGGCTTGGAATCCCCCCCCCACACACACTTAACATAATTTTTTTAGCCGGAGGCCCCTCCTGGAGAGGAATGGCGTCCCCTTGGAATTTAAAGGTATCCAGCCCAAATTCAGTGCGATTGAGGGCATCCCCGGCCTCCCCACTGAACATATTTTCAGCCGAAGGTGCCCTTCCAAGTACTTTCGCAGTGGCACCTCCCTGAAAAAAGGCTCTCCTCCAGGCAAGTTCCCTCCCTCACAGCACAATTACTCGAGCCTTTCCTTGTCTGGTGACCTAGTGTGTATCGGTACCATCGATAAAAACCGGGAAAGCGAGGTAAATGGTCGGCAATCCCTGGCCGTCTCATCGGCAAATCACCCTCCAATCTGTGTGTGACTAAATGATTTGACTTGTGCTTTCCGGGACGAGTGGGTCCGGTCAGCCGACCTACCCCACCTTCATACTAGTCACCCGGTCGTCACCACTTCATCACTCAGCCGACCTACCCCACCTTCATACTAGTCACCCGGTCGTCACCACTTCATCACTCAGCCGGCCTACCCCACCTTCATACTAGTCACCCGGTCGTCACCACTTCATCACTCAGCCGGCCTACCCCACCTTCATACTGGTCACCCGGCCGTCACCACTTCATCACTCAGCCGGCCTACCCCACCTTCATACTAGTCACCCGGTCGTCATCACTTCATCACTCAGCCGGCCTACCCCACCTTCATACTGGTCACCCGGCCGTCACCACTTCATCACTCAGCCGGCCTACCCCACCTCCATACTGGTCACCCGGTCGTCACCACTTCATCACTCAGCCCGCCTACCCCACCTCCATACTGGTCACCCGGTCGTCACCACTTCATCACTCAGCCGACCCTTTTAACCTCACCGTTACGGTGGCGTGGCATTTTCACCAGGGTTCTACGTCGCTATCCCGGGTCCATTAGCATCAACTAATTCCAACTGTTTTGACAAAAACAAAATAAATTTAGTCCGATTGTTTCCTGCAGTGGTTTTATGGGACAGGGTCCTACACTAAACAGGGATTGTTGCTTGAACCCTGCCTGACACCACAACTCGATGTGGGAATCCCAGCTCAGGAGCGACTTTTGGCGGAAGGTTTAACGTCTCGCCAACGCACCGACACGGCCCTCCCATTGCGGCGTCCCCGGCCTCATCGGGCCAGTTGGCAGCTGACCCTCCCAGCCGGGGACTATATGAGCGCGTGAAGTGACTCGAACCCTATCTTGCCAGGACAGGGGAGACAAATGCCGGCAGGAGCACTAACGAACTGAGCCGTCGTGGGATTGCTTTGCAATTGATGTTCTTGCCTCTGACACGCTTTCCCCATACGTCGCCTGCAGTCGGCCTCATGTGGGGCATTCCCCATACGTCGCCTGCAGTCGGCCTCATGTGGGGAATTCCCCATACGTCGCCTGAAGTCGGCCTCATGTGGGACATTCCCCATACGTCGCCTGAAGTCGGCCTCATGTGGGACATTCCCCATACATCGCCTGTGCAACACCGCTGGGCCCCACATATCGCTGCTCTTGGCTCGCGACCAATCGGTGTCGGAGATTGGCGACGCTATATGATGAATAAATGCAGCCGATGCGTCGCAAAAACCAATGACCAAACAATCAACCACCGGAACCCCATAATCCTACTCCTGCCATTACTGGTCCAGCACTCCTTGGGGCGCTTTATACTGGCTATGCCAACTACAAGCGTCTCCTGACTGTGCTGTGGGTCGGGGGGGGGGGGGGGTCGATCTTGGCACAGCCATTGGGCTGGCTGAGGTGAAAAATAGGACTTGGCCGCAGGTCACGGGCCCCGGATGATGATGGTGGTATCACGGACATTAAGCCTGAGTGAGTGTCCTATTTTATTGGAGATGATGCTACGCTCTGTGCCGTAAACTGAATATGCATCTCTCTTCTGAGAAGAGCACGTAACCGTGCTGGCGCCACGCCAGCAGTGCAGGTCAATCCGGCAGGCCCTGTCGGACCGATGCCGATCGAATGAATACCACTGAACCCGAATTGAATCAAGCTCAGACGCGTGCCTGACGTCAACATCAACTGTCTTGGAAGCGTGCTCGGTCACTAGCCTTGCTATCCGTTGCTTGTGCCCGCTTCCTTAGCATGAACTATTATTCGGCCTCATCTGTTGCCTGCGTCAGCTTCCTTAGTATCAACTATTATTCTGCCTCATCTGTTGCTTGTGCCCACTTCTTCAATATGAACTGTTCTTCCGCGTCATATGTTGCTTCATGCTTGTGTCCACTTCCTTAGATGGACTACTCTTCTGCCTAATCTGCTGCCGGTGTTCGCTTCCTCAGCATAAACTATTCTTCCGCCTCATCTGCTGCCGGCGTCCGCTTCCTCAGTATGAACTATTCTTCCGCATCATCTGTTGCTAAAGTTCACTTCCTTAGCATGAGCAATTCCTCAGCATTATTTGTTGCCCTTGTTCACTGCATCACTGTATTGTTAATGGTATCAGCGAGCATTGGCTGTTATCTGTGTCTCCTATCTCCATATTGGCTGCTATCTGTGTGCCCCACTTCCTTAGCAGCTCTTATTTGTGTCCACTGGCTCAATATCAGTTGTTAATATATCAGGATCTACACCCGCCGCGCTGCGGTCCTATCAGCTTTTCCCCCCTCTGTCAGTACACAGATAACAGAAACTGTTATCTGTGGAGATCAAGTTTAAAAAATAGCAATGTACTGGATTTTATTTATCCAGAAAATTGTACTCTCCAGAGAACAACATCATCTCCATCATCATCTCCAGAGAACAACAACATCTCTCAATTTCCCATGTTGGTTGCACGAATGATGTAGCTTAATCTTTGTTCTTTTTGTAATACACTTTTTGCAATATGAATTGTTTCTTTCTCAACCGAAGTTATGATTGCAAACAAAAACCTTAGTTACTTTCTCTGAATACCAAGGGAAGTGTTCTCCATGACGAAAATTAAGCTCTCCGAATCCAGAAGCTGAAAGTTACATCTAATACTAGCGTTGACAATATCATAGCTGGATGCGAACTGCACATCACAACTGCTTACCTTATTCTGTAATGTTGCCGTTTTCAGCACAGCAGCAGTATTTCAGATAATACACCGCTGACCACAAATCGGATTCCCACCACTTTCATTCACCAGAGCGAGCGGTGACCCACGAGCCGCCATGTCGTATAAGCTGTCATAATATGCCATATCATCATGTCGTCATATCGTCATCTTATCGGCACCTCGCAACTCATCCGTCCTGACACAAAATTTATATAGCGAGGCAAAGATTTTCACTGTCACCACTCCCATTCGTGAGTGAACTTAGCTTGGTCGTGGCGCTAGGGAAGGCTAGGGAAACCACGTGGTTGGAGAGAGGGGGTCATACGGGTACATAGGAGTTGGAATTTCGTCCGTCACCGGCCTTCGTCCAGCTTACGGGCCCCTCTTATGTACTGGAATCCTCTTAGCTTCCCTTCCTTTCCCCAACAGCGATGATCCCACGGGTCACCGGGCGTGCAAATCGAGGGATTAGGTAATTATCCTGGATCAAAGTTTGATAACGGCGGGCTTCTGACAGCTGGATGCGTTCCAACAGCTCCCACTGGTCCTTAGCTACCCATAGCTAGTTCATGCACGCTCCCACGTAATCCATTCATTTCCCTCTTCCATTCTGAACATTCATCCTCTACTAAGACGTGTTGGCCCCATATTTTTCCCTTCGAATGGTACGTGCGAATTCAGCGAGTCTTACTTTCTCAGATCGTTGTTTAGGGCTACCTAGCCCAAAATTTAAATGTAAATTGCCCGTGCTTAGGTCTATAACTGTGACCGGCTGACGCGACGCTGTTGGTTGTGCATGGGAAGCTACTATTTCCGTTACTGTATTCAAGGCTCGATAACTCTGACCTGCAACGTTCCGTTAGTTTCTGCTTGGGTCTCATGTCTGGGCTTGTGTATTAATGGCCAGCCTACCTAGCCTTAAATCAGTCGACGCCCTGCCGGGGCTTACACGCTGAAACGTGCGATCGGCACCCACCCCCACAGGTGGCCCTGGGCCACCCCACAGGTGGCCCTGGGCCACAACTCGGTAGGTGTGTTCTCCAAATCGTCTTTCTAACCTATCCTGCCCGAGGTCATGTAGGGAGACCCACAAAATATCCTGCTTATCCTATCCTTGGGGGCTTACGGAACGCCGAGCTTCATCTTCCCCGCCAATGATACAATTAAGAGGCCAAGGCCTGCTGGATCAACTCAGACGGGGTAGGAAAACCAACCTGGCCATTTTTTGGTTATGCTGCCTGAAGCTGTGCACACAGCGTTTCATCCCGAACTAAAATTGGGCGCCGCTGCTCGCGACTCCTACCAATCGACCCCGTCGGGTCTGACCACCCTCGGGATGCCCTTCTGCGCTCTGTGATCACCAGGCTGGAGGGATTTTGCGGTCCAGAATTACCCAAGGTATCCAGCTGCCCTGCGAAATGTCTGGTCTTTCCGGCACGCTTTTCCAGGGGTTCAACCATCAGAGTTTCGTCATTTCCCGTCTTCTATTAGCCATCCTTCTATCTCCTCGGAAGATAAGGGGTGAAGGCTATTCGTAACTCACGTTTGGTGCACATGAAATTTCTGGCCCTCGGAAGGGCGGCTTGCGAACCGTCTCCTGGCTAAAATGCGTAAATCGGCTCATGTCATCCCCCACAATCGGTAATCGGGTATGTCCTGTCCTGTGTTGCCGGCTATCTTTTATGCTAAGTAATGAACGAACCAGGAATTAATTCCCTATATAATTCCTAATCGCAATTAGTAGTTTTGACAGCGTAATGGTCAGTGCATTGGCCGTTCTTCAATGGCACCAACTTGGGGCTTTTGGACCTCGGAATTTTTACCAGGCACTCAGCATCCAAGGGTGATATCTGTGCTAAGTGAGTGTGCACTGTACCCTTTAGGCGGGCGTGGATGGAGTCTGAAAATTATTTGTGGGGCATTCAAGTCACATTTGTTACATGAGATCAAGTGAATAGGGCTGGATATGTAAGGTATAAAAACATTGATGAGTGTGGGGGTGTTGGTCCCTGTGTTATTGTTGGAACTTGGACCCTTATGTTTTTGATCATGCTAATAAATTGAGTATTATGCTAGCCACATACGGTATATTATACTACTAATATTATATTGTACTATATAAGGTGTACCTAGCAGTGGATTCA
The DNA here is from genome assembly GCA_034440615.1 of Ashinkailepas kermadecensis. NCBI lineage: Eukaryota > Metazoa > Arthropoda > Thecostraca > Neolepadidae > Ashinkailepas > Ashinkailepas kermadecensis. Next base: position 120,870 of record JAOTOM010003981.1, read on the forward strand.
ACACCTTCCTTCGGGATGTGGTACTGATGAGATTGGCTATGGTCGCACAGTGAGGCATGATTGGAGGAGTTTGGAATTGTTGAGGAGTGTGTTATGCAATGTTTGGTGAATGGTGATCGATAGGCTGGGATATATAGCTCCCTTGGAACGTGAGATCATGGACTGATTGGGGTGTGAGTATGTACTTTTCTAGTATCTTTTCTAGATAGGCTTAACCCAGATGGGCCAACGTGGCTCTTATTAAGCCTTAACACTTTACGACTTATGACTTTATGTGAAACATGTACTGACAAGTCCAAGTCCTGAGGGTGGTTTTCAAGGGTTTGCACGGTAAACATTGTTTTCCCCATCGTGTAAGCCTTGTGATATTTAAGTGACATTTTGCCGTGAAAAAGGAGTTCAAATATACCCATAAATATGTAGCAAATTTATCCCGAGCATAAGTTATACACCTGGACCAAATGTTCTCCCCTAGCTTTGTAAAATCTAGGATAAGTGCTGACGAGGACGCATGGAAAAGCACCACATAGAATCCACAATGCGCATGCCACAGCACCACCTGAAATTTTCGGAAGACTTTGGGATACTCCACTAGTGGATGGGCGCATAACTTGCAAGTTTCCGGAGTATCAAAACATAGTGACACAAACTTTCATTCATCTTGAGGGTGCTAGGCATTTTGTCGTACTTTCCGAAACAAAAATTAGGTGTGCATTTCTGCACAATAGGCTGCAAAAAGAGCCCTTTTCAGGAACCTTGAGTGCCCTTTTGTCGATGTGCACCCCAGTTAAAAAATGAACTGACTTTTACACACACACAACACGGTACAAAATTCTGCTTGTACAACAAATCATCACAACACGAAACAGCTGACATCACCATACTTAGTGGCAGGCTGGAAAAAAACTCAAAGAAGAAGAAGCGCGTCTCCAAGTTCCAGGAGAATGCACAAGCGGCTCTAGAGAAGGTGTGAGAAGGACTTACGACTGAAAAGGTCGTGAGCTGCCAGCTTTGCCATGGCTGGTGGTTGGCACGCTGTGGTTTTACTGGAGATCGACCAATCGACGGCGGTGTAGGCAAGTGCGTCATCGACGACCGGTGCTATAACTGTTCGGCTGGCAGGCCGCAGTTGGCCGGGTCGTCTGCCGCCTGCCAGCGACATCAGCCAGCGCCACCGCCGGCCCTGTCAGCTGTGCCACCAGCAACACACGCGCGGACACGGACACTGCACACACACTGTCAGCTGTGACACCAGCAACACACGCGCGAACACGGACACTGTACACCCACTGTCAGCTGTGACACCAGCAACACACGCGCGAACACGGACACTGCACACACACTGTCAGCTGTGACACCAGCAACACACGCGCGGACACGGACACTGCACACACACTTCCAGCTGTACCACCAGCAACACACGCGCGAACACGGACACTGTACACATACTGCCAGCTGTACCACCAGCAACACACGCGCGAACACGAACACTGCACACACACTGCCAGCTGTACCACCAGCAACACACGCGCGAACACGGACACTGTACACCCACTGTCAGCTGTGACACCAGCAACACACGCGCGAACACGGACACTGCACACACACTGTCAGCTGTGACACCAGCAACACACGCGCGAACACGCACACACACTGTCAGCTGTGCACCGAACACACGCGACACGGCCACTGCACACCCACTGTCAGCTGTGACACCAGCAACACACGCGCGAACACGGACACTGCACACCCACTGTCAGCTGTACCATCAGCAACACACGCGCGCGCGAACACACGTAATCACACAAGAACATTCACAGGCATACGCCCATCCCGCGCAAGGGTGCTCACCGCCTCAGTCCCACCTTGCTCATATAGGAGGTGGGGTGGGTAGAGGTGGGGGTGCTGAGAGTCCCAAAGCCCCATAGGTTCGGTCGCCAGTGAGCTCTGACCGTGTGGGTCCCACTGTGAGGTTCCGCTTCTAGTGAGCTGTGATCGTGTGGGTCCCACTGTGAGGTTCCTCCGCCAGTGAGCTGTGATCGTGTGAGCACCACTGTGGTGTGTGCGAGGGCGGCCACGCGTCCGTTCCCCATTTACTATGGATACCAAAAAGCGTCGTGTCACCCCAGCAGAACCGAGTCGGTGCCGATCGAGACGAGCCAGTCGGAGAAGGTGTCAGTCAGTGTGCCCTGCGACAACGAGGACTCGGCCGACGACGACAAACAGGCCGGCGGATCCGACGACGAGGAGCAGGAGGCTGCCTCCGACTACAAGCCAGGTCAGCAGGGTTCCGACTGCAAACCAGGTCATAAAGTCATCGAGTGTCGAGGCTTAATAAGAGCTACAGGGGCCCATCAGGGCTAAGCCTATAGTGTCACGGTACAATTTGTAGGCAAGCTCAATTCACCTGACAGTGATAGTCTAGGGTTTTGCCTCGCTTGTACGATAACTGCTTCCAAACTTGGACAGGTTCTCCAAAATCGCCAAGTTCTCAATTACAACAGCCGTTAATGCCCTTGTGTTGACCGGTCTGATTATTAAACAATACGGCGACAACTTGTACAACAGTTTCTCCAAGACCAACAACAGTCAACACCAGCGTGTTCCTTGTTAAGTTCATGCCTCCAAATCAACAGGTACCCATGACTGACAACCGACCAGCGTCTGCACGCCTCTCACCTTCGCCCGCTCGGTTACATCTTACCGCCTCGACCGCCCAGTCTTGTCTGGGGCCAAGCCGTGCGCGCGAGAGGGGTATCAGTCTCCCATGGGGGGGGGGGGGGCGAGGCGTTAACGCCCTGATCTGTCATTGGCCGGCATCACCTATCGCATCACACTTCGAAGGGAGGGGTCCGGTCGGCGCACTCCGACCAGCCCCTGCCCTACATGTGCCGCATGGTACAATGGTGACACGGGTGTCACAATGACTTCCGACTGTGTCATAGCGCAATGACACAGCATCTATCGGCCGACCGGGAACGCCGTGAGAACGGATGTTGCCTTGGTATAATATTCGTCGCCGCCGCGGTCCGTGGCGTCAACTGCTGATGTCAGCGCGCCGGTGCCTGCCGGCGGAATGTCTGGGATCCGCTCGGAGCCCGTATCCCACGATACATGAGGGAAGTCATAATTAGGCTGCTAAACGCATTCGAAAGATGGGTCCAAAGTAGACTTCGTTACAAAAGTCAAAGCGGTCAGGCTTAATAAGAACCATAGGGGCGCGCCTGAGCTAAACCCTTAAAGGAAATGTACCAGAAGGCCAGAAAAATGACTCTGACACATCCCAAACAATACCATATCCCCGTTCTAAATGAACTATCTACCTTAACTTAGCTAGCATCATACACAGGTACCCCCCCCCACACAAAATCATATGATTCAGTGTGAAGTGATATTTTCCACGATTATGTATGGGATTAACACACAAAATGTTCAAATAAGTTGGGAGAGGGGACTCACCAACGAGGAGCGCGACCGGAATATTATGACGGAGGATGTAGCATCGAACTCTGTATTATGTTGGTCACGAAATACGTCACTGAATCACGTTATGTACACCAAAGAAGCAACATACAGGCGTCATACGATTTTCCAGCAACCGCTCCCAACTGCGCCGTGCACCGAACTCCCCACGAGGCCTCCGCAGCGCCGCCACATCGACCCTGTGACGTCACCCTCGCCTCCGGGCACGGCCACACCACCAAGTGTCCAGACATCCACAATGCACTACACTTCGTCTACCCCAATAAACATCATCCGCACACAGCGCCGAAGCTAGCTCGTACGCTCTTCGCTCCGCTGACCGTGTGGCGTTGCAAGCGATGCGCGTGTAGTCGTGGATGCCGCTGAACTTGGCCGCGTCAGCGAGTCGGCCAACAGTTCTTGACCTGACGTGTTAGCACAGTTACCAGGCTGTCTGCTCGGTTCCACGTCCCATGTCGAACTCTGCGGCACACTCAGGCCCCACGGAACGCTCCGGAGGGGCCAATAGGTGTGCTGGGTTCCGCCCTTTTCGTATGGGAGAGACAATGGCTGAGATTACCTGCTCTCTCTGCTTCCTCTCTGCTCTATCTGCTCTCTCTCTCTCTCTATCTCTCTATCTCTATCTCTATCTCTATCTCTATCTCTATCTCTCTCTCTCTATATCTATCTCTATCTCTATCTCTGTCTCTATCTCTGTCTATATCTCTATCTCTATCTCTATCTCTTTCTCTATCTCTATCTCTATCTCTATCTCTATCTCTATCTATCTATCTCTATCTCTATCTCTATCTCTATCTCTATCTCTATCTCTATCTCTATCTCTATCTCTATCTATCTATCTCTATCTCTCTATCTCTCTCTCTCTCTCTCTCTCTCTCTTCTCTCTCTCTCTCTCTCTTTTCTCTTCTCTTTATATATATATATATATATATATATATATATATATATATATATATATATATATATATATATATATATATATATATATATATATATATATATATATATATATATATATATATATATATATATATATATATATATATATATATATATATATATATATATATATATATATATATATATATATATATATATATATATATATATATATATATATATATATATATATATATATATATATATATATATATATATATATATATATATATATATATATATATATATATATATATATATATATATATATATATATATATATATATATATATATATATTTTATTTCTCTCTCTCTCTCTCTCTCTCTCTCTCTCTCTCTCTCTCTCTCTCTCTCTCTCTCTCTCTCTCTCCCTCAGTCTCTTCCTCCTTCGACACAATGCTGACGCCAGGATTTTCTACACGTCGATTCGATGATCGGTCAAGAGGCGTATTAAAATAGTCAACAAAGGGCCTGGAGTAGGCGAAGGGCATCGGTCCCTCATAGTATGCCAAGATCAGTCCAAATGGCATCTAGTGAACAGACTACAGGAGTGCCGATCTCGAGATGAGCTCCAGCCCCTACTAGAAGGACGCTTATCTCATCACAGGACGATAGCCTAGCCTTCGACGCTTCCTTGATGTCCATGTCCTGGACAACATCGTGCCTTCGGCAATGGGAGCACTATTAGCCGAGGACATGGCTCTATCATCGCCAAGGGGGAGCAGAGCCTCGTGTAGCGCGCTAACTGGATGGGCAGGTTTTCATCCAGTCGAGCTGGCTGGCCACCCAATCTGTCGAGCTTTTGGACTCAACTACAATATGCAAAATCCTAAGAAATACAAAAGATATCCGTCGGGAACAGTCAGGCACCTATCTCACCAATACAGGCGCCTTTCACGACAGCTGAGTCCTTTGAGAATGTAGGCGCCCCCTAGACCATTCGGACACCGCTTTGGGCATATGCGGGTCATTAGTGGCTACATATACGTCTCTTCTTACAAGATAGCCGTCCTTTTGGACAGTTCGGTGTTTCGAGAATGCAGGCGCTCTTCTGGGCCATCTGGTCCTCTTTTCGCGTCATGCACTTCTTCGAGCTAGGTGATGTGGCCAATGTTGCCCAAGCCCATGTTGAACATAAAGTCGCTGTTTTGGATAGTTCGCACCACTAGTGCAAATTTAGACACCCTCATTGGGCACCCTAACGCCACTCTTGACAGCACTTATGCAGGGCACCCTCCTTGGGCACCATAACGCCACTCTTGACAGCACTTATGCAGGGCACCCTCCTTGGCGTCACTCTTTAGAAAGTGGGTGGGTGCCCTCCTGGGCCAGGCGGGCTCCTGGTAATGTCGGCGCACTTCTCGCAGCATAGTGCAATGACCGACCCAGCAAAGAAGGTCACAGCCGTCTGCCTCAGCGGGTATTTATCCTTGCTTAGGGTGATCTTGTACTTCCACAGGCGAGTTAGCACATTCTTCCAGTCGCTCCTCGTGTTTCCTCCTCGTCGCAGCACAAATGATGGCATCATCCAAGTACACCTGCACGCACACAGACGGATCATTATTGAGGACTTCCTCCATTGCCTTTTGGAACGTCATCGGTAGGCTTTTGGCCCCATACGGGTGGCGACGATACGAAGACAGATCATCGTGACCATGGCTGGAGATCCAGAGTGGGTCAGGGGCGGAGAAGGCGGTCTGGACCCCCTTGGATTGGTACCCTGCTAATGTTTGCTTGTCATTTGCCGTATTCAATCTGAAAATATGTCTTGAAAAATAAGGACTTGGAGCATTGGCTTCTTGAGAGAAATCCAGCCCTGATCGCGACATGCAAACATCAATGGCTGTGAGTTGGGTTGTAGCTCCAGCTGGTGACACGTGGCGTTTAGGTCGGGGCATGAGAATGCTGTTGCTCCCCGCATCTGCACAAACAAATCCCGCAAATCCCCTCGCTTCCACAACTTCATTAACTTCTGTAAAATGCATAGTTTCATTATAGAGACTGGAAGAGAGCGTAATCTTTGCTGCATTGGGACCGCCAGCGGCTTCAAGGGTATGCTGTGGCCAAAGCCGCTGATGGCAGAAAGTCCTGCTCAGGCCCAGTGGCATAGCCAGGGAGGGACGAAGGCCCCCCCCCCCTGGCGGATCCGACGGGTTTTCAAGCGACAAGGAGAGCACAAAGATATGCTCAATGATTTCCTGCCATCTTCGTTCATATTTCCATGTTCCATGATTGTGCTGCACTTCATCAGTCTGCTGTTGTGCCGGTGCTGTTGTCGTTTCGTTGCACGCTACCTGTCCAAATCCACATCCTACCGGCACCACCCACCGTTTTGCGACGTTCAGTCTATATATACAACATAAATATATATATATATATATATATATAATATGCATACGTGTGTGTGTGTATATATATATATGTGTGTGTAGTGTGTGTGTGTGTGTGTGTGTATATGTATGTGTGTGTGTGTGTGTGTGTGTGTGTGTGTGTGTGTGTGTGTGTATGTGTGTGTGTCGTGGGTAGGAATCGTGTGCTGCCGTGGCGCCCAGCCACAACCATCATGTAGAGCGTGATGTCAGACTCAGAGCAGGAGGCGAAACGTGGGCGGGACGTTCTCGGTTAATGCGCCACCAATCGATACCGCCAGCGAGAACATCGCACAATTGCAATGCACTGAACCCGTCCGCAGAGGCAACTCCCACACAATCAGCTCAATGGAAGCAGGTGCTTAACTACGAATGGCGTGCATGTGAGCAGAATAGTGGAAACTGTTGCCGTACACCAGGTCGGTGTGACCTGTAGAATGGTGGCAGGTCGGTGTGACCTGTAGAATGGTAGCATGTCGCCGTCGGCAGGTAATTATGGTCATACCGGACCAGGGCTCTTGACCTGACTGGCCGCAATGGTAGGTCGGCATCGACGGGTTATTATGGGCATACTGGGCCAGGGTTCTTGACCTGTCTGGCCGTAGAAACATCACAAACAAAACAGCGACAAAATGTATTCGTTCCATATAAACATAACAGCAGCGCTACGCGTCAGGGATCGGTGCACAAGCAACAATGCGTCAACCGATGTGCCTTTGCATTACAACTGGCTGAACCACACCGCCACCGTCAGGAGCACATGGCCGTCATGCCGTCCAGCCCCTCCACCAGCCGACCAGTGATAGTTCACGGAGGTGGGGGGGGGACACGACAGGAGATGGGGTGCCGCGCCGTCCATCCCATCCACCAAGTGGCCAGCGAGAGTTCATGGAGGAGCAATAAATGAAGGATGCGGAATATCATGTGTCATTATTTTTCTTCGCATTCCTTGCCGTACGTTAGTTAGTCATTTGTCGTCGGTTGTCGATTATTTTTTTTTGTTCGTTAGTGTTGTAACTTAACCGCCGACGTTTTTGAATGCAATTTTGTCGTTGCGTCGGGACAAATTGAGGCTAACTATGCAATACTCCTCGCGATATAGAATAAGCTTGAATTCCAGTATAATCTACATTTAGTAACAACATGCAATGAGTTCATTGGCCGAAATACACTGACGAAGAGTTTATCGTGCTCTATGCATTTCGAAGAGGTAAGTTTTAAGAAGAAATGCTCTTGTTCCCATGCGGACCAGCCGTGTATTTTCTAATATCGTTCCTAAAGCGAACAGGAACTGATGCAAGAATTGTCATGGGGGAATTTTGTCTCTGGAGGGACGCCATTACGTCAGAGGGGCATCTCTGGCTGGAAAATTCTAAGGAAGCGGGGTGCACTCGAGCGCACTGAAAGGGCGCATCGTTTTTCCAAGGGGCGCCTCTGACTAAAAATTCGAGGGAGTGCACTCGAGCACACTAAAAAAAAGACCACTTTCCTCTCAGAGGGGTGCCTCTAGCTGGAAATAAATTGAGGGGGGGGGGCACTCGAGCCTTTCTGGAGTGGCGCCTTTTCTGAGCGGGAGGGGTGTCACCTTCCATGGAGGGGCACTGCCCACAATGCCCGCCTATAGCGAAAATTCCCCCTTCAGAACGAAATATGATAGAGGTGAATTTGTGAGCTGATCTATAATTCATAAGACTAATTACCGTACCGGGTGCTTATAATTGATATTGATGATTGTTTTCATATCACGTTCGAGATATTATTCCTACCAATTTTAAAATCCCCCTTGCTGGAGGGCGCTGGGTAGCTGGTGAGCGGGCACGGCCGGCAGCGGCCGCCGGCGGCCGCCTCCTGATCGGACAGCCGTATTGATCTGCAGCGAAACGGCGCCGTGGCCCGGCCCGGCCCGACGGGCCAGCAGCGAACACAGGCCTGATGTGTTGCCGGCCCAGTGACGGGCCAGCAGTGAACACAGACCTGATGTGTCGCCGGCCCAGTGACGGGCCAGCAGTGAACACAGACCTGATGTGTCGCCGGCCCAGTGACGGGCCAGCAGTGAACACAGACCTGATGTGTACGTCACCGGCCCAGTGACGGGCCAGCGTGAACACAGACTTGATGTGTGCCGGCCCAGTAACGGGCCAGCAGCGAACACAGGCCTGATGTGTTGCCGGCCCAGTGACGGGCCAGCAGTGAACACAGACCTGATGTGTCGCCGGCCCAGTGACGGGCCAGCAGTGAACACAGACCTGATGTGTCGCCGGCCCAGTGACGGGCCAGCAGTGAACACAGACCTGATGTGTCACGTCACCGGCCCAGTGACCAGGTCTCACGGCCGCCGCTCGCAGCGCCGCTTTGTGTGGCCTCCTCTCTGCTGACACATGTCTGACGGTACAGTCGCTTTGTGTGGCCCCCCTCCACTTTGCTGACACATGTCTGACGGTACAGTCGCTTTGTGTGGCCCCCTCCACTCTGCTGACACATGTCTGACGGTACAGTCGCTTTGTGTGGCCCCCCTCCACTCTGCTGACACATGTCTGACGGTACAGTCGCTTTGTGTGGCCCCCCTCCACTCTGCTGACACATGTCTGACGGTACAGTCGCTTTGTGTCGCCCCCACACTGCTGACACATGTCTGACGGTACAGTCGCTTTGTGTGGCCCCCCTCCACTCTGCTGACACATGTCTGACGGTACAGTCGCTTTGTGTGGCCCCCACACTGCTGACACATGTCTGACGGTACAGTCGCTTTGTGTGGCCCCCTCCACTCTGCTGACACATGTCTGACGGTACAGTCGCTTTGTGTGGCCCCTCCACTCTGCTGACACATGTCTGACGGTACAGTCGCTTTGTGTGGCCCCCATACTGCTGACACATGTCTGACGGTACAGTCGCTTTGTGTGGCCCCCTCCACTCTGCTGACACATGTCTGACGGTACAGTCGCTTTGTGTGGCCCCCATACTGCTGACACATGTCTGACGGTACAGTCGCTTTGTGTCTCTCCCACACTGCTGACACATGTCTGACGGTACAGTCGCTTTGTGTGGCCCCACCCCTCCACTCTGCTGACACATGTCTGACGGTACAGTCGCTTTGTGTCGCCCCCACACTGCTGACACACGTCTGACGGTACAGTCGCTTTGTGTGCCCCCCCTCCACTCTGCTGGCACACGTCTGACGGCACAGTCGCTTTGTGTGGCCTCCCTCTCTGTTGACACATGTCTGACGGTACAGTCGCTTTGTGTGGCCCCCACTCTGCTGACACATGTCTGACGGTACAGTCGCTTTGTGTGGCCTCCCTCTCTGTTGACACATGTCTGACGGTACAGTCGCTTTGTGTGGCCCCCCTCCACTCTGCTGACACATGTCTGACGGTACAGTCGCTTTGTGTCGCCCCCACACTGCTGACACATGTCTGACGGTACAGTCGCTTTGTGTGGCCCCCTCCACTCTGCTGACACATGTCTGACGGTACAGTCGCTTTGTGTGGCCCCCTTCACTCTGCTGACACATGTCTGACGGTACAGTCGCTTTGTGTGGCCCCCTCCACTCTGCTGACACATGTCTGACGGTACAGTCGCTTTGTTTCGCCCCACACTGCTGACACATGTCTGACGGTACAGTCGCTTTGTGTGGCCCCCACACTGCTGACACGTGTCTGACCGTACAGTCGCTTTGTGTCGCCCCCACACTGCTGACACATGTCTGACGGTACAGTCGCTTTGTGTGGCCTCCCTCTCTGTTGACACATGTCTGACGGTACAGTCGCTTTGTGTCGCCCCCACACTGCTGACACATGTCTGACGGTACAGTCGCTTTGTGTGGCCCCCCTCCACTCTGCTGACACATGTCTGACGGTACAGTCGCTTTGTGTGGCCTCCCTCTCTGTTGACACATGTCTGACGGTACAGTCGCTTTGTGTGGCCCCCACACTGCTGACACATGTCTGACGGTACAGTCGCTTTGTGTCGCCCCCGCACTGCTGACACATGTCTGACGGTACAGTCGCTTTGTGTCGCCCCCGCACTGCTGACACATGTCTGACGGTACAGTCGCTTTGTGTGGCCCTCCTCCACTCTGCTGACACATGTCTGACGGTACAGTCGCTTTGTGTGGCCCCCCTCCACTCTGCTGACACATGTCTGACGGTACAGTCGCTTTGTGTGGCCCCCCTCCACTCTGCTGACACATGTCTGACGGTACAGTCGCTTTGTGTGGCCCCCACACTGCTGACACATGTCTGACGGTACAGTCGCTTTGTGTGGCCCCCCTCCACTCTGCTGACACATGTCTGACGGTACAGTCGCTTTGTGTGGCCCCCCTCCACTCTGCTGACACATGTCTGACGGTACAGTCGCTTTGTGTGGCCCCCCTCCACTCTGCTGACACATGTCTGACGGTACAGTCGCTTTGTGTCGCCCCCACACTGCTGACACATGTCTGACGGTACAGTCGCTTTGTGTGGCCCCCCTCCACTCTGCTGACACATGTCTGACGGTACAGTCGCTTTGTGTCGCCCCCACACTGCTGACACATGTCTGACGGTACAGTCGCTTTGTGTGGCCCCCCTCCACTCTGCTGACACATGTCTGACGGTACAGTCGCTTTGTGTCGCCCCCACACTGGTAATACATGTCTGACGGTACAGTCGCTTTGTGTCGCCCCCACACTGGTAATACATGTCTGACGGTACAGTCGCTTTGTGTGGCCCCCACACTGCTGACACATGTCTGACGGTACAGTCGCTTTGTGTCGCCCCCACACTGGTAATACATGTCTGACGGTACAGTCGCTTTGTGTGGCCCCCACACTGCTGACACATGTCTGACGGTACAGTCGCTTTGTGTCGCCCCCACACTGCTGACACATGTCTGACGGTACAGTCGCTTTGTGTGGCTCCCCTCCACTCTGCTGACACATGTCTGACGGTACAGTCGCTTTGTGTCGCCCCCACACTGCTGACACATGTCTGACGGTACAGTCGCTTTGTGTGGCCCCCCTCCACTCTGCTGACACATGTCTGACGGTACAGTCGCTTTGTGTCGCCCCCACACTGCTGACACATGTCTGACGGTACAGTCGCTTTGTGTGGCCCCCACACTGCTGACACATGTCTGACGGTACAGTCGCTTTGTGTCGCCCCCACACTGCTGACACATGTCTGACGGTACAGTCGCTTTGTGTGGCCCCCTCCACTCTGCTGACACATGTCTGACGGTACAGTCGCTTTGTGTCGCCCCCACACTGCTGACACATGTCTGACGGTACAGTCGCTTTGTGTCGCCCCCGCACTGCTGACACATGTCTGACGGTACAGTCGCTTTGTGTCGCCCCCGCACTGCTGACACATGTCTGACGGTACAGTCGCTTTGTGTGGCCCCCACACTGCTGACACATGTCTGACGGTACAGTCGCTTTGTGTCGCCCCCACACTGCTGACACATGTCTGACGGTACAGTCGCTTTGTGTGGCCCCCTCCACTCTGCTGACACATGTCTGACGGTACAGTCGCTTTGTGTCGCCCCCACACTGCTGACACATGTCTGACGGTACAGTCGCTTTGTGTGGCTCTCCTCCACTCTGCTGACACATGTCTGACGGTACAGTCGCTTTGTGTGGCCCCCCTCCACTCTGCTGACACATGTCTGACGGTACAGTCGCTTTGTGTCGCCCCCACACTGCTGACACATGTCTGACGGTACAGTCGCTTTGTGTGGCCCCCTCCACTCTGCTGACACATGTCTGACGGTACAGTCGCTTTGTGTCGCCCCCCCACTGGTAATACATGTCTGACGGTACAGTCGCTTTGTGTGCCCCCACACTGCTGACACATGTCTGACGGTACAGTCGCTTTGTGTGCCCCCGCACTGCTGACACATGTCTGACGGTACAGTCGCTTTGTGTGGCCCCCACACTGCTGACACATGTCTGACGGTACAGTCGCTTTGTGTCGCCCCCGCACTGCTGACACATGTCTGACGGTACAGTCGCTTTGTGTGGCCCCCCTCCACTCTGCTGACACATGTCTGACGGTACAGTCGCTTTGTGTCGCCCCCACACTGCTGACACATGTCTGACGGTACAGTCGCTTTGTGTCACCCCCACACTGCTGACACATGTCTGACGGTACAGTCGCTTTGTGTGGCCTCCTCTCTGTTGACACATGTCTGACGGTACAGTCGCTTTGTGTGGCCCCCTCCACTCTGCTGACACATGTCTGACGGTACAGTCGCTTTGTGTCGCCCCCACACTGCTGACACATGTCTGACGGTACAGTCGCTTTGTGGGGCCCCTCCACTCTGCTGACACATGTCTGACGGTACAGTCGCTTTGTGTGGCCTCCTCCACTCTGCTGACACATGTCTGACGGTACAGTCGCTTTGTGTCGCCCCCACACTGGTAATACATGTCTGACGGTACAGTCGCTTTGTGTGGCCCCCACACTGCTGACACATGTCTGACGGTACAGTCGCTTTGTGTCGCCCCCGCACTGCTGACACATGTCTGACGGTACAGTCGCTTTGTGTGGCCCCCACACTGCTGACACATGTCTGACGGTACAGTCGCTTTGTGTCGCCCCCGCACTGCTGACACATGTCTGACGGTACAGTCGCTTTGTGTGGCTCCCCTCCACTCTGCTGACACATGTCTGACGGTACAGTCGCTTTGTGTGGCCCCCCTCCACTCTGCTGACACATGTCTGACGGTACAGTCGCTTTGTGTGGCCCCCCTCCACTCTGCTGACACATGGCTGACGGTACAGTCGCTTTGTGTGGCCTCCCAATCTGTTCAGACATATCTGGCGGTGCAGTCGCTTTGTGTGGTCCCCACTCTGTTGACAGATGTCTCGCGGTGTAGTCGCTTTGTGCGGCCCCCACTCTGTTGACACATGTCTGGCGGTACAGTCGCTTTGTGTGACCTTCCTCTCCGCTGACACATGTATGGCGGTACAGTCGCTTTGTGTGACCTCCCTCTCCGCTGACACATGCCTGGCAGTACAGTCGCGGTGCGAGTTGCGGTGAACACCACCGCAGTCGACGTCACAGTCGACGATTCTCATAGTCGACGTTTATTTATTTATTTATTTATTATCTATTGCCACGATCAGGTCAGTCTGCACACATTGGATTGTTATTAGACCTTCGTTAGCTACAATGACAAACACAGATTAGAACAACTCAATGTAACGCATGCGAGGGGTAACAGATAATGTCAAGATAATGTCAAGAACAGATAATGTCAAGAACAGATAATGTCAAGAACAGATAATGTCAAGCACGCTAGATAATGTCGTGCATATTGGTATTAAAAGTAAATAGGGACACCTGAAGCTGGGCAATGTCGCTGCCGGTGGAATGCTTGTTGTGGAGATTGGCATCTCTGAAAATAAGTATCCGCTTCTCATGATTGCTGTTCGCTCGATGAAGACATAATCGATTAGACTAGCGTGTGCTGCACTCGATGCTTTCATGATCACGTGACAGCAGTGCACGCAAAGTTAGAAGCTCTTCAAGTGTCGTACAAAAAAGGCATACGTCGAAGCAGTCGATGAGCATTCGCGCACTCGATCAGTCTAACTGTTCACGACTGAGATGGGCTGCCGCTAATAGTAATAGGATAATCACTGCCGGGAGGTGGGCCCCGCTACCCGGTGTGCGGAAATGTAGAGCTGGCGAGGGAGCGCTACCGCCACGTACATCTCCTCGCACAGCACCGCCGCGCCGCCGTCGCGCAGACGCACAATGGAATAACTAAAGGAAAAACAGGCCAGACATGTATTTATTGGTTATTTATTGAAGCGATATCTGTGCCGCCATTACATCAGCAGATGCTTGAAGCATGCCATGTCACAGGTTTTACATCACAAATTGCACGATATTTGGTATAGTAACAAGTCCACGAACATGGACAACATTTCGTGTGGAAATGTTGTCATTGGAATAATACATTTCGTAGCTGGCTTGTTAACCAGTGCAAAAGCGTTTGGGTGGGACAACTATTATGACCATGTGCTTAATTATAGTTTGCAGTTGGTTAAGGAGAAAATCCCTTAGGGCTATCTCAGGAGTGAGTCGTCGACATGAACTCGAAAACATGAAAAAGGTGACCGATTTGATCGCCAAGAACTTAAAAGGAAAGTGGGTTAAGTATAAACGAATCCAGCACACATTCAGAAGTCAGTGTGCGACTTTTCTTTCGGGAGACGAGGTGTTCTCCGTGTCCCTGAGGCGTGGTGATCACGTCGTGAGTGATGATGAAGCCGAGACCGGCCGTGATGACGAAGCCGTTGAGGGAGCGTGAGAACGACCGGCTAGAATCTACGATCAGCTCATCACCCGTTTTCAACGTCGGGAAATCTTAAGAGTTGCTCAACAGCACAGTTATCTGCAGCTTGTGGAGGCTGCCAGGCAAAGTGCTCGTGCTGATGGCATGAAGAACACTGAAAAAAAATTGACGAACGTGACTAAGTCAACGTTGGTAGTCATTTTGTCCAAACGCAAAAACCAAGGCAATACCAAGGGAACTAATGCTAAAACTAAGGGAACTATGGCTAAAACTAAGGCTTCGACTAACTGAACTAACATTGGGTACTAATATGACTAACCAAGGGAACTAATATAACTAGCTATGAAAACCAACACAACTAACTAGGGCTACTACCAGGACTAACCAAGTTCACTAAGGCTACGAGCCAATGGTACTAAGGAAACATTGAAGGGTATAAAAGGTAACGAACCCTGGGTACTAAGGCGATTAACCAAGGATAATAAGGTATTAACCGAGGCGACCAACGTAACCAACAGGTAAACAGCCTGGACCGACTAAAGCAATAAGGTGAATACTAAGGCGAACAACCAACGGTACTAATACGACTAACCATGTATACTAATAACACTAACGAAGAAAAGTAAGATAGCCAACGAAGAGTACCAACACATATACTAGTATGACCAACCATGGGTACAACCAGTAATAACGAAAAATACTTTGACTAACAAAAGGCAAATTATGCGACAATCAACGTGGGCGATTCGGAGTAAAGGATGGGTAGGAGGTCCGGTTATGGGCTGGTAGGGTTACAACCCACCTTCGAGGTTGCTTAATCCCACCAAGCACTTGCAACCGATTTTCCAAGACCTCAGTAGTGAGATATTTTCGTGCCCGTGGCAACAGCGACGGCCGGAGATGTTTCCGATTCTGTTGATATTATGCGACATCTGCTGTCGAAACACTGCAGGCGGCGCCAAATCCAACCCATGCACGTTTCAGTAAGGCCCACGTCCATCAGACCATGCACGTCTCAGCAAAGCCTACATTGCAGCCAAATTCTTCCTCATTGTGGCGGACCGTGGGAGGGGTTACGATACCATGCCCCCAAGAGGTTTGATTGCAGTAGGTAAGTGACATTCTCCTGTACGGAAAATGCATCCCAACGTTTGTTTTGATTTAGTTCTTAGGTAGACAGCTATGTTTTGATTTAGTTCGAAGGTGAAAATAAATTGAAACCCAAAGGGGACCCCATTGAAACCCAACATTCTTTCATAATCGGTTGATTTTTTTTTTTTTGGGGGGAGAGGGACTTGATCCCTCAACTAAGCCACCATTGAAGCGCGTGTTTGGATCTGCCACTGATACTTGATGTACCGGTAGCCAATGCATGGCTTGCCATATTTTCCCTGCAAGGACTTCTATCGGTTCTATGAATATCTGTCAGTGTTACGTGGTTTAGCCGTTCATCGGTGTGCCATGTAATTGGACACGTAAGAGGCAGGTGTAACTGTAGCAAGGTTACTACTGATTGGAGACAAACGAACAATATCGATAAGTATAGGGAAAATAAGCATAACGTTCGCTACCTGTCAGGTGATCAGTGCACTATACGTTCGCACTCGTCATTATTGGTAAAGCACCGCCGAAGTGTAATTCAAGAAGCCTCAACTGAAGTATATTTACATGGGCGGCGATTAAGCAATATGTACATGCGAACATATAGTAGGAGGTTCGCAGAGTGTGACAAAAGTTAACAAAAGCCTTCATACAATTTTGCAAGACTACATACAGTATGTCAGGTTTGTTTTCATTTGCTTCCGTACCACTTCTGCCGCAGGGGCATGGCGCCGTGACCCGGCGTGCAGACGTCGATCTCCCAATAGCCACAGTCAAAAAGTAGCAAGTGTATTCTATGAAAAATAAAACGGATGTTAAACAACTGTGCCGAAATGACCTATCCATGCCATCACATGTCAAAAAGGTTAGAACGGGCTCGATGGCTTCAAACTCTGATCTGATTCGATCCTATGCTGAATAGCAATGCTATTCAAAACAATGTCGAATAGCAATGTTTGCATGTTGAATGACAATACGATGACTCTAGACTAGAATATCACATGATTAGCACAGCCTTCGGAGCCTCATGCGACTCCTTGCATGACAACCCATACGTCAGTCAAACAGAGAACCTGGGTAATCACACAAGCAAAACCGAGACAACATTCTTTCGAGATCGCAGACGCCCCCCGCCCCCTCTTCGGCTGGTGACCTATGCAAGACAAGAGAGCGCCGAGGGTGGACAGCGGCTGCGGGATGTTAGCAAGTCTAGCACTTGTCTCACTTCTCTATGTCCCTGACGATTGATTTATCCAGGTCCATCTCGCAATGGACGTTCATGACCTTCGTTCGAATGAACCAGTTTGTGTTTCTCACCGACCTCGCCGTTTTTTTTTGGTGCAGGACGTAGTGAGACACGCACCATAAGCCGACCGCTCCTTCCAGTTTCGCTGCGCGCACTACATGTTCCCCTTCAACGACTACACTCCATCCGTCTTCCTCCTCGATAATGTGCGGGTATGGTGCATCGCCCTCGCTGAAGACCTGCCTGCCCTCCTCCCCCACCACACGCAGGAGCGAGTTCATGGCGTTGTCTGCGAAAATAGCATCAGTCAAATAATGTAGCAAACTAAAGTTGAACTTTGCTTATTATGGAAAATGATCAAGGTGTCAAAGAAAAGCTATTGGAAAAGGGGAGAACAAAGATCGCATACCAGTTGCTCAGAGAACGCCCGACTGAGAAAGAACATCCATGCTTATGTTGCGTAGGGGCTCTTGCAAAGTACAAGCGATCACATTGTCTTGTTCCCAAATGTTCTAACGCAATAACAAAAGCTTATTTATTTATTTATTTATTTCACAATACATGCCCTCCACGTATAGTGGCTATTATGGACAGTCTGGGTATAACTCACAGATACAGATGCGCAACAAACATTCATACACCAACATAATACAATACCCATATCACTATATGCACTACACACACCGTGCTTGCAACACGAGCTGTAAACGAGTAGTTTATGGAAGTGATATGAAAGCGATGGCCTAAATGTGAGTGCTTGGTGTACACAAATCTGTTTTGTAAGTTTTTGTTTTGTGTGACTAGTGTTGCTCGTGGAGATAAGCTAGTACATGCTTCTTGAAGTTAGACAGCTTCAATGTTTTTGTTTCAGTAGGGAGTTTGTTATAGTGGAAGACAGACGAGTAGAGAAATCTCCTGCGGCCCGCCTCTCTGTGTATGGCTGGCAGGTGCAGGTGGTCGTCTGCACGCGTATGACGGTTTCGCAGGGTAGAGTTTGCAGAGATTTGACCCGCAATGTGTGTTGGCTCACCCGTCAGAATGATCTTGTGGAGCAAAGTAAGGCTGTGAAATAGATGCAGATCAGCTGCGGTGAGGAGACCCAACTCGTTACGGGCATCAGAAATATGATCAAATTTCCGTAGACCTGACACGACTCTAGTGGCAAAGTTAATGATCTTGTCTAGTCTGTGGATGTTTGCTGCCGACCCGTTCCCATAAACAGATATGCAGTAGCGGATATTGGATATAACTAGGCTATTGACTATAGTGAAGAGGGTACTGGTTGGCAGATGGTGACGCAGATGGCTCAGGGCCAGAAGGAATCCAGTGCACTTGCGAACCACAACAGCTACATGGGAATCCCACGACATGTGGCGATCAAATGTCACCCCAAGGTTCCTACACGAATGACTTTCATCTATCACGGCGTCCCTAAAGCACACTCGTATCGGGGTAATATTGCGAAGATTTTGACGCGATCCGAACGTGAGAGGCTGAGTTTTGGTTGGGTTTACCTTCAAACCGTTTTCCAGGAAGTAGTCGTAAAGTTGGTTCAGACATGTCTCCATCTGATTTATCAGATTTTGGAGATCAGATTTGCGACCGGAGATGAGGACCTGGGTGTCGTCTGCGAACTGAGTGACGTGTGCTACCGGGACGTGCAAACTGAGGTCGTTCGAAAAGATGCAATAGAGGAGTGGACCTAGTGATGAGCCTTGAAAAACACCTATGTTGTTTGGAAGAAAGGAGGAGAGATGCCTGTTTCCGCGTTGATCTGAGATGCTAACAGCCTGCGTGTGACCTCCCAGATAAGCCTTAAACCAGTCAGTATCGATTCCATGGAGTTCTAGTTTAGTGAGCAGTTTGGTGTGATCTATTACGTCGAAGCATTTACTGAGGTCCAGAATGCAAAGGAGAGCTACTTCCGAACGGTCCATTGCTGCTAGTATTTTGTCCGTGACTGAAATCAGAGCGGTTTCCGTAGAGTGGCGTGGTCTGAAGCCGTACTGAGTTTGGGCCAGTAGGTGGTTTGCGTTCAGGTAGTGATAGAGTTGCTTCTGCACTACCCTCTCTGTGATTTTGGCGATAACCGGAACCAATGAGATGGGCCTAAAATTAGAGGGATCCGAAGGATCTCCTGATTTGTGAATGGGAGTTACTATTGACTGCTTCTAAGTGGAGGGGATATCAGCTGTAGTCAGGCATGTGTTTATAATGTCCAGCAGCACTTCTCCGATAAAAAAGAACAGAAATTTGATGACCTTAATACAGATCCCGTCGGGTCCGCAAGCACTTGTGCTCCTCATATCCATGACAATTTTGGTTAGCTGTTCGATGGATATGGGTGATACTTTATAGGAGCTGGTAGAGACGCGCGATAGCCGGCAACTGGGAGGTGTGTGTTCAGACATGTTTGCCTGGCGTTTGACCTCTGCTGATACCTTAGGTCCGACACTAACAAAGTATTGATTTAGATGATCAGGTAGGACCTGGGGTTGAACTCTATGAGAGCCTTTTTTGGTGTCGATAATGGGCTTTATAGCACGCCACGCAGCTGATGGGCCTTTCTGTACTATCTTTCTGCTAATATCGTCCCTACAGTCAGCTCTTATAGCTGAGCGAACTTGTCTGTTAAATATTTTGTATGTGCTTCTATCTTGCAAGTGCAAAGCTACATTTCGCCGGTGCATGAGCTGTTTGGTAGCTTCGCTGACATATGGTGCTGTTGGGTTCCGAATTTTGATGTTTCTGAGGGGCAGGTGCTCGTCGAGAATAGGTGTCAGCAATTTCAGCAGGGTGTCCCATTTGTCCGTTACTGAGATGCGCCCAGTGACCTGGACCCAGTCGATCTCACCAAAGCCAAGGGTCAGTTCCGAGGTATCTACTCGTCCGTAAGAACGTGACTTTATCACGGTGTTAACTGAGGCAGGCCTGTTTACTTTAATGGAACATATGATAAATTTATGAGGACTGTAGTGGCAGAAACTCACTCTGGTTCTGCCGACGGAGATGGGCGAGTTTGTTAGAATGACATCCAATAAAGAGCCTGTGGCGAATGTAGGGCGCTGCACTGTCACGGTAAGTGAATAGTTGCTGATGAACTCAAGCAGGTGTGTTTTGCTGGGGCTATTAGCCGTGTCGAGAAGGTTACAATTTAGATCACCTGCGAGGTAGAAGGTGCCGGTAAAGTTCAGTGTCGCCAATTGAACCTGTCTTTCAAGCTCAGCGAAGTCATCATTTAAGGCAGGAAGAGTGTTACGAGGAGGCCGATAGATTGCCGCTAGAATGAAATACTTTCCGCTCTTGCCTTTGACTTTGGCCCAGAGTGATTCTAGTTTGGAGCTAGAGTTCAGAGGCGTATAAATTTTCAAAACGGTAATAGTTAGTGCTGACTTGGCGATAATCGCCACCCCACCGTAACCACTAGAGTCGGGCCGGTCCGCGCGTTTCACTTGGTAACCGGGGAAGTTAATGAGACGCGTGGGGGTGCTAGGTCGCAGCCAGGTCTCAGTCACCACAGCTAGGTCTAGAGAGTAAGTATGAAGGTCGTTGTGTAGTTCAAGTAGCTTAGGTTTGATGGATTGTGCATTGATGAGTCCCAGGTGGAGCTGTCCTTTGTGCTGTTGAGCTGTCGCATGGCTTGCTCCGCCCCGCGATCCGCGTCTTCTGCCGCCCCTGGCGCCGCGCCTGCCCCGGCGTGTTTTCATGGGCGTTGTTTGTATAACGGCGACGCTCCCCTCGGTCGGGTTGGCCGAGGGGAGCCCCAACTGGTGACTTGTGGAGTCGGTGAAGGCTGCGGCGGTGATGACGTCACGGACGGGACGGCTGCGTGCCCGTGGCGAGCCCGGGTGACCGGGGGACGTGAAGGCGGTTAAAATTTGAACGAGGGCGATGGATAGCAGCAGCCTGATGATGTCCGTGTGCATGATGAAACTGGTAGAGCTGTAGATAGACGATGAAGAGCACTATTGCTAGAGGCACAGGAATTCCCAGCGGCACCAAGGCGTCAGTCAGTCAGCCTTCTCCGCTGCAGTGTCGGAAAGAAGACTAACCACGGGCAGTAGCTGATGATTTAAGCAAGGAAAGTCAATATAGAGAAAGGCGCTGTCACTTCTCCACTCACTCAGTTTTTCAGGCGTCCAATCGCTGTGCAATCATTGTCCAATCACTGCACAATTTCCGTCAGGAATGACCAGAAGAATTTTCACCAAGGAGTTCAGCCACTTCGCGCACGTGTAGCGTATAGGTACGCCGGTTTTGGTTTGCCGATATCTCACTTCTTCTTTTTTTTCTGGTACACTTCACTCTTTCTGCTTCACTACTCACTCACTCTCTCTCTGATGAGTTTCGGGAAGAATGCAAAATAGCATGCAAGCACCGAAAATATGCACGAATGCCACTATTCATGTCAAATTAAGCATGTTACAAACATACGTTTTTAAAGAGAATGTACTCCCAATAGTGGAAGAGTAACTTTGTGTGTCGAGGTTAACCCGGGAACGGCCCCTGATCGGCCGACCCTCTCCCTCAAGAGGAGATTTGGTCCCCTACTCTTTTCCAAATTAGGCCCGTATAAAAAATGGGTTTCTCTGCGTTGCATAGCTGCATCTCTCTGCGTGAGAAGTCATAGGTTCAGTCATGAAGTGAAGGCTGAACGTCATACCTCTAATAGCTATGCTAAGAGACAAGGTCGGGATTTCGGTTCTCAGCTGACTAATTTTTGTAATGTTTCTCCCCCACCCCACCGCTACATTTCCAGTTTTCGAAGATTCCAGTTCCAAATTATGTATCATTAGAAAGGTCTCGTAGAGATGTCAGCAAGCTGTGACCTATTGAACATGTTTGCCACTGTGAACAGTAGATGGCACCAATGGAGTACTTTCTTGTCTTGTTACCCACAGGATTGGACACCACAAACTCGTCATATTAGAATATCAAGAGAATATCTCCAGATTCGGCACTGCTTCGATGCTGAGATCCATAAACAAATGTCTCAGTACACCCCAGGCTGGCATCGCACATCCATTTGCAACTCTGTCTCCTCAATAATTGATACCAACTGCATACTTGGCGGGATGAACTGGGGCACATGCACTTCTGATCGTCCCTCTATGGTGCACGGAATGGGTGCCACATATCCCTTTTCATGTCCATGATATTAGCAACGCATTCGCATTCGCATTCAGCATCCTATTCGCATACTCATCATTCGTTTTTTAAATTTTTTTCAGGATATGATCTTTGTCCCTTGCAAAAGTAAGGCAAACAACGATTCTTCAGTAGGACGAGCGGTTCAATCTCCAGAGGTCCAGAGAGGTCACTCGGGTCCAAAACGGTGTACCGTATAAAATTCGGCGTATTTCACTTAGCCGAATGATTCCAACACTCAGATGTCCGCTGTCCATCAAAAATGCAGCACATCGAATTACGTGAACTTCAATGTCACAGTTTGACCTCAGGTCACCGAAGTTGGTTTTACTCATGCACTATATCTATTTACGGGGTACGGAATAAAATCATGGTGATACATTGGATATACCTGATTTTTGCAGGTCATAGTCTACATAGCACGTACATAGAGCACATCAATCAAAATGACCCATTATGGCCACTGATTCATCACCGTTCGCCAAAAAAAACAAAAATGCAACTATACCAAATTCTTGTGTACCCGATAATTTCCGCAAAATTTTACTTGGCACGACGAAAAAGCACCCATACATTGGCTATGGCCCATGGATGCAGCACATTGAAGCATCTGGCCTACAATCTCATAGTTTGACCTATATTCACAAAATACTGTTTTCACCATGCATTATTGCCATCTACGGGGTACCTGATAATACCCTCCTAAATACATTCATTGGATGGACATTAGCGCCTAAAAATCTCCCATCGGACAAGAAAGCAGCACATCCAAGCATGTCACCTTCAAGCTCACCATTAGACCTCAGGTCAACGAAGACTTTAACATTACACCCTATGGGGAAAATCACTGTGTACCGAATACAATTTTCCTAAATACATTTATCGGATGGATATTAGCGTTGAATAATCGCCCACCGAGCAAGGACGCAGCACATCCGAGCATATGTCCGTCAGCGTCAACGTTTGACCTCAGGTCAGGTTTAATGAAATTCAGAAAAAGAAAGTAGTCCACTTGGGTACCGTATGTGGGCCAAACGAAGCATTGAATGTAGACTATCTCAACACTCATGCATGCACTAGCAACACAAGAAGCAGCACACTGCGTGACCTGACCTCTATCGATGACGCATTTCATCAGGTAGCACTAGCGTCCCATTCAACAACGTATTCAGAAACCATTTCACTAATGTCCTCCGATTCGTCCGAAAATTTGACACAACCTTCACAGACATATCCGTACATGCATCCCGAAACCATTTTCTGCTACGACGAACCATTTCGCCTTCAGGGGCGAAAAGGTCAGCCGGGTCAAATCTGGGGTACCGCATAACTTGCCGGATAATTCACTTATTGGAATAATTCAAACGCTTGTGCCACCGCTATCAGGGTGGCATGCAGCACACCAAGTCAACTGGTCACTCGAGGTCATCATTAGACCTCAGGTCAACGAAGACTTTAACATTACACCCTATGGGAATATCACGGTATACCGAATACAATTTTCCTGAATACATTTATCGGATGGATATTAGCATCGAATAATGGCCCACCGAGCAAGGACGCAGCACACCTGAGCATGCGCCCGTCAGCGCAAGCGTTTGACCTCAGGTTAGCGTGTGACCTGGCTGACCTTTTCGCCTCTGAAGGAGAAATGGTTCGTCGTAGCAGGAAATGGTTTCGGTATGCATGTACGGATATGTCTGGGAAGGTTGTGTCAAATTTTCGGACGAATCGGAGGACATTAGTGAAATGGTATCTGAATGCGTTGTTGAATGGGACGCTAGTGCTACCTGATGAAATGCGTCATCGATAGAGGTCAGGTCATGCAGTGTGCTGCTTCTTGTGTTGCTAGTGCATGCATCAGTGTTGAGATAGTCTACATTTAATGCTTCGTTTGGCCCACATACGGTATCCAAGTGGACTACTTTCTTTTCCTGAATTTCATAAAACCTGACCTGAGGTCAAACGCTTGCGCTGACGGGCACAAGCTCGGATGTGCTGCGTCCTTCCTTGGTGGGCGATTATTCGACGCTAATATCCATCCGATAAATGTACTTAGGAAAATTGTATTCGGTATACCGTGATTTTCCCATAGCGTGTAATGTTAGTCTTCGCTGACCTGAGGTCTAATGGTGACCTCGAGTGACCAGTTGACTTGGTGTCTGCATGCCACTCTGATAGCGGTGGCACAAGCGTTTGAATCATTCCAATAAGTGAATTCTCCGGCAAGTTATGCGGTTCCCCAGATTTGACCTGGCTGACCTTTTCGCCTCTGAAGGCGAAATGGTTCGTCATAGCAGACAATGGTTTCGGGATGCATGTACGGGTATGTCTGCGAAGGTTGTGTCTAATTTTCAGACGAATCGGAGAACATTGGTGAATTCGTTTCTGAATGCGTTGTTGAATGGGACGCTAGTGCTACCTGATGAAATACTTCATTGATAGAGGTCAGGTCACGCAGGGTGCTGCTTCTTGTGTTGCTAGTGCATGCATCAGTGTTGAGATAGTCTACATTCAATGCTTCGTTTGACCGAGATACGGTACCCAAGTGGACTACTTTCTTTTTCTGAATTTCATTAAACCTGACCTGAGGTCAAACGCTGACGCTGACGGGCATATGCTCGGATGTGCTGCGTCCTTGCTCGGTTGGCGATTATTGAACGCTAATATCCATCCGATAAATGTATCTAGAAAAATTGTATTCGGTACACAGGGATATTCCCATAGGGTGTAATGTTAAAGTCTAAGTTGACCTGAGGTCAAATGGTGAGCTTTAAGGTGACATGCTTGGATGTACTGTTTTCTTTTCCGATGGGAGATTTTTTGGCGCTAATGTCCATCCAATGAATGTATTTAGGAGGGTATTATCAGGTACCCCGTAGATGACAATAATGCATGGTCAAAACAGTATTTTGCGAACATAGGTCAAACTATGAGATTGTAGGCCAGATGCTTCAATGTGCTGCATCCCTGGGCCATAACCAATGTCTGGGTGCTTTTTCGTCGTGCCAAGTAAAATTTTGCGGAAATTATTGGGTGCACAAGAATTTGGTATAGTTGCATTTTTGTTCTTTTTTGGCGAACGGTAATGAATCAGTGGCCATAATGGGTCATTTTGATTGATGTGCTCTATGTACGTGCTATGTAGACTATGACCTGCAAAAATCAGGTATATCCAATATGTCACCATGATTTTATTCGGTACCCCGTAAATAGATATAGTGCATGAGTAAAACCAACTTCGCTGACCTTAGGTCAAACTGACATTGAAGTTCACGTAATTCGACGTGCTGCATCTTTGATGGACAGCGGACATCTAGGCATTGGAATCATTCGGCTAAGTGAAACACTTCGAATTTTATACGGTACACCTTTTTTGACCCGAGTGACCTCTCTGGACCTCTGGAGATCGAACCGCTCTTTCTACTGAAGAATCGTTGTTTGCCTTACTTTTGCAAGCGACAGAGATCATATCCTGAAAAATGAACGAATTCGGAGAGTATGCGAATAGGATGCTGAATGCGAATGCGAATGTGTTGCTAATATCATGGACATTACCTTTTCAACCTTCGCGTGACGCATGAGCTTGTGACTCGTGTCGATCTTTCTCAGTTCCCTCATAGTGCTCACATTTCCTAATATTTCTGATGGCTGCGCATTTGGGTTTTGTTTTTTCATATCATCACATTCAGTCACTACAGCTTGACATATGTCTTTCATTTTATTCACTATGCTTTGACATATGGTTTTAGGAACAGCCTTAACTTGCAGAGACATAATGAAGTCTGCCACATCAATGGAGCTGCTTTTGTGGATTGTTCTGATTACTCATGTTCCAAGAGGGTTGGTGTCACTGTTGAACAATCTGCAGTATCTATGCCACATCCACTATGGTCACCATCATTGCTTTCTGGTTCCATTTCAAATTCTGACAATGTTTTTTCATCCCTCCTTTCCACCATTTCATGCCAGCGATAATGTTTTCTGAATAGGTCGACTCTTCGACATATACGTGAACATTTGTCACATGCCAAATAGAATCTTGGGTCACCTTCATGTGCTCTTGAATGCTTGCAATATTTGTGTCCGTCATGAAACTCGATATTACAAAGCAAACACTGAAGCATGTTGATTCCCTGAAATTCAAGATTGTGAACGTCTAGTAGGTACTTTAATAAAAGGAAGAAATCTAGTCCGAATCCTTGCTGGGGTGGCTTATGGACCATGGTTATATTGCTGAGCAGAGCTTGTTGCGTGAACCTTGGCCCTACCACCCGATCTGTAAAATCCAGTTTGACGGCAGAATTTCGACTGAGTTTAACTTTCCACCAATGCACCGACACGGTAGCTCGTCCCCGGCCTTATCGCACCAGTTGCCAACTGACCCTCCCGATCGGGGCTAAATGCGAGCGCGTGCAGCGACTCGAACCCCATCTTGCCAGGACAGGAGAGACCAATGCAGGCCAGCGCTCTAGCCAATTGAACTATCGGGGCAGCTACTTTGCGATAAATGGTGCAAAAAAACAACAACATAAATTACTCGGATGCACTTTGCTTTTTTGTGTTTTTTTTTTTTGGGGGGGGGGGGGAAGGACATATTCATAACTAACGGCAAAAATATCGCAATGTAACAATTATAACAAACCACAATCACAACCAGAGTATCAATAGCTCCTGTGTAGCAAACAGCAGTGAACAAAGAAGGCCATGTGGGAAAGTGGCAGATGTAGTGCAGCACAGGGCTGGAAAAAGTAGGAACAGAAGAAAATCCGATAGGATGAGTGTTAACCTCGCTGGCAATGCAAGGAGCAATAAGCTTGGATCAATGGATTTTTCATTAAATGCAGGGAATGTCGGGAATAAAATCGAGCTTACTATGGCCAGAAAATGACACAACCAGCGCTTCACGGCTGCATGATCAGTGAAAAGATGGATTTGGACTGCATTACTGAAGTATGTACTCATGGAACTATTCATGGTGATAGCTTACAGGAGCTTGCATTGGCAGGACATATCATTTGCATACCACAGGCAATCTAAAATAAGGGGGAGGGGAATTCTAGCAGCTGGTAGACAGCCATGTCAAACCAGTAGGTAGAAAGAATTTCAACATAATACAAATTTCAGTCTCATTTACAAAGGAAGGAAATAGTCGCATCATCTTACTGATACTCAGAAACACGTTTCAACAATATATTTTTATCAAAGTGCCATATTGGAACAAAAATACAAATTTCCTGCCTAACGTCTTCTTAAAGAACAATTTTTTACCACCTTAAAAATAAAGAAGATCCAAGCAAAATACCTTAACCTACCCTAAATTAGCCTAACTAAATTAGCCTAGTGGAGGTAAAATGTGTGCAAAATTTCTTTCCCGAGCAACTTAAACTGCAATATTACCCTCTTTTCTTGCTTCACTGAGGAAAAACGTGCAATTTTGTGAATGACCCAGACTGCAATAATACCCATAAATGGATGGCCAGATCATCACCATGTTAATAATCATCATTGTTTCCAGGTCTCAAATACACCTTAAAGGACAAATTTAACCAAAATGTCAACCACCATTTTGAGGGTAGGTACGGCACTTCCACAATGATAAATTATTCGTGAAGTAGGGTGGTATATACCACTTTCTGAACACTGAACTGACATCCTTCCCAACGGAGTATTGACATCGTACTTCGTGACGAGTCGTTATATAGTCTTGATATCTAATTTCTAAGTCTCTTGTTGATAAGTATCATGCTGATGCTTACCATTGTGGATTTTAATGCACAAACATTTATTAGCACCGTTCCAGGTAGGATTGCCTGCCTATGATGTGGACTGCTATACAACATTAGTTGATAAGGATATATATTATATATTGCTATCACTAAAATATTTTCCCCTAAATTAGGTATCTCAAAACAAAGGAAAAACGCGCACATATGAGCGTGCTCTCGAATCTAAATTGTGTTTGAAGAACTTATCATGGTAGGTTATATCGTTTCCGTGGCAAATTTCGACATCCTACTGGACTCATTTCGACATCTCACACCAACGAAAACAAATTATTTTAACACTGCACTTCCAAGCCTCATACAATAGTGCATTATGTTGTTTTCTTTTATCCAGGATCAGTTGAGAATGACCACAAATACGAACTTCAAATGAATAGGTATGTGGGGCAAATTTTCAAATTAGTTTCAAATTAGATACAGGGGTATAGCTTGGTGTGTCTTTGAGAGGGCACTTGCCCATCAATCTTGGCTGTGCCCTCCGAATAATGTAGACTTTTAACATGGGAAACTATGTGGTATGCCTTCCAATCCATTTTGGCCCACCCATTGCCTTCATGTAGTGTGCATTCACAAACATTTTCAAAAATCTGCACCTATGATTAAGTGTGTATCTCTGTGGGTGTTCAGAGATTGTAGCAACCCTTATTTTTGCAAGTCATTGTCAATTGGCCCAAAGGTAGGCCTTGTGTATGCCCATGCTTAGACCCAGGGAACTAAGAAGAAATTGTTCTTGAAGGTAATTATTAAATTCTTGGAATTTCTTTTCCCAACTCAATGCTTATGAATGTGATTCACATTATGTGACCACTTGTTTCCTCTGTAAATGCTCACCTTTCAGTTGGCAGGTAAAATAATACCAGAAAGGGGGGCATTGAGTTGGGTAATGTAGCATTAAAAATCATGTTATTCAACGAAAAAATGTGGCATGACCTAACGTACCTGGCTTAACATACCATGTCAAAAGATTAAAAAAACTAACCTAGCGCTAACCTGTTTTGTGAAGAACTTCTTGAATGTTAATTTTTAAATACAAAAAAAAACTTAAAAGCCTAACTTAGCCAAACAAATGTAGGGGTGGCGGCTCTGCCGTCGGTGGGGTGTGGAGGCGTATGGGGTGTGGCGGGTGTTTCCGGGGTGATGGCTGGGGAAGCTGCGTGTGTGAGATGTGTGAAGTGAGAGTGCTGATGGGTGTGTGAAAAGTAATAAGTGTGTGAAAGTAATGCCAACCGAGCCTTAACTGAAACTGTTCTGATTGATGATTGAGGCTTTATTTTAACTAAGACTGCACTTTAACACGGCTGAACATGGGCTGACTCTAGACTTATATTGGGCTAAATATCTCCTTTCCTGCTATGCCTGTGTCAGGGATGTGTTGTGCTGTGGTTCCCCGCCACCTCCACCACACATTCCCCAAACCCCAGCCGGCTTGATGTTGTTTGAGCTACCGTCCCTAACACGAATTTATATATATGCGAGGTCAAAGTTTTGGGAACACCATATAGGTAATTGAGTGCTTCTAGCCAAATTAGAAAGATTACGTTGTATTTAGAAAATTAATGAGAATGCAATTTGCCCTTGGTTTCAATGAAATGTCCCGAGATGGGACTTTTGGATGCTAATAGTAATATAATTTTGTGCAATGTTCCACTCGAAATAGGTGTCTGTGATTGAGCCCCAAGTGGCTTCCGCTGGTCCTTAAAGCTACCTAAAGCACATTCATTCTCCTCATTCACTTCACATTCGCTCGTCCCATTCATTCTATCCTTATTAATTAATGAAATACTTGGTCCCCAAATTTTGCTCCCCCCCCCTCAGCGGTACACAAACACATATATCGACGGATCATTGCTCTATTTTTGATAGATTGGCCGAATATGTAAATATTCCACTGCCATCATAGCTGGCCTCACCATTATTGACAGTGTTCCTCGCCTGGATGAAGGCTTAACTGCCAAGACGGGGGCTCATCGTACTGGCTCCGATGGCTTATACAAGTGCTCTGGTATCTTTGACTAACATACCTAGCCTTAAAAATCAGTCGATGCCGCACCGGGCCTTATTCGCCGTATACTGATACTATGCGACCAGGTGAACGTGTTCGCGAGCGGGCACGGATCCCTACCACGTTGGGCACGTCCCCTGGCCGTCTTTATAACCTAGCCTGCCCTACCCTTTCAGCCTCGGGGCTTATGGCACGCCAAACCTGTCCGAACGTTCCCCCCGCCCCGAAACGCTACACGGCTCCGTGTCCAAACGTATAGCGAACGGGGGGCGGACTCACGACCGTGAAATGTTTTGCCTTACCCTATTGTTCGGCGCCAAACTCGACGGACGCAAGGTGGGGCTCGACAGCCCATCCGACCTGCATACTGTGCCCGCCCCCATCTGTACCCCTGGACCACAGAGGCCAGCGGGATTTCGCAGTCAAAGAACCAGAGCATGTGCTTAATGCCCCCCCGAAGTGTACGGTCATCGCACCCCTTCTCGCAATCCGACATCATCCAGACGTAGATCATATAGGTAAATATAAGCAACATTAATATTCTAGTCAAGTTAAAAACTGGCTTTGACACTCATTACCCTTACCCGGGAACGTTCAGTCCATAGGAGAACGGCTCGCAAGTCGACTGCCTCGCTTGCAAATTTACTTCATATGACAATGTTACTCCTTAGGCAAATATGAAACATCAAGTGAACATCATCTCTTGTGTTCAGGTAAAGTACACACGGTGCTTACTATCTATACCTACTTGTCGGCTGTTGGTCACCCGGTCAGGGCGAACAGCGCGGCGCGCACCCCTCAGCGCCCGCGGCACGGCCGCCATTTCTGCTCTAGACGTAAATACCCTCCCCTCCGTCCACCTGATCGCCGAGGTATCTACTACGCCCGCGTCGCTTCGGGAGGGTCGTATTCCTTACGTCATCCATTGTCGTTAGTTTCCCCAAGGAGGGTCGCTGACTCGGCCATCGGCTTCTAACCCCAATGCCATTTGATTTACATACCCAATGCCCTCCCCTCCGTCCACTTGATCGCCGAGGTATTTACTACGCTACCGTTCTGGGAGGGTCGTATTCCTGTCACCTCTAATCCTGCACGTCAAAGGCTGGGCAACTGCTCCGTGTCACTGCTGATGCAACCACAGAATTGCTATGCATAATCTAATATATTTACATTTATATACACCGCTTCCCATTACGCCCACGCACTGCTTACACACACACCACTCGCCATCTCAATCCTTGCACGCGACACACTCCCTCCGCGACACATTTCCTCCGCGACACACTCCCTCCGCGACATATTCCCTCCCCACCCTGAATTTATCCCTGAATATTTGGTCCCTCCCATAAAACAGGTCGCCCCTTTTAGTAAGTGAATGACGTTGAGGGGACAGAAGCTGGGTGATAGAACTTAGGTTGGTTCGGAAAGGTTTGGGAAAGAGGAAGACATGTCAGACGTATGACACTCACATGCCCGATGGTCGTCGCCCTCCAGCCGTCGTCACTCTCCGCCGCCCGACACTTCATGTCACGTCTGCCTCCATGAGTGTGAGAGTCCGTGAGAGAGAGAGAAAGAGAGATCTTGAGCGAGAGAGACCGTCCGAGAGCGAGCCTCCGAGAGAGCTTGTCCTCTCCTTTTTCCAGAGCCCTTCTCCCAGGCTGCCAAAATTTCTTCCATTCCTTAGCTCCGCCTTTTCTAATTTCCAGCCACTCCCAGGGCTCCGGATTGGGTTCCGTCTTTTGATTGGTGGGAGTTTTTTTCTTTCCCTCAGGCCGTGTGTGTGGCGAAGCCGCCTGGGGCTGTCAGGACGTTCTGTAAGATTTCACCGGGACTCGCTCACAGCTGGCCTGGCACCCTTCGGTTGTTTTGGTCCAGACGGGAGGCTGATGCCGTTGTTTATTTCATGCCGCCTTTGAAGACGACACGTACCGAGGGTCGCTTCGGCGGTGTTTGGGAGGGGAGGGAAAAGGTGGCCGAGATCTGGCCCGGCGTATTGCGGCCTGGTCGGATGGGAAAATGTTGAAAATTGCATGCCGAAAAAAATGTAAGCTTCCTTACACAGATATAACCATTTTCTTTGCTACATAGAGATAAAATGTGTGTAAAACCTCTCATTCAGGGCACAATCATACTGAAATCATACTGATCATACTGATCTCAAGGCACAATCATACTGAAACTGATTGGGTGTTAAAGCACCAGGTTCCTCGGCTACAAGAAGTACATTGAGATTTCTCTGGAAGGTAATGGAAAGCAATATGATCTCTAAAACAATACTACAACACCCTTCACCCTGCAACAGTGAGTGACTGAGGTAGGTGTCATATATGACACTTACATGACACCTATGACACCTATGACACCTGAAGTATCTAGAGATAATTCAGTGTTGATAATGTTGCGGAGAGCTGTGTTGAGCATAGTCGAATTGAAGATGATTATAAAAAGTAACCAAATGGTCATATTATTAAGTAAAATCGGATAAAAAATCGGTCTAATATATTTCGGACGTGATCCTTCTTCGGAGACAATAAACATACAGAGACAATTTACGCACATGCTATATATATTAAGCCGTATCCCAATATTGACGAAATCATAACCTATAACCCATACGAACCCAACGAACCCATAACCTATATTGGGGAAACCACACGCATGGTTAGGGACAGATACATGGAACACATCAGAGACGCAAAGAACGAAACGAAAAACACCCCTTTTGGAGAGCATTTCGCCACTAATCACCCAGAAAGCACCATCACTCCAGCAACGCTCGGCATCACAATCTTGCGGACTTGTAAAGACTGGCAGAACTCAAAATTGCAGAATCCATTAAAATTAGGAACCAAAATTCCCCCTAAACATAATGGTAGCATCATGGACCCTTTTAAAGCCAGTTCCCTATACAGCATGACACTGTCCAGACGTCACCTGCACTCGCCGACTTCACCACGTACTCACCCACGTGTTCCCTCACTCACTTACACACTCGTTCATCCACACACGCGAACACTTCGAGAGCACTGACGTATCACGGATATGTGTATATAGACAGGCATAGGGTAGGTGTATACAGAGGGTGTCTAGGGAAACGAAGAACATTTTGGCTCTGTTAGTGTTGCATCACATGTAATTGTTACAATGCCCTTTGTTATGTTGTAATTTAAATACTTGGACGCAGATGATGATTTCGTCAATATTGGTAGACGGCTTAATATATATAGCATGTGCGTAAAATCCTGTGCGTAAAATGTCTCTGTATGTTTATTGTCACCGAAGAAGTGCCACGCCCGAAATATATTAGACCGATTTTGTATCCTATTTTACTTAATAATATGAGCATTTGGTTACTTTTTATAATCATTTTTATACTTCAGTGTATCCCAATTCATTTTTACTTGGGTGTCAGATGTAAAGAACCATATTCTGTTCTTGACTTGATTTTTTTTAAATTGAGTCTTCAAAAACAGTTCAGGCTAGCTGAGGTTATGTTTGGTTTGTCATTAAAAAAATTTGGAAAAAATTGTTTTTCCATTCAAAAAGAATTGGTCAATTTATGTTTTAGGGTGTTTTTTTTTATTTCTTCAGAATACTATGTTTATGAAGGTGACTAAGATGATGGGACCACTTATTTCCTGTGCAAATGCAACTACAAAAATTGTTTTAAAAATGTGAAAAACTGTCAAGGTAGCCTGAACTAACGTAGCCTAACCAAACCTAACCCATATGTTTGCTTTATGGAGGCAAATGCATGCAAAAACATTTCTTGTTACCACCTTAAAGCACAATAATACTGAAAATTTTCGGTTTTCTATCAGAACAAAAATTTCAGAAAAATAATTTACATTTTTGTCTTCAAAAGCAACTTAGGTTAGGTTAGGTTTCTTGTTTAATTTTGAGGGTTATCAGAAAATGAATTTTTATAAATAAAAAAAATTATCGGTTTTTCTCCAAAGGTATGTTATGTTAAGTTAGGTTAGGATATGTTATGTTGCATTTTTATTTCTTTTTTTACATTTCTTTTCATGCTGTTACCTAACTCAAAGCCTTTTTTGCCATTATTATACCTGAAAAGTAAGCATTTGCACAGAAAATACATGGTCCCATAATCTTATATACCACGTTATATACCACGTTTATGTCGTTATATATACCACGTTATATACTTATACATATTATACCACGTTTATGACGGTGACTATAGTCACCTTCATAAACGTGGTATTCCAAAAGTAAACTTTAAAAAAACACCTTAGAGCACGAAATTACCAAAGAATTTGATTTCTTGCATGGAAGACTAGGCTAGGTTAGGTTAGGTTATGTTACATCTTTTCTTCTATATTTTGAACATTACTTGCTATGCTAGGTATATTACCCAACTCCAAGCCACTTTTTGGGTGTTAGTTTTCCTGTCAGCTGACAAGTATGCATTTGCAGAGGAAATGAGTGGTTACATCATGTTCAGCATATTAAAAACACTGCATTTAAAAAATAAAATTCCAAGAAAACAGAAATTACCTTAAACTGGAAATTTACCACCTGGCAAGAGGAAGTTGGGGGGTGGGGGGGTGACTTTATTTCAAAGAGAGAGCATTTTCCTTTCAGAAGAATGCATTCAACTGAAAATTTTCAGGGGTGCACTCAAGCCTTCCCAGAGGGGCACCACCTTCCTCTGGAGGGGGGGGGCGCATTCCCCCAGTGGCCCCCATTGTAACCGTCCCTGATTGAATGCCATTCATGTCTGGTGTGCTTTATGCATTCACACGTGGTGTGCTATCATGCACTTATCTCTCGGATGCACTGACACAGACCGACAGAAGATCGCAATGGACAGGTCAACATCCGATTTAGATTTAGAACACTTCTGGTATATGGAGCTTCCAGCCCAAATTGGCGAATTTAGACCCATTGAGATACTCAAGTAGGTACCTACACTAACTCGGCTAAGAAACATGCACACACAGGCAAAACACTCACCTTGCACAGACACAATGCAGAATGAGAACGATGAAGAACGATGGAAGCTAGAGCTACAGCTAGAACGATGAAATATGCACGTAATTAAACAAAAGCAATTATGAGCTTGGCAGCGCAGCGCTATGCACAGCGTCAGTCTTGATACAATAATGGCGGCCGTCGTGGCAGAGGCCTTGTGTTCCGGAGCATTCTTACTACGAGCAAAACCATGACTACTAACCAAGACATCTAATACTACCGGCAAACTCAACTAGGGAATTGGCCAACACAGCTACAAACTGGCCTTACTAATGCTTTACCAATTCAACTAACTATGTCCAGAACTAAGACATCACTAAAGCAAAGACAGTAAGATGTTGGTAGCATTGGTTAGTTGTTTTAGTTGATTGACCTTAGTGACTAAGGAGGATACAAACAGCACAACCCCAGCAATAGTCGGTGTGGTTGGCGAGCTTAGTTTTCTTCTTAGTTGCTTGGTAGGGTACCAAGGCAATGACAAAGACATTTATGCCAATTAGTTGCAGCACCTAACCCTGTCGGTGAATCCGTTAGTAGGCATGGTTAGTACTCTTGGTTTTTTTTGCGCGTATTTCCCTTAGTATTTGTCATCGTTAGTCAATTTTTTTCAGTGAACGCGGCTTTCGTGCTGGGACAAATGGAGATATCATCGAATCGGCCGAGCAAGATTCGCCGGACTCTCAGAAGCTCTAAAGTGAGCCGACCTGAGTGCGTGTCAGGAGAGCGGACGCTGGCAATGTGTGTCAGCTGACTTGTTTGTGCACGGCTACCGTAGGGTTCGGCGAGTGACAAATGATGCTGCGAAGACAGACATTCTGCCTACACATGTAAAGGTGCACGAGGCCAAGGTAGAATGCTATCCGGCATCCAGCAGCGTGCAATTCATTGAGATGTCAGCTGAGGTGACTCTGCTGAGGTGACTGATACAGGCTCTCCTGTATCATATGACGCAGCGGCTGGTGGCATGCCTGCCGTCTGTCACCCGCACCGACTCAGCTTCACCTACCGATCAGCCGTCGACGTCATCCAGCACCTACACTTCGGCGGTGCTTCACATCAAATGTGCATTTGACGGGGCCACAGAGCAATCTGTATACAAACAGATGGGAAACGACGATGAAGCTGCAACACATTATCTGTTCTGTACCACTCTGGTGCCTTCGTAACTGACGGTAGGTGGTACTTGCATCTGGACCAACCCAACGTCGTCTTCAAGCCGCTTCTACCAGTCGTTCCGGCTCCAGTACAAGCGCGAGACAGCAGAGGCCTCCCGGAAAGAACGCAACAGTGTTGAATCACAGATACATCTGCCGAGGCCGACCTACGTCACCGCAACAGACGACACCAGTCCCAGGGTGGAGTACGATCTTGAACTAACCACGATTGTCGGCAAGGTGGCGAACGTTCTGACCAATCCCGGCAGCAGCATGACATGCCTTATATGCGGGTGCACACCTCGTCAGATGAATGAACTCTCTGTCGCCGCCGCTCGACCTGCCCGCGAGAGTAAATGCCAGCTCGGTCTCTCAACTATGCATGCCTAGATTCGATGCTTTCAGTGCCTTCTCCACATTTCTTATCGCGTGGAGGTCACGGTGTGGGGAGTGTCTGGTGAATAAAACACGATGCGTGTGAAGGAAAGGAAGAAGACATAACTGCAGCAGTCTCAGGAGATACTGGGTCCTGTCTTGGATCAGCCATGTGTGGGTAGTTCGGGAACGTCTAACGACAGGAACATGGCTGTCTTCAGTGCCTTCAGTGCCTTCAGAGACCCAGCTGCATTCAGTGAAATCACTGGGATCGATGAGGGTCTCGTCGTCCGTTGTTCAGTGATTATCGCCGCTCTGCAAAAAAAATACGAGCCCATGGATCCCGACCGGTACGACAGGTAGTCCATGGAAACAGCTCAGCTGATGGTCCAGCCATATCCATGGTTCCACATGACTGTCTCCGTGCACAAGCTCCTGATCCACGGTGCCACTACGATACGGTCTCTTCTTCTTCCAATCGGCTTGCACAGTGAGGAGGTGCAGAAAGGCCGGAATAAGCATAACGGGGAGTACCGACTTAGACATGCCAGCAAGACGTCGCGAACCGACACCATCAAGGACCAACTTCACTATCTACTGATCACCAGCGACCCGAAGACGACTCACAACAGGAAAGGAATTGAAAGACCACTGCGGGCCTGAAATGTCCAAGAGACTGTCCATTCAGCTAACATCAGCCATCTGCCGGTATCATCTGAGTCAGCTGGGGAGAGAGGGCTGGAATAATCTGCTTCGGAAGATGGAGAGGAGATGAGTGATAGAGATGATGCTAATGAGGTAGAAGTTCTGTGGAAGAACGCGATATGTTAGTGGATGATAGAATGCTCCCAGACTTCTACCGGCTGTTGAATGAATATAAATATCGGAGAGTCGTCCATATTATATTGTTTGGTTCTGGTTGTTCTTTGAAAACAAGGTGCCCCTGTTACTCATGTAGGTGTGTGCACAATTTGAGCTGTCTACCTCAATTCGTTTCCGAGATGTTTGACGAAGCAAAATGAGGGGAGTGGAATGCTACCTCCCCTCTGGCAGGCATGACGTCTGACATTCTTGGGTTGAGCAAACTTTAAGACAATAGAGCCTCTCCACATGCTCTAAATTTGAAGCTCTTTCGATTAAGACCAAAATCGTCCTTGTAACTAGCATACTTTGTCGGCAATTATTTTTGGCCAGTTTTTCCATAGAGTTATCACAGTGTGCGCCGCCGTCGCGCGGACTGCTGCCCGGCTGGCGGATGTTCCGACTCAGCTCGGCGTGGGACATTTTCGAATATGGTTACTGGGTGGGAATTTCCCACCCAGCCGCTCGATCTTCTCACCCGGTCGTTGTGCCCCTTTTGCCTTGCTCCTCCCAATTGTTCCGGTATTCTTGATGAAGGTGCCCTTTTCCTAAGCACAGGTGCCCTTTTTATCAATTTCTCCTTCCAGTGATTATTCACTAAAACCGTCGCTTGGTGGCACCACGCCAACGTCTGTTCAACTGCCTTTGCCGGCTCGGCTGGCGGCTGGACCGTGCCGGCCGTCTGCTCAGCTGCCTTTGTGGGCGGTTCAGCTGGCGGCTGGACCGTGCCGACCGTCTGCTCAGCTGCCTTTGTGGGCGGTTCAGCTGGCGGCTGGACCGTGCCGACCGTCTGCTCAGCTGCCTTTGTGGGCGGTTCAGCTGGCGGCTGGACCGTGCCGACCGTCTGCTCAGCTGCCTTTGTGGGCGGTTCAGCTGGCGGCTGGACCGTGCCGACCGTCTGCTCAGCTGCCTTTGTGGGCGGTTCAGCTGGCGGCTGGGCCGTGCCGACCGTCTGCTCAGCTGCCTTTGTGGGCGGTTCAGCTGGCGGCTGGACCGTGCCGACCGTCTGCTCAGCTGCCTTTGTGGGCGGTTCAGCTGGCGGCTGGACCGTGCCGACCGTCTGCTCAGCTGCCTTTGTGGGCGGTTCAGCTGGAGGCTGGACCGTGCCGACCGTCTGCTCAGCTGCCTTTGTGGGCGGTTCAGCTGGCGGCTGGACCGTGCCGACCGTCTGCTCAGCTGCCTTTGTGGGCGGTTCAGCTGGCGGCTGGACCGTGCCGACCGTCTGCTCAGCTGCCTTTGTGGGCGGTTCAGCTGGCGGCTGGACCGTGCCGACCGTCTGCTCAGCTGCCTTTGTGGGCGGTTCAGCTGGCGGCTGGACCGTGCCGACCGTCTGCTCAGCTGCCTTTGTGGGCGGTTCAGCTGGCGGCTGGACCGTGCCGACCGTCTGCTCAGCTGCCTTTGTGGGCGGTTCAGCTGGCGGCTGGACCGTGCCGACCGTCTGCTCAGCTGCCTTTGTGGGCGGTTCAGCTGGCGGCTGGACCGTGCCGACCGTCTGCTCAGCTGCCTTTGCGGGCGGTTCAGCTGGCGGCTGGACCGTGCCGACCGTCTGCTCAGCTGCCTTTGTGGGCGGTTCAGCTGGCGGCTGGACCGTGCCGGCTGGAGTCGGACCCGATGCGGCTGGGCTGCGCGATGCCCGGCGTCCACTGGAAGCTGTCAGATTCCACACTGCACAGATCCACAGTCACCGGTCGCTGTTCAGCGGCTGGCTTTTGCCTGCTGGTCGGTGTGGCGGTGGACTGCGGCAGACGGCGGCGGTCGGTCGGCGCAGGCTCGCCGCCGGGTCTCTGTCGGCTGTGTTCTGTATGCTTCTTGGTCCTTCTGCCGGCGATTCCGTGGCACATGGCTGTCACATATTTGCAGATTGAAGAGGGAAAATAACAACTTAACATCAACATGGCAACACGGTACAAACCAGGGATTCCAGACCCCGACCCGCCCGGGATATCCAGCCGTGGCGTCAACCAAGTCACGCATCCAGCTGGCGTGTCTGCACGACACCACGAAGGCATGATGAGCGATGACTCAGTGTGACGTGGTGGCTGGCCGACTTGGTGTCCGAGATCATCACGGCCATGTGGCTCGCGTTGCAGGCCCTAGAGAAGGGCAGCTATTTGAAGCTGGCAGTGACACTTGACGCACGACGTAGAGGCCCACGTGGATGATTGCGGTGTGTTGGTGCCGTAAACGAGGTGCAGTTACGGGGCAGGAGATGCCCTTCTTCGCGCCGCGGCGGGCGCATGATCATGCTGGCGTGGTGTGGAAGCCAGGTGCGAGGTTTATGTTGGCGTGGTGTGGAGGCCAGGTGCGAGGTTTATGCTGGCGTGGTGTGGAGGCCAGGTGCGAGGTCTATGCTGGCGTAGTGTGGCGGCCAGGTGCGAGGTTTATGTTGGCGTGGTGTGGAGGCCAGGTGCGAGGTCTATGCTGGCGTAGTGTGGCGGCCAGGCGCGAGGTCTATACTGGCGTGGTGTGGAGGCCAGGTGCGAGGTCTATGCTGGCGTAGTGTGGCGGCCAGGTGCGGGTTTTGTTGGCGTGTGTGGGGCCGGCGCGAGGTCTATACTGGGTGGTGTGGAGGCCGGTGCGGGTCATGCTGGCGTAGTGTGGCGGCCAGGTGCGAGGTTTATGCTGGCATGGCGGTGTCGGCAGGCAGTTCAGGTACAATGTTCGCCGGGTTGTTCGCCGGGTAGTTGCGTGCAGGTTAATTAATGGCGGCTGCGAGAGCGAACGCCAAATTCAATATTGATGCTGAGAGTGGTGGCGCAGAGGTTAATTTACGGCCGTGGTAAGAGTGTCACTTGGAAACAAGGCCTGGCGGGGGGATTTAATATCGTCGCGAATTGTTAAACCGAAAACAATAAGGAAAAATGTAAGCAGGGTAATCGATGTATCGATATATATGGACCACATAAGATGGCACACGGAATATATGGAAAAAGGAAATCAGTTGATATGGGATTCGGGGAAGGGTGTCTTGAATGCGATGAAGATGTGCTGAAATGCAAAGGTCACTCAGGGCACCATTATCTTGTACATATTGCCTATTAGTCGCAAGTGTTTAAAAACCTAACAGCTAGTATGCTGTCAACTCAAAACATGTATATAAAAATTTGAGCAACTCTACCTCTAAATTTCTTATTCCCCTACTCTATGCTTCCGAGCCAAAAACCACCTCAGTCTAAAACCACTTCCTTCATGAGCCCTTCGAGATGTCTCATTGAGTAAGATCAAATCACGACACCGCCCTGTGGACAGTCTGACCTCCATATGTCGGCGTGTTGCTGCACACTGCGCATCTACGATACCGCTGACCTCCATACGTCGGTGTGTTGGAGCACACTGCACGACAGCCACACCGCCTTGTGGACAGTCTGACCTCCATATGTCGATGGGTTGGGGCACACTGCACGACAGCCACACCGCCTTGTGGACAGTCTGACCTCCATATGTCGATGGGTTGGGGCACACTGCACGACCACCACACCGCCTTGTGGACAGTCTGACCTCCATATGTCGATGGGTTGGGGTACACTGCACGACAGCCACACCGCCTTGTGGACAGTCTGACCTCCATATGTCGATGGGTTGGGGTACACTGCACGACAGCCACACCGCCTTGTGGACAGTCTGACCTCCATATGTCGATGGGTTGGGGTACACTGCACGACAGCCACACCGCCTTGTGGACAGTCTGACCTCCATATGTCGATGGGTTGGGGTACACTGCACGACAGCCACACCGCCTTGTGGACAGTCTGACCTCCATATGTCGATGGGTTGGGGTACACTGCACGACAGCCACACGCCTTGTGGACAGTCTGACCTCCATATGTCGATGGGTTGGGGTACACTGCCTCCACACCGCCTTGTGGACAGTCTGATCATCATATATCGGTGTGTTGAGGCACACTTACGACCACCACACCGCCTTGTAGACAATCTGATCGCCATACGTCGGTGTGTTGAGCACACTGCACGACAGCCACACCGCCTTGTGGACAGTCTGACCTCCATATGTCGATGGGTTGGGGTACACTGCACGACAGCCACACCGCCTTGTGGACAGTCTGACCTCCATATGTCGATGGGTTGGGGTACACTGCACGACCACCACACCGCCTTGTGGACAGTCTGACCTCCATATGTCGATGGGTTGGGGTACACTGCACGACCTCCACACCGCCTTGTGGACAGTCTGACCTCCATATGTCGATGGGTTGGGGTACACTGCACGACCTCCACACCGCCTTGTGGACAGTCTGATCATCATATATCGGTGTGTTGGGGCACACTGTACGACCACCACACCGCCTTGTAGACAATCTGATCGCCATACGTCGGTGTGTTGGCACACTGCACGACCACCACACCGCCTTGTGGACAGTCTGATCACCATATATCGGTGTGTTGAGGCACACTGTACGACCACCACACCGCCTTGTGGGCAGTCTGATCGCCATACGTCGGTGTGTTGGAGCACACTGCACGACAGCCACACCGCCTTGTGGACAGTCTGACCTCCATATGTCGATGGGTTGGGGCACACTGCACGACCACCACACCGCCTTGTGGACAGTCTGACCTCCATATGTCGATGGGTTGGGGCACACTGCACGACCACCACACCGCCTTGTGGACAGTCTGATCGCCATACGTCGGTGTGTTGGAGCACACTGCACGACAGCCAACCGCCTTGTGGATAGTCTGACCTCCATATGTCGATGGGTTGGGGCACACTGCAACAGCCACACCGCCTTGTGGACAGTCTGATCGCCATACGTCGGTGTGTTGGAGCACACTGCACGACAGCCACACCGCCTTGTGGACAGTCTGACCTACATTCGTCGGCGTGTTGGAGCACAGTGCACATATTGAAGTCATTCGCGGGTTAGGATACCCCACATATCCCTAGTCTGTGAAAGGGACTGTCCAGTTGGGGACAACTTTCTATAAACACCTTCGAAGGGGTATTGGACACTGGGAAGAATTGTTGATGGCAATAGAGTGTGCATTTGGGGTCTCCAACATCAATAACTCACGTCTTCAATTTCATCGTTAGTCTACCTGGTATCGATACCGGAACACACAATAATTCAGCACTAGAGCTGACAGGGGATCCAGCTGTACTGAGTTTTGTGTTGACGGAAGGTTATACGATAGCCTTCCGTCAAACGGAAGACAAAGATAAGCGGCAGAGACAAACGGCAAAAGGCCGCATGGGCCTCACAGGTATCTCACATCCATCAATATCTCATATAGATATCAATATCCATCAATATTTCGCAGTCCAACCGAAGGTTTCACCTTGTTCCAGAACAACAAAGAACATCGACAGGTACTTAATATGCACCATCAATATGGACGAGGTTGCTGGGCGCCACAATGTTTATATAATGATGTTGTTGTCTTCGTAGTGGGAACAATTCGCAAGCTGGTGGGCTGACACCAGGGGTGTCGTTTTGTATACTTTTGGGATGGCTGAAACCACTCCAATTTCCTTTCGAGCCACCTCAATAAGGATTTGAGCTATCCAAATTGTTTTGAAGAAGAAAATAACAACAATTAGATGAACAGTGGATGTTGCAAGCATGTCGAGAGATTATTAACAGGTCATTATTGTCTTACTTACGTGGCCTCTGTACGGTGTGCATGCATCTGGATCCTCTTAGTAGTTAACCGTTTAGCTGCTGTGTTTTGATATCATCACTGGGCTGATGCTTTCGCTAGCATTACCACGGCGATTGCCAATGGCAGTTACACCCAATCCAAAAAGGATTGTTGAAGTGTCTCTAACAGCAGGCATAAACAGCTAACACATGGGATGATGAAGTTGTGCACACAATTAGCGACTCTGCGGAATGTATCGCAATTCGTAAATACATAACACATCACTGTCCACACGATGCATCTGCCTATGAAGACTTGAAATTAACAATCCTCGCACGTCATGTGCCAACAGTTCGTTCGTCTTCTGGTTACGAAGTACGTGTAACTAGGTAAGGTCCG
This sequence comes from Ashinkailepas kermadecensis, assembly GCA_034440615.1. Classification (NCBI taxonomy): domain Eukaryota; kingdom Metazoa; phylum Arthropoda; class Thecostraca; family Neolepadidae; genus Ashinkailepas; species Ashinkailepas kermadecensis. The sequence goes on from JAOTOM010003981.1 coordinate 164,617, forward strand.
TCTAAAGTTACCGGGGCGGCCGTGTCGGTGTATTAACGGCACGTTAAGCTCTCGGTCAAAATTCTGCCGTTGAACTGGAATTCACTGATCGGGTGGTAGGGTCAGGGTCCCCACAACAAGCTCTGCTTAGCAAAGAAACCCTGGTTCATAAAGCCACCCCAACAAGGATTAAGGCTAAATTTGCGTGTCTAAAAAAAGTTGGAAAAAGTTGTCCTTGCCTGTGGCGGACGATCCACAGAGGAAAATGACTGTGGGACGCGTTCGCCACACACCGCACGGTGGTGCCGTCATTTAATTTGGCGAGGAAGTGATGTAGTCCGAGTTCAATCAACAAGCTCAGATTATCGTATGCGCAAAAAGAGGCATGCTGGGAACTGCGAAGTAAAGAACAGGATTCTTCTGTTAGTGTTGACCTTTTGATACCGTAACAGGCCTTTCGATACAGCATTCATATTGTGCGTACTCGGTATCTGTTGCGGTCAAGTAATGCGCCTTATGTACGATCAAGCCATAACATCGTCCGTATTTACGCCTTCAAAACGGTTTTGCCGGTTCGGTCCACATCCATCGCACCATATACCTTCGAACATTTGAGCCATCCCAATCATTTTCATAGAACAACACACCTAGCTGACACTAGCAATACTGGCGAACTATCCTAGTACTGAGCAAGTGAACCTGGGTACCTAACCCGACAATAATCTTTCTACCATCCGGGGTAGCTGATGTAAGCAATGCACGAGGTACCTGGGCCGAATTGGCTTGAAAAAGCATGTCGGTCGAAAGACCGCAACTTCCTTTACATTTCCACGTGATCAGCTCAAACTCGACTGCCATCCGGAACAGCGCCCTTAAGCTATTTGTGACGGCAATTGTTCATCGGACAAATGGCCCACATATCAACCGTGAATTGAATGCAAGGGACATCCGTCATCTTTATCGGAGGCTCTCCACAGGATGAGGACCTCAACGCAGTGGGAGACAGGATCAACGTGACGGCACCCCAGAGTGTGCAGTGGCGTACCCAAGAGGAGGCAAAGAGGACCCCCCCCCCCCTCCTGAGAGGTGGTGAGTCCACAAAAATCGTGGCGGGGATCGGAAAATTGCACCGGGTCCCCCAACAATCGCGCTAGCCCACAAAATTCCTATCATGGCCACGAAAAATCGCACCGGGGCCACAAATAAATACAGGAGCGCCTCGAGAACTTACGCAAAGAACGATAACTTACAAGGGCCAGAACAATTGCGCCGGAGCCACATCCGACAAATGACCCACATATCAACCGTGAAGTGAATGCAAGGAACATCCGTCATCTTTATCGGAGGCTCTCCACAGAATGACTTAAGCGCAGTGGGAGACAGGATCAACGTGACGCCATCCCAGAGTGTGCAGTGGCGTACCCAAGGGGAGGCAAAGGCCCCCCCCCTCCTGAGAGGTGGTGAGTCCCAAAGAATCGTGGCGGTGATCGGACAATTGCACCGGGTCCCCCAACAATCGTGCTAGCCCACCAAATTCCTATCAGGACCACGAAAAATCGCGCCTGGCCCCAAATAAATACAGCGGCGCCTCGAGAACTTACGCAAGGGCCAGACAAATTGCGCCGGAGCCACCATTAATTAAGCATGGACCCTGTAAACTCAATCCAGGCCCGGAAAATCGCTCCGATGCACTACAAACCAATCATAGACCATCCCAAAAATCGCGTAGGGCCCCGAAAAAACCGTGCCGGACCTCAAATATATCGCGTCGGGGACCATAAAATCGAGCCGTGGCTCCGAAAAGTTACGCCGGGTCCCGAAGAGGCGACCCGGGCTCCGAATAATTCAGAAGAGATCTCCTAAGAATCGTGTCGGGCCCAGAAGACTCACGCCAGAGCCCCAACAACTCGCGTCGGGGCCCTGAAAATTCGTGCCTAGTTCCGAGAGATCATGCCGGGACCTCGAAAAATCGCACCAAGTCCCAAAACTTCGAGGGTTTGAAATAAATGCAGTGAGACCTAAGGAATCGCATCGGGACCGAAAACAAAATCATTCCGGAGCCCTCCAAAAATAAGCAGCGATCCCGAAAAGATGTCCGGGCCTGGAAAATTGATCCTGAGCACAAAAATCGCATGGTGCCCCGACAAAACGTACCGGGGCTGGAAAAAAAATCGCAGCTGGGCACACAAACATGGCGCCGGGATCTGAAAAATCACGCACGGGGAAAAACGACCCAGACTTCGAAAAATTCAGAAAAGGTTCATCAAAATGGTGTCCAGCCTTGATGACTCGAGTCGGGACCCCGAATCCTCGCGCCTGTGTCTGAAACAATCGCGCTGGGATCCTGAGAAATCGCGCCGGAGCCATCAAAAATCGCGTTGGAGTCCCAAACATTTGCGTCGGGGGTCTGACATATACACAGTGGATCCTAAACGAACATTAAAAGACCGAAAACGAACCGAGGCCCTCCAAGGCGCACGAAGTCTCGCAAAAAGTGGCAAAGTCTTAAAATATGCGCTTGGCCCGAATTAAGCACACCCCGAGCCCTCAATAACATACTAGAGACCGTCAAAGCATACCTGAGCCGCAGACAGCATGAGACAGAGTGCCTGAAAAACAGGCTGGGACCTGCAAATAAGCGACATTGTCATAAATAACGCGCCGGGCACTAGATAAATGCACGGGGGTTTAATCGAAAGCACTGCAGTCCCTTAAGTAAACCATGAGTCCACAAAAAAGCGGAAAAGCCCTAAAAGGCGCTGGGGTCCCAAACACGTGCCGGTGCCCTAGCAAAAAAATGATCTTGGGACCAAAGCACATCAGTAGAGGAAAACAAATCCCAACATCCCCCCCCCCTCCCAAAACAGAAACACCGAACGAGCGCCTCGGTTCCGTATAGGGCAGGTTTATGTGTCGGGCATACAGCGTATCTAAAGAAAATGATCACGTATATGACAGTTCAGTGGGTTGTCCGGATTTCTTTTCCAGCAGAAAATGTTGGTAGAAGAGAAATAATGTTGGAATTAAATTCATCGAATTGTCCCATGCGAAGCATTCCACGAAATCACACATGGCACAAGACTGTCATTTGGCAGCAATTTGCAAAGCATAGGGGGCCTAGCAAAAACCGCAGAATCGCAGAAAATGTGGCGAATGCGCAAGGCATTCGGCGTACACGTACACGTGCACGGACGTTGGCGTGGTGACGATCGAACGTTATGGACTGCAACGTATAAAACAGGAAAATGTAATGTTTTAGTGATTTATACCGGTGTAACTTCGGCAGTGTGACCTCTGACTTATGAAGGGATACCAGAAAAAAAACCTTGAATAGGAGAGGGGCCTGAATTCTGGTGACTTAACAACGATGGTGGCAGGTTCGGTTCCCTTCACAGGAAAATACCTACCCTTGACGCAAATACTTGGTACGCCCCTGAACGTGAGTAATCACACTCCCCTTTTGTTGATAAAATGGCATCATTTAGATGTATTGTGCATAAGCATGCATATGCATATTTGCATGCATATATATTTAATATATATATATATATATATATATATGTGTGTGTGTGTGTGTGTGTGTATATATGTGTGTGTGTGTGTGTGTGTGTGTGTGTGTGTGTGTGTGTGTGTGTGTGTGTATGTGTGTGCATGCATATGCATGTGGAGTATTCAGCACCTTCAAGCAGGGGCGTTTATTTATGAAAATTATGGGGGGGGGGGGCACAAAATACATGGAGGCAATGGACGAACCCAAATGGATTAGGGGGTACACTGCATAGGGTCCCATGCTGAAAGTTGAAATTATTGGGGCGAGGAAAAGCGAACATTGAGGGGGCACTTGCCCCCTCAAAAGTATGCAAGATAATACCCATGCCTTCAAGTGAACATCAAAGGTATATGATGCTCAAATCCTAGCTTTTATGTCATCGTGGACCATGTTTACATCGCGTCATAAGGACAGTTTCACAATGGTGTGTGTGTGGCCTGGTGTTTTGTGAAAATACACATGATGTGAGTATCTTGTTCCATTTTCCTTTCAAGAGATGATTTGAAGAATGTCAGATCTCACTAGAACGGCTGACCCGACAGGTGAGTTAGGCTCGCACGATGACATCCCCACTGATTTATATTCAAGCGTTTTATGACTGAACCCGTGGCCAATTTGTGAGGTCTATGAGTATCTTAGCGAGCCGAGAGCAATGACGCATTCACCTCCTCTAATAATTGAGTGCGATGTGATATATGAGGTTGTCTGACGATGATGTAGTTCAACTTGAAGGCTTTCTGCAATATTTACAAACGAATAGTCACTTTGTGTCTATTATGTAACTAAATTCAACCAGGAAGCATGTGTCGTGCAACTCGATTGGCAGAACTGACAACTGGCTATTCATCACATTGACGAAACATGACCAATTCATTACATTGAAGCTACAGTTAAGTATGCATACTTTGCACGCTTTAACGCTGATGCAAACCGATGCGATACGCTTCAGGCGACCTTAAACTGGCCTCAGACGATCTTGATCCAGAAAGTGGCGATCTTTGTTAGTTTATTTCACTTGCGGGTTCTCCCCTGGCCTCGACCAAACATAAGCTCACACAATATTGTAATGATATTCCTAGCTACAAGTGTCCTTCGTTGTTTTGACTGTTCCGGTGGTTCCGGAAGTAGCCCGAAGATGCATAAAACAGTCACTCCTAGCTTACAGCGTTCGCCTAAAGATTCCGACGAGGCATGAGCCGCAGTTAGATCTGACGGAGGAATAGATTGGATGAGGACCGTATGTACACCGCCATTCTGAAATTATATTACTGCCATCACTGCCATATATTTTTTTCCCCAATTGAGGATAGTGAATACAATCGAGGACAAATCCGGAGTGAATGCACTCGCGTGCATAGGCTACAACAGTTGGCATGAGCCACTAGAGCCGTCAGGACACGACTATCACGCTTTTGAAACTCCAGCAACCTTTATTTCGGTACAACACTTCAAGGTGTCACTCAGTGTCAGCCCTTCTCTCAGAATCGAACCAGGGCTTTTAATTGTGATGTTGGCAGCTTTCATTTCAATATTATATTCCTTGAACTAATCGCAATATTTTTATCTTCAAAGAAGGCATTTTGCGGTTGCTTTTATCCTGCCCGCTATATATATATGTATATATATATATATATATATATATATATATATATATATATATATATATATATATATATATATATATATATATATATATATATATATATATATATATATATATATATATATATATATATATATATATATATATATATATATATATATATATATACATATATATATAGATATAACGTTTTGTGGTTGCTTTAATCATGACCGCAAATATCGCTGTGTTGATTCCGGCACTGCACCGATCACGTGGTTATATGGTCATGCTATGTGACCTGTGTGGCCCTGGGTTAGGCTATTGTGTGACCAATATCGGCTTCATGCAGGGTGCTCCGCTGAACGGTTATGTGCGGCATAAATTGAGCGCGAATGCTGTGAGGCAGACAAGGCTGACACACCATATCATGCAGCCTACTTCGATCATCATGCATGTTGCATTCAAGTTTGAGGTGCATGGACTACCGTATTCGACAGATCAGTCCCATTTCGGCCAGAGTGCAGGCAATTTAGGCTGAAGTGGATTGGCTTCCATTAAGCTTATTATATGTCATTTACGTGATATGCTGACATTGATGTGACTATCTCGAAGTCAACTCCACTGGCGAATACGGCACCCATATTCCAAACCACCCTATTCGGCACATGAACCTGAATTCGGCAAGAGTGCAGCAAATTTCGGCTAGAGTGAATTGGTTTTCAAGGATCTTATTACATGCCATATTGTGTTATGTATTGAAATTGATGGCACTATTTCCGAAATCAACTCAACTACCTAATAATAGGGAATATATCTCATCCCCAAACTTGAATGCAGTATGCCGAATTGTTGAAATTGACAGCAGGTATTCCCCAAATTCATATGCTTCAGTCAGCGGATTGCGCTTCCATGGGCTGCCAGGAGGGCGCAGTTTCGGCCGATCCATAAGTCTATTGGCTGGAGTCTGATCCTGATCAGTCCGACCCTGCGCCTGCCAACACGGCAGACCTGTAGCCTGCCTCTTGTCCTTGCTCGCCCATCGTCTCTAATGGCGCCGTATGCTGGCATGCTACTGTGAACGGTGAATTGCGATAGCGATATCGGGCACTACCGAAGTGACTAATGCTTAGTGACCCACCAAGCACTGTCAAGCCCACCAGCAAAAGTGTGTGCATAATTGACCGGAAATCACGCCGCACATCACCTGACCGTGTGTAGGTGGAATAAGCGAGCATCGATGCGGCACTCACAGGTGTTGCTCCAGGAGCTCAATATTTAATGCGTGGGTGACTGTTAGAGGAATGCTGTGTGTGGTGCATGCTCATAGTTGATGACCCAGAGTAAGACCCATAGTTGATGACCCACAGTATGACCCATAGTTTCTGGCCGACAATATGACCCATAGTTTGTGCCTCACAATATGACCTATAGTTTCTGACTCACAGCATGACCCATAGTTACTGACCCACAGTATGACCGGTGGTGACGTCATCATTGTGCCCACAGGCGGCTATCATCCGGTGCGAATTGGCGACATGTTTCACGGCCGCTACCATGTCATTCGCAAGCTGGGCTGGGGCCACTTCTCCACCGTCTGGCTCTGCTGGGACATACGGTACGTCGCCTCGTCACTCGCCTCCTGCTGTGCTGCCGCTGGGGTCTGTTGTGGAATCTAGACATGCCCCTGTCGTCTCCATCATGTGGCTGACGCTATTCTACTGGGGTGGGATGAGCCGCGAGGGCGGGCGAGGGTCTGTGGAATCCAGACCCACCCCTGCCATCTCCATCACGTGGCTGTGAGTATTCTATGAGAGTGAGATGAGCGGGGTTGGGGTGGGCGGTGGTCTGTGATGACTAAACCCGCACTGACTCACCACGCATGCTAGCGGCTCGGTCGTGGGACGTGGGACTCGATCCAGACCCACCCCTGCCATCTCCATCACGTGGCTGTGAGTATTCTATGAGAGTGAGATGAGCGGGGTTGGGGTGGGCGGTGGTCTGTGATGACTAAACCCGCACTGACTCACCACGCATGCTAGCGGCTCGGTCGTGGGACGTGAGGAAACTCGATCCTTGATGAAGATTGGCGACCTGACTTGCTGCAAGAGTCGACATGAACACTGTCATGGTGCATTAAGGAGGGGCTATCCTCAACTATCCCCAGCTATCCTCCCGTGATGCCGACCCTTTGGTGGGGCTGAATAGTGTGGGTTAATCATTTTGACTTTTTAAATCGTCCATTGCACTGATGATATCAGGAACTGACGACCCCACTCTGACGAAAATGCCACTTCTGGAGAGAAGAGAGGATACGTTTCTTGTCTTAAGCTCCAGTATAACTAAATACTTCGCGGATAACCTATACCAGCAGGTAGTCACACCATTCGCTTTACTCCCTGACAGCCCTCGCTGCCATGTGGCACTCACTCATTACTCCATTTAAATACAAAAAGTACGATAATAAGATAATATAGATAAAATTGTATTATGCTTGTTAGACACAAATGTGATTTAAAATCAGAGGCGCAGCCAGGGAATCCGAGGGCTCCCCCTTAGCAAGCAAAAATGCACAAGATCAAGGAAGGAATTTGGTGATTTGCACCATACCTAACCCGATATTTTCGGGTCGCTTCGCACACCGAAAGCGGACTCAATGAAGTGTGATTTTGTGTGTGTGTGTGGGGGGGGGGGGGGAGGGGGTCAGGGATCAGGGATCAGGACACCCTAAAGAAACCCTGGCCGCGCCCCTGCTTGAAGCAGCGAATGATGTAGTCTGGGGTCGTGGTAGCTCGGTCGGTCGAGTATTCGGCTCATAATCGAAAGATCGTGAGTTTGAGTCTCACAACTGGCGGCATTATCGACGCCACTCGTGACCAATCCGTGTGGGAGGAATACGGCCAATCAGTCGAGTGCGTCGGCCGCTAGGAACCCAAGCTGTTTCGAAGGGAACTGATCACTCTGGCTACACCACCTTGTATACTTCTGTCCACCTATGACAAGTCAATCGAAATGTCTGGATGACCTCGGGTCACCCTTCTCCCCATCCAATCCCATTCCGACGCAACCCGCGCATGAGCACCTCAGCCCAACGCAGCTCGCATCAGTTAAGCTCAGTTGAACTCACCTTAACTCCATGAACCCAAGTTCAGCCCAGCCTAGCTTACCTAACCACACCTGGCCTAGCCTGTTTATCACATCTCTTTCGTAATAGGGTTAGTGCGACGAAACAAAAATGTGCTTAGGCCCAAGTCGGCAAAAGAGAGATGGCATACATATGTGATACTGAAGCAATTTGCACCAGTAAAATGTTGGATGCACTACTCAGCGCACCAGATCAGTGTGTCGAGAGCAACATTACCTGAGTCATCAACACAAATATATGGTACAAATAGATGGTTTGAACGAAACCTTGCAATTAAAGGTCGCGTTGTCACACCCAGCCGGAGTTCCAAGCACGTGCAAAATACATACTCGCGAGAGATGCGTGCTCTAAATCCTCGCTGGTCGGCACATAAATAAGTACGTAATTCCAAGAAATAGTGGCCGCTCGGAGGATACGCGCATGTAAAGCATCGCTCGTATCTCGCTGACCTTTAAGTAGCAAATCAGAGGGAGCTGACTCGCGACTGGGGGTGATCGTCAGTGCAATTACGATGTATACGCCGTCTTTTTCTGGATAGTTTTGGTCATATTTGGTGAAAGGGTGCGTTAAGAGATTTTCCCTGTCTGTCCGTACTCTAGGCGGGAACACATTGGAACACTGTCCGTACTCTCAGGTCGTGTCAGTGCTATACAGTGTGTATCGTGAAGGAATATTCGAAGTATTTGGACGCTCTGGCGCTTCCATATGACGACAAGGAAGAAGCAGAGGCGAGAGTGTATCGCCGTCCGTTTACGGCAGGGACGAGGACGGACCCAGATTTTCATGATGACAGCTTGCTCAACTTTATGTACTTTGTAAGCAAGCTGTGGCCAAGTGAGTGGGTGTAATCGAACGGGAAATGTTCTCTAATGCGAACCACAACCCAGCTGTGTCGCCTGCGCTACAGGTGGTCGTTGCAGCTAATTTGTTTTGCCACATGTACGCTTCAACGTATAACGGGCGCTCAAGTGGGTGTTGCGGGACGACTGCAGACAGGATAATCAGGGAGGTCATAGCAGTGTTGTTGGCAGATTTGGGCACTCGTTTCATTAAACTTTCCAACGGCCAAGAACATGTGGAGAAAGATAAGCGAACTTCTCATGAAATCGTCGTGCCTTCCTGGATTAATAGATAAGTTAATTGCACGCATGTGCCAGCAATATGCCCAGACATACCTACGTGTTGCTTTCTGGAAATTATTGGGGGCGTGGGCAAAATACATGAAGGCAATGGGCAGGCCCAAATGGATTGCGGGAGGGGTACATCCCATAAGGTTCCATGTTAAGAGTTTAATTTTTGGGGGCGGGGGTGGGGGGGGGGGGGCAAAACCAGCATTGAAGGGACACTTTCCCCATCCAAAGTATGTAAAACAACACCCCCGTGCCCGGCAACACTGGATGGCGAGCAACATGGAGGAGATGTATGTACAGATGTAACTGGGTGTACAGTCTATATACCAGAAGGACATCTCAGCACAGTAGTCTGTTGCGATAAAAAGAAAGGACTCAATTAAAAAATTTCAAAGCGTCGAATTGAATTGAAGAATGGATCGTGATGAAGCTGACCGACTGACAGCCTGACGAGGAGGGAGAGAACAGCACGTATCTTTGGTGGAAGCCACCACAACTAACAATTAATATGACTCCATGCAAACACGTTTCGATTTCAGCTCTCATCAGATCTGAGTTGACGGCAAAACAACACAGCGTAAACGTAAATAATTCATGAGCTGACTTTGTCCAGTTAGTCCCGGTGCAGTTCGTCGCTCGTAGCATTTGTGGCGCCCATGCCTCTCGTCCAATGGGCTGCTCAAAGCTCCAATTAGCTCACTGCGAAGCTCGCTCACTGCCCGAGTCGTTGGCTGGGAATCATGTCGCCGAATGCCGCCTGTTTCAGGGATAAGCGGTTTGTGGCGATGAAGGTTGTGAAGAGCGCCTGCCACTACACCGAGACGGCTCTGGATGAGATCAAGCTGCTGAAATGCGTGAGTACGGCGGCGGTGTGGCGTGTGGTGGTGGTGGTGGGTGTGGCGGCGGTGTGGCGTGTGGTGGTGGTGGTGGTGGTATGGCGGCGGTGTGGCGTGTGGTGGTGGTGGTGGTGGTACGGCGGCAGTGTGGCGTGTGGTGGTGGTGGTGGTACGGCGGCGGTGTGGCGTGTGGTGGTGGTGGTGGTACGGCGGCGGTGTGGCGTGTGGTGGTGGTGGTGGTGGTACGGCGGCAGTGTGGCGTGTGGTGGTGGTGGTGGTACGGCGGCAGTGTGGCGTGTGGTGGTGGTGGTGGTACGGCGGCGGTGTGGCTGTGTGGCGTGTGGTGTGGCGTGTGGTGGTGGTGGTGGTGGTACGGCGGCGGTGTGGCGGCGGTGTGGCGTGTGGTGTGGCGTGTGGTGGTGGTGGTGGTACGGCGGCGGTGTGGCGGCAGTGTGGCGTGTGGTGTGGCGTGTGGTGTGGCGTGTGGTGTGGCGTGTGGTGGTGGTGGTGGTACGGCGGCGGTGTGGCGGCAGTGTGGCGTGTGGTGTGGCGTGTGGTGTGGCGTGGTGGTGGTGGTGGTGGTGGTACGGCGGCAGTGTGGCGTGTGGTGGTGGTGGTGGTACGGCGGCAGTGTGGCGTGTGGTGGTGGTGGTGGTACGGCGGCGGTGTGGCGTGTGGTGGTGGTGGTGGTACGGCGGCGGTGTGGCGTGTGGTGGTGGTGGTGGTGGTACGGCGGCGGTGTGGCGTGTGGTGGTGGTGGTGGTACGGCGGCGGTGTGGCGGCGGTGTGGCGTGTGGTGGTGGTGGTGGTACGGCGGCGGTGTGGCGGCGGTGTGGCGTGTGGTGGTGGTGGTGGTACGGCGGCGGTGTGGCGGCAGTGTGGCGTGTGGTGTGGCGTGTGGTGTGGCGTGTGGTGGTGGTGGTGGTGGTACGGCGGCAGTGTGGTGTGTGGTGGTGGTGGTGGTACGGCGGCAGTGTGGCGTGTGGTGGTGGTGGTGGTACGGCGGCGGTGTGGCGTGGTGGTGGTGGTGGTGGTACGGCGGCGGTGTGGCGTGTGGTGGTGGTGGTGGTACGGCGGCGGTGGGGCGGCGGTGTGGCGTGTGGTGGTGGTGGTGGTACGGCGGCGGTGTGGCGGCGGTGTGGCGTGTGGTGGTGGTGGTGGTACGGCGGCGGTGTGGCGGCGGTGTGGCGTGTGGTGGTGGTGGTGGTACGGCGGCGGTGTGGCGGCAGTGTGGCGTGTGGTGTGGCGTGTGGTGTGGCGTGTGGTGGTGGTGGTGGTGGTACGGCGGCAGTGTGGTGTGTGGTGGTGGTGGTGGTACGGCGGCAGTGTGGCGTGTGGTGGTGGTGGTGGTACGGCGGCGGTGTGGCGTGTGGTGGTGGTGGTGGTACGGCGGCGGTGTGGCGTGTGGTGGTGGTGGTGGTGGTGGTACGGCGGCGGTGTGGCGTGTGGTGGTGGTGGTGGTACGGCGGCGGTGTGGCGGCGGTGTGGCGTGTGGTGGTGGTGGTGGTACGGCGGCGGTGTGGCGGCGGTGTGGCGTGTGGTGGTGGTGGTGGTACGGCGGCGGTGTGGCGGCAGTGTGGCGTGTGGTGTGGCGTGTGGTGTGGCGTGTGGTGGTGGTGGTGGTGGTACGGCGGCGTGTGGCGGCGTGTGGGTTGGTGTGGCGTGTGGTGGTGGTGGTGGTACGGCGGCGGTGTGGCGGCAGTGTGGCGTGTGGTGGTGGTGGTGGTACGGCGGCGGTGCGGCGGCGGTGTGGCGTGTGGTGGTGGTGGTGGTACGGCGGCGGTGTGGCGTGTGGTGGTGGTGGTGGTACGGCGGCGGTGTGGCGGCGGTGTGGCGTGTGGTGGTGGTGGTGGTACGGCGGCGGTGTGGCGGCAGTGTGGCGTGTGGTGTGGCGTTGGTGTGCGTGTGGCGGTGGTGGTGGTGGTACGGCGGCGGTGTGGCGGCGGTGTGGCGTGTGGTGGTGGTGGTGTTACGGCGGCGGTGTGGCGGCAGTGTGGCGTTGGTGGCGGTGGTGGTGGTGGTGGTGGTACGGCGGCTGTGGCGGCGGTGTGGCGTGTGGTGGTGGTGGTGGTACGGCGGCGGTGTGGCGTGTGGTGGTGGTGGTGGTACGGCGGCGGTGTGGCGGCGGTGTGGCGTGTGGTGGTCGGCGGTGGTACGGCGGCGGTGTGGCGTGTGGTGTGGCGTGGTGGTGGTACGGCGGCGGTGTGGCGGCGGTGTGGCGTGTGGTGGTGGTGGTAGTGGTGGTGGTGGTACGGCGGCGGTGTGGCGGTGGTGGTGGTGGTGGTACGGCGGCGGTGTGGCGTGTGGTGGTGGTGGTGGTACGGCGGCGGTGTGGCGGCGGTGTGGCGGCGGTGTGGCGTGTGGTGGTGGTGGTAGTGGTGGTGGTGGTACGGCGGCGGTGTGGCGTGTGGTGGCAGCACCTCAGGCGCGTTCACCGAGCACGCCTCGTTGGCCGGTGAGTCTCGCCAGCGTCTGATCTAACCTGCCAGTCGGATCGGCCTCATGTCGATGGTCATGTGGCGGTCCCGTCTCCCATGCAGCATCAGCAAGCCGCGCCTATGTTCGGAATTGACTGACACTCCTGGGCCGCGAATTCCTGCCGGCGCTGTGACCTAGTGCGCGGATGGACCTTCAGTCGCAAGGACGAGTAGATCCCGACGGGCTCTCGAGCGAGTAGGTCCGTGATACGGCGGCATCGGTTGGGACCGTGGCATGGCGTTGTTCTGAAGGATGTCTGGCGTCAGACATAGGTAGAGACAAACCACGAACAAAGCGGAAAGACCCTTCCCCTCTGCTAATCTCGCGAGCCTAGACCGCGTGATAAAAGCGGTGGCCGGGAGCAGACTGACATTCCGTAAGACCCGGGTAAATGAGTAGGGCAAGATAGGGTAGCAAGACGGTCGAGAGATGGCATTGGCCGAGGCAAAGCCCTGGACCCATCAATATCGTTCCGGTCGCAAGTTTCAACGTGTAAGGCCAGGCATAGTGTCGATTGGGTGAGGTAAATATACCGACCATTGATACCTGAGGCCACTTGTACGGCCAGGCACATAGGCAGACGTAGGTGCGAGACGGTGATCCGCCCCTTGTGTGTAGGTGCGGGACAGTGACCCGCTCCTTGTGTGTAGGTGCGGGACAGTGATCCGCTCCTTGTGTGTAGGTGCGGGACAGTGACCCGCTCCTTGTGTGTAGGTGCGGGACAGTGACCCGCTCCTTGTGTGTAGGTGCGGGACAGTGATCCGCTCCTTGTGTGTAGGTGCGGGACAGTAATCCGCCTCTTGTGTGTAGGTGCGGGACAGTGATCCGCTCCTTGTGTGTAGGTGCGGGACAGTGATCCGCTCCTTGTGTGTAGGTGCAGGACAGTGATCCGCCCCTTGTGTGTAGGTGCGGGACGGTGACCCGCTCCTTGTGTGTAGGTGCGGGACAGTGACCCGCTCCTTGTGTGTAGGTGCGGGACAGTAATCCGCCTCTTGTGTGTAGGTGCGGGACAGTGATCCGCTCCTTGTGTGTAGGTGCGGGACAGTGATCCGCTCCTTGTGTGTAGGTGCGGGACAGTGATCCGCTCCTTGTGTGTAGGTGCGGGACAGTGACCCGCTCCTTGTGTGTAGGTGCGGGACAGTGACCCGCTCCTTGTGTGTAGGTGCGGGACAGTGATCCGCTCCTTGTGTGTAGGTGCGGGACAGTGACCCGCTCCTTGTGTGTAGGTGCGGGACAGTGACCCGCCCCTTGTGTGTAGGTGCGGGACAGTTATCCGCTCCTTGTGTGTAGGTGCAGGACAGTGATCCGCCCCTTGTGTGTAGGTGCGGGACGGTGACCCGCTCCTTGTGTGTAGGTGCGGGACAGTGACCCGCTCCTTGTGTGTAGGTGCGGGACAGTGATCCGCTCCTTGTGTGTAGGTGCGGGACAGTGACCCGATCCTTATGTATAGGTGCGGGACGGTGATCCGCCCCTTGTGTGTAGGTGCGGGACAGTAATCCAGTCGATGTGTGAAGGTGCGGGAGAGTGACCCGCCCTTGTGTGTAGGTACGGGACAGTGATCCGCTCCTTGTGTGTAGGTGCGGGACAGTGACCCGCTCCTTGTGTGTAGGTGCGGGACAGTGACCCGCTCCTTGTGTGTAGGTGCGGGACAGTGACCCGCTCCTTGTGTGTAGGTGCGGGACAGTGATCCGCTCCTTGTGTGTAGGTGCGGGACAGTGATCCGCTCCTTATGTGTAGGTGCGGGACGGTGATCCGCCCCTTGTGTGTAGGTGCGGGACAGTGATCCAGTCGCTGTGTGAAGGTGCGGGACAGTGATCCGCTCCTTGTGTGTAGGTACGGGACAGTGACCAGGTCCGTGTGTGCAGGTCCGAACTGTGTTTGGTGCGGGGACATTTTATGTAAATGTCTCGGTGCACAGCGCCTCTCTTGACAAAAGTTCGGCACGGTGAGCCGGTTTCGACGCAGCAGGTGGCAGCGCCCAGTCTGTGCCGGCAGGTGAGGGACAGCGACGAGACCGATCCGTTCCGGCACGGTACCGTCCAACTGTTGGACGACTTCAAGATCAACGGCGCCAACGGCACACACATCTGCATGGTGTTCGAGGTGCTGGGCCACAACCTGCTCAAGCTCATCATCCGCAGCAACTACCAGGGCATGCCGCTGCAGAACGTCAAGTCCATCATCAGACAGGTTTGGAGGCTGAGAACGACGCGACGTGGCTCAGCTGCTACTTAGCTCAGCGGCTACTTAGCTCACTGACAGCGATTACTTTGGTCGGCGATGTTCCCTCTTATCAGCAGTTTCCCCTAGAGCGATGCCGCAAAGGGCTTCGATCATTTGTGGACACTTCACACGTGGTGTTTTCCAAATGAACGTTTCTAGGTCTCCTACTTGGTATGCTTGCACTTCACGCATTCACACAAACACACACGCTATGCACACAGGAGGGGCTCCATTTTTCGGTACCGTTGCAAGACAGCTTTTTGTTTCACATACTTGCTCTCAGATTCCCTGTCGCAACATTTGCACACGGAAGGCTATCCCGAGTTCTTGGGCCTGGTGAACAGGTGACGAGGCAGTGCCCTTGAGGCGTACCACCGGACAGAAACGTCTGCTTGAAGGCATGTCATACTAAAGGCAGGTCATACTCGTGAACCCGATGCCTTGAAGGCATGTCATACTCGTTAACCCGATGCCTTGAAGGCATGTCATACTCGTGAACCGGATGCCGCGGGCACTGGTCGATCAGCGTTAGTCCCACGGCACGGCCAACCCTCCGCAGCTACTGTCATACTGTGAGTAGAAGCCGACCGGGAGAAAGTTTGCCAGTGGCCAGACCTGAACCAAGGGCTTCCAACACCTGGAACAGTCTCATTAGCAGGCTGTGCCGCCGAGAAGGCGCGCGATGGTTGTGGCTGTCTGTCCCAGCACACCGCTACCATCTTGCTGAGGGAAGTATTCGGTGGCGATAGATTAGTTTCTAGCTACCGGGACACTGACGCCTCCACCCCGCTGCCGCAGGTGCTGGAGGGCCTGCACTACCTGCACACCAAGTGTCAGATCATACACACCGACATCAAGCCAGAGAACGTGCTGCTGTGCGTTGACGATGTGCACGCGCGCCGACTGGCGGCAGACGTGGTCCACTGGCAGAGGCAGGGCCGGCAGCTGCCGGACTCATTCAGTGAGTTCTGCACCGCCTCAGACAGCGCAGGCTCAAGTGCATTGACAATCTCGAGTGTCGTACGCTTGCGTCCGTCCGTTTCCACCGGACCCGCACTGACTGGGGATTTGGCGGAACACACTTACTGGGGGGAGGGGGAGGGAATTCATCCCATCATCTATGTCTGCAACTAGTGAACTGATCGATCGAATGGGAATGGTGACGGGCAATCCTGTAGCACTCACGTGGTCAAGTGAAAAATAGAAATTTTTGCCGACACCTGTTTCCACGAATTTATTTCAGCGCCCGATCGACTGTCAACATTTGGACGGCAGTCGTCAGTCCTCCATCTTGGGAGTCGCATGGGCATACAGGTTTGCCTTTTTTGCTTATTGCTGACTTCATCTGGTTGTTTGTATCATCAGGTGAAGAAATCATTGCGAATTGTGTGAAATCACAGCATCTAATTAATTCCTTTGAACACCGCATGCTTTGGACATACATATAAACACTAATAATGTAATAATTAATAATAATATAAATAATTAGAAGCAGGAAATATTACTCCACTTTGTAATGCAGACCATTCATAATTACCCCATGACGACTGTAGTAAACGGCCGAAGTACAGTAGCCTGATCTTTGTAGCCTGATGTACAGTAGCCTGATCTTTCTGGCGTATATACTTCAGGCTCCTGGTTTAGATGAAGTATAACATTTAGATGTAGTTTCGATCGGTACGGCCCGGAAAAGGCCACGCTCTCCTATTTTTTGCATCTCCTCGCAATGACGTGGCCAAGAGGAGCGAAGGAGGAAGCCCCCTGGCGGATTTGAGGGGGCCCCAGGCGATCGTCTTGAGGGGCCTACAAGGGCTCCCTGAGCCCACGTGAAGGGTCCCTGGACTGATTAAAGGGGCCCTGGGCTGACGGAAAGGGTCCCGGGCCGATAAAGAGGGCCCAGAGTCAGCGGAGAGTGCCCACGGACAGATGATGAGGGCCTTGGGCTGGGCCAAAATGAAGTGCTTCTAGGTTGACGGACAGAGCCCCGCATCATTGCAAGGGCCTCACGCCAGTGGAGAGGGCTCCGAGCCAATATGAAAGGCCTCTGAGCCGACGGAATGGCCGAAGTCGAAGAAAGGGCCCCCGACCGGATGGACGGGTCCAAACTTTTGACAGTGGCCTCCGGCCTGCCGGAAAAGCCATGAGTTGTTAAAGAGTGTGACACCTGAGACGACGAAAAGGGGCCCCTAACTGACAAAGAAGACTCCTGGCCATCAGAGAGCCCCGAGCCAATGTGAAGGATCCTTGGGCTGACGGATGGAGTTCAAGCCGTACAAGGGCCCCTGGCTTGATGGAGGGGCACAACCTGCTGAAAGAGGACCTCTGGCTTGACGGAGGAGGCCTTGGGCCGCTAAGGAGGGTCCCTGAGCCGGCGAAGAGGACCCCTGTCCGTGGGAGGACTTCAAACCGTCGGGGAGGGCCCGAACAGGTATGAAGCGCTCTGGGCCGATCGAGGAAGCCCAAGCTGCACAATGGACCCCTGGCCTGATGAAGGAGGCCCAAGCTGTTGAAAGAGGGGCCTTCGGCCGGAGGGAGAGGGCCCTGATGGGTGAAAGAGGGCCCCTAAGTCGATGGGGAGGGTTCCCGACCGGACGTGCAGGGCCTCTAGATCGTCTTTGGCTCGCGCTAATGAAGAGGGGCCCAGAGCTGACGGCGGCCGCAGGCCGATGAAGAACCTCCCTTCCCCGAGACACGGAGACGGCCAAGACCGAAAAGATGCTTCCCGGTGAGACATAAAGGGCCTCTAAGCCCATGGAGGGACCCAGGTGTTTGTTTTCCGCCATAGGTTACTTTCGTGGCTTTGTTGCAAGCTAAGCGGGTTGTGTTTTTCTGGTCCTTAAACCTTGATTGTAGGTCTCGCACGAGCAACGCCACCGCTGTGCGCGCAATTTCCCCCGTATATCACCATAATCGACTCTTAAATTCGAGTTAGTGTGTGTGGATAAAGCAATTATTTCTCTCCAACTGATCTGGACATGTGCCCTTCATTGGTACCGGTGCCTGTTGCTCCAGCGCTAGCATTAAAGACAACTCAGGAGGTGGTGACGGTGGACAAGAATGTAGCCGCTGTCCTTCTCGACGTATGACTGCAGCAAAGCGTTGATTTGTAAATACATGGCAGTTAATAAAAGCATACAGCCACGGGGTTGTATGCTTTTATTAGCCAGAAGCCCACGGGGGTCATACTGGGCCCACCGTGTGGGATATGTATATACATACATATATATATATATATATATATATATATATATATATATATATATATATATATATATATATATATATAAACCGCCTCCTGCCCTCCACAATCAATGCCGGGTTAAGAATACCGGTGCAGTGATCTACACGGGACAATGGCGACAGCGTACATGGTGGATTTATGCTCAAGGCTAACTGCGTCATTTACAATGTGCCGAGCTGAAAGTCCTTTGTGCTTTGGCCAATGACGATGTTGGAAAGCATAATAATTAGTTCGGATTGCGTCATCTGTCTAGACTCGGTGGCTACAACAGGTTGGACCTTATGTCTTCCAACTACGCCACTATTGAGTCGCTACATGTGTTAGTAAATGCGTGTACACTGTGCCCACCCGTACTGTTCTCGGCTGCTACTGCTGACGTTCACTGTTGCAACGACCACTGTACCCATCCGTGCTGTTCTCGGCTGCCACTGCTGGCGTTCACTGTTGCAGCGGCCACCATGCCAAAACACATACAGCAACCAGACCCGCCCGCGCTCACCAAGAACAAGAAGAAGCGACTCAAGAAGAAGGCCAACAAGGAAGCCAAGCGGCTGGAGCAGATGGCCGAGCTGACGGAGCAGTGGGAGCGGGAGGAGGAGACGGAACAGTCGGCCGGCGGCCGGAGTGATCCGGAGGCCGGCTCGCCGCAGGCTGTGTCGGCTCTGACGCCGTCTGCTTCGCCATCCGTCCCTTCGTCCGATCCCTGGCCCGCTCCTGCCGCCACCCCTCCGGCCGCCACCCCTCCGGCCGCCACCCCTTCGGCCGCCACCCCTCCTGCCGCCACCCCTCCTGCCGCCACCCCTCGCGCCGCCGTCCCGCTGGCAGACTCACCTGCGGACACGCCAGCAGAAACACCAGAGGCAACGGCACAGGACATTGCAACTGCCACATGCGGCGATTCTGTGGCAGCAGCGCCGGAGAAACCGCACGAGAATGATACGTACTCTGTCCAGAGAAGACAGCCAGACACAGCCGACGCCGCCGCCAAGCTCGGTACGTGATGTGATGAAGACGGCAGCTCAGTCCTTGATACATGTCGTGACGAGATGATCAGCACGGTAATAGAGTTCGTCTGGGGACTTGCCCGTAGCCGACGACTTCATCATGACTTGTCAGACGAGATCTGTAGGCAAGTTCGTTTCGCCTGGTAGTGATAGTCTAAGGTTTGCCCCCCTTGTACGGTAGCTGGTTCTCAACTCAAACAAGTTCTCAAATCAAACAGCCGTTAATGCCCTTGTATTGACCGCGGGCTGATTATTAAACAATACGGCGACAACTTGTGATATCACAGTTTGAACAGTAATGACGCCGACACGTGCCGTTTCCAAATTCGTGCCTCCAAGTTTCTAGGCACCCGTGGCGGACAACCCCCCAACGTCCGCACCTTACTCCAGGGCTACTTCTTAACGCGTTGACAGCTCAACTCCGTCTGTGCCAGCCACGCGCGCGAGAGGGGACCAGTGATTATTGGAAGGGGCCACCTGGCCAACACCCCGGCATGTCACTGGCCGACATCACCTGTTGGAACACACCGTGAACGGAGGGGTCCGGTCGTCACACTCTACCCCAGGCACTCCTCACATGTGGCTCGGTTACATTGTACATGGATGTCACATTCTCATGACAACACAGCATCCGCTGATCGGCCGTCGCCGCCCGGCACCGCAGATGACCAAGTCAAACATCCGGTTCACACCGAGACTCGAGGCGTCACTCTGCCGACGTTGGCGGCGGCAGGTGCCGGCCTACCGACTGGGATCCGCTCGGAACCCGGATCCCACGATACATGGGAGCAGCCATGATTAGGCTGCCAAACGCATTCGAAAGAGGGTCCAAAATTGGCTTGGTTACATATCTAATCAGACCTCGTCTTACCACGCTACCGGTTGATAGACTGTTACCGTGATTCTACTCCTTGTATTAATGGATGAGGCGGCGGCAACAAGACACACGGCGATAAAGTTCACACCGAACACTCGAACACAGTCACGTACCTCTCAAACAGGCTTAGTACAATGACTCGGCCATAATACCACTACCGCCTCCTGCCACCGGTCCCTCCCGTCCGCCGAGTAGCTTTCTCCCGCCACCGCTCCCTCCGTCCGCCGAGTAGCGTTCTCCCGCCACCGTTCCCCACCGTCCCCACCGTCCGCCGGTAGCGTTCTCCGTACCGTCCTCCCGTCCGCCGAGTAGCGTTCTCCCGTCCCGTCCTCCGTCCGCCGGTAGCGTTCCCGTCCGTCCTCCCGTCCGCCGAGTAGCGTCTCCCGCCACCGCTCCTCCCGTCCGCCGAGTAGCGTTCTCCCACCACCGCTTCCTCCCGTCCGCCGAGTAGCGTTCTCCCGCCACCACTCCCTCCCGTTCGCCGAGTAGCGTTCTCCCACCACCATTTCCCTGTCCGCCGAGTAGCTTCTCCCGCCACCACTCCTCCCGTCCGCCGAGTAGCTTTCTCCCGCCACCGCTCCCTCCCGTCCGCCGAGTAGCGTTCTCCCACCACCGTTTCCTCCCGTCCGCCGACTAGCGTTCTCCCGCCACCACTCCCTCCCGTTCGCCGAGTAGCGTTCTCCCGCCACCGTTCCCCACCGTCCGCCGAGTAGCGTTCTCCCGGCTCTGACTTCAGGGCCTGTCTGCCTCCACCTGGAGCGACAACAGTCCGATCACCGCCACGTTGTAGCTCCTCCCAGCACGGTGCCCGCTTGTCCCAGTCGACGGCCACCTTCCCCAGGAAGTAGGCAGATCAACGTTTCTCGAAACATCTAACTAACGACATAGGCGACATGAAGTGCAGCCAATCTTGGCGCAGCACAATTAATGGTCAAGCCATTGACCTCTCCATATAACTAGACAGCCGACTCGCGTCCGCCACACGCTCCGCGCCCCCTTCCGGCCGGTCCCGGCTGGAGGCGGCCGAGCGGCGGCATATGGGCAAAAAGATCGGGCGCGCCACCAGCTCGCATGCATTTTGGCCCTTGAATGAAATGTTGTAAAATGAAAAGTTGTTCATAGATTTTGATAAAAGTAGTTATAAATGATGCTGGGTTCATGATGAAACGATAGAAATGTTGAAACACCTGGTAAAATGTTGTAATTGTGCTTTTGAGGTGTCTTGTATCATCGTTTTGCCAGCCTTGTGCGGTATTCGGCATGTGTACCCCATGAAATTAAGACCCCGGATACCCGATAAATGCTAGCGAAGTAATGCTGGGAATGTTTGTAGTTGACAGCATATATGTACTGTGTCTGCATCCTATATCCTAATCAGGGTCGGATCCGGGAATTGTCATGGGGAGGGGTATTTGTCTGGGGGCGCCATTTCTTAGAAGGTGCACGCTGCGAAAATGCCGGAAGGGGTGCCTTCGGCCGAAAATCCGTTTAGCGGAGGGAGCGTGCACTTGAGAACACTGAAGGGGTTCTTCCAGCTGTGAAATATGAGGGGAAGCACTCGAGCCATCCCGGAGGGGCGTGGGTTCCAAATTTGATCGGGACATGTCCATGAATCCGCCGACCATCCCTGAATCCGCACGACCATCCTGCAGGGCACGGGCTGACGCTCAGGCAGGGGTGTTGCTTTATATACTTCCGAGGGGGCAAGTGCCCCATCAATGTTGACTTTGTCCCCTCCCCCCCCGCAAATTATTTCAAGCTTTAACATCGGACCCTATATGAAGTGTGATTCCCAATCAATTTAGATCTGCCCATTGCCTTCATGTATTCCCCTCCCCCCCCGCCCGAATAATTTTCAGAAATCAACATCCGTGCGCTCAGGACTTCCTCTTTAATTGTAGTTCTTTCTATCAGCCCGGGACCTCTTCCAATGGCGTAGCCAAGAGAGCAGGCGCAGATCCAGGATTTTCATGGAAGTGGCATGTCTGGAGCCACTGGATGAGCCCCCAGGGGTGTATTCAGCTGAACATTTCTAGAAGGGCGCACTTGAGGGTCTTGGAAGGGAGACTTGGGTTGAAAATTCAACGGGGTGCACTCAATGATTCTAAGGGGAACATTTTCATCTGGATGGGCGCCTTTAGCTGAAAAATTAGAAAGGGTTGCACTCGAGCCCCACTGTAGGACTACTTTTCCTGGTAAGATGGGCGCCACCTTGCCATGAGCGGACACATGTCCCCTGTGCCCTCTGTATCTGTCTCTGCAAGGGGATGAACGGCAGGAACGCGGCAGGTCAGAGTACAGGCTTAATGGGGAATAGATGATGTGGGTTTGGCTTGGTATATGCGTATGCATATATATATATATATATATATATATATATATATATATATATATATATATATATATATATATATATATATCGAACAAAAGCTTTTGCTTCATATATGACTATACCATTTTAAAATGATATAGTCATTTTCACCACCTAGAACGCCCTAGCATCACCGCTTTACATCCACAACACACTGCGCGGCGCCTACCAGCGCCGGCTTTTTGCCCATATGCGGCGCCGCTGTTAGGACCGTTTTGAAAAGTCGAGTTGTCTGTCTAGTTATATATAGAGGTCAATGGGTCAAGCGGCCGACTTGGCAACCGGTCAGCTGATGAACCTGTCGGCGGCCCGCCGTGAACAGCCTGGGTGTGGTGTAGGTGGTGCCACACACCTGCCCTGGTCACTCAGACAACACCAGTGGTGCTGCATCGGCCACTGCCGGAGCTCGGCGCAGGGGAGGGTGCCGCGGTCGAGCCCGCCGTGGACAGCGGGAGTGTAGTGTAGGTGGTGCCACCCACCTCCCCTGGTCACTCAGACAACACCAGTGGTGCTGCACCGGCCACTGCCGGAGCTCGGCGCAGGGGAGGGGTGTCGCGGTCGATCAGAGAACATTGACTTGGAGGGACATTGAGCTGCCGATAGCAGCGCAGCTCGAGTCACGGCGCCGACGGGTCGGCCTGCCGTGACTGACAATGACCGGTGGCTGGCGACACGAGTGGCGACGGGTAGTGACCACGACTGGTGGCTGGCGACACGAGTGGCGACGGGTAGTGACCACGACTGGTGGCTGGCGACACGAATGGCGACGGGTAGTGACCACGACTGGTGGCTGGCGACACGAGTGGCGACGGGTAGTGACCACGACTGGTGGCTGGCGACACGAGTGGCGACGGGTAGTGACTACGACTGGTGGCTGGCGACACGAGTGGCGACGGGTAGTGACCACGACTGGTGGCTGGCGACACGAAGGGAGAGGGAGTGACACGACTGGTAGGGAAATGGCGACGGGTAGTGACCACGACTGGTGGCTGGCGACACGAGTGGCGACGGGTAGTGACCACGACTGGTGGCTGGCGACACGAATGGCGACGGGTAGTGACCACGACTGGTGGCTGGCGACACGAATGGCGACGGGTAGTGACCACGACTGGTGGCTGGCGACACGAATGGCGACGGGTAGTAACCGGCACGAATGCACCTGTGCTCTTGGATCTCAATGTAAATATCGCTACAGATCTGTCCTTGGTAACCAAACTGTCCTTGAGGCCAAGTGAACACTTTGATATGCAAGTTCAGCGAAAACCAGTGGGTTGTTTATTGCTGGATTAAATCAACAAGTTGCAGTAGTCAGGATCTCTCAGAGGTAATCAATCACTTTGTTTTATTCTTGTCGCATAACAACATACACTGACCGACACATTGTATAATTACAAAGACTCACTTTATGCCCATCTTGGGTCGTGCATATTCACTACATAGTCACTGCAGTTAGTGGGGGGGGGGGGGGGACGAGTAGTCTAGGGGTAAGTTGCCTGTCTCACAATCGAAAGATTGTGGGTTCGAGTCTCACCTGTTGCTACTCTTCGCCCGCGACAAATCGGCGTGAGAGATTGGCGACGCTACATGACTCAACGGTCGACGTGTCGTAAAACCAATAACCACTACCACCGCAGTTAGTGCGCCGGTACATGGCTCCGCCACCATGGGTGTGTTTTGCATGCTTTTGAGGGGAAGGTGTCCCCTCAATGTTGGCTTTTCCCCCCATAATAATTGCAACTTCTAACATGGGAATCTATGGAGTGTGGCCCCCAATCCATTTGGGCCCATCCATTGCCTCCATGTATTGTGCCGCGCTGCATGACCTCTGCAGTCGATGCGCCCCTAAACCCCAATTACCAACCCAATAACCATGTATTGTGCCCCCCACCCCCCACATAATTTCAGAAATCAACACCCTTGTCCGCCATCATCCCCAGAATAGACTACCTGGTTTTAGTGACATTCATACGACGCACTGTGTCTGATATCTGTGGAAAGCCACGCGGCCGGTCTTCAGCCAGGTTAAGTCAGGGTTTGGCATGTGACTGTGACGGTGTTCTGACCTGCACGGCCATTCGGCAGCCAACCGCCAGAGCCTGGCCAGCATGGAGCAGGCGCTGATCGAGCACCTGCGTGCCGACGAGACGGCGCCCCTGCCGTACGACATGGCCACCGCCGGCGTGTGTAACGGCCACAGCACGTGCGCGGTCGACGCCCCCCCCCTTGGCCACACCCCGGCCCGTCTCCTCGACCTCCGTTTAGTCTGGGACGGGGGGGGGGCGGCCGCGGGTCGAGAGACACATGTGGAACATTGTGGCGTCTGTTCTGCTGCTGCCTGCTGACGTGCTGCTGAAGTTGTCACGAAGGCCGTAAAGGTCTAAGGCTTAGTAAGAGCCGCATGGGTCCATTTGGGTTACGCCTATAAAGGGACGATGCTGTAAGTAGAAAAAAGAGACTGAAGCTTCCTAGTCAACGTTATATTCTGAGCTCTGGAGAAACTATCGGCTTCATTGCGCTACCACAGCTAATCTCTTCATCATGACATACCCGAAGGTCGGTGCTGAAACCATTGCCATGTACACCTGTGACTAGCATAATCCCCTATCTGTAAGCATTATCTAAGGCATGCAAGGCGTAGGATCCAACGAGAACCAGAGGGCACATTCTAAGGGACGTACTGCATGCAGCATATCCTGTTATCTACCTTATCAAATATATTATCCTGTCTCCTGAAGAAAACATTAACCATCTTTCTAAGCACATGCAAGGAAGGACTCTCCACCACCTCATTCGGTATCCCATTCCAATGATGTACTACTTTTTGGCTGCACGCCATCTGTCACTTACGTTCCTTCGATTTCCTCGATTATTCTCTCGGTAAGGCAGTGCGGCCACCATCTCCAGCATCTCACTCGTCACCCCGTAGTCTCCTATATTTCAGTGAGTACATATCTAATGCCACGAGCTTGATGAAATGTCGTGTAAGGTCGCACACACGCTCACGTCATTTGATCCAGTACAGTGGTGGGAAAGCTCATACGTCTGTTATCGGGTGGTGACCAGCCATCCCCGGGGCTGCGTGGCCCTTGGCCTGTGCCTGGCTCCTTCATCGCTACCTTG
Organism: Ashinkailepas kermadecensis; assembly: GCA_034440615.1. NCBI lineage: Eukaryota > Metazoa > Arthropoda > Thecostraca > Neolepadidae > Ashinkailepas > Ashinkailepas kermadecensis. Next base: position 190,153 of record JAOTOM010003981.1, read on the forward strand.
TTAACATCAAGATCAGGACACAACTAAAAATTATCGACCGTATTCTCTACCAATCGCAGTGAAGGACCCTCCACTACCATCCAAGGGCCCGTGATGGCCGTAGCTGCCCAGCGCACACCCACTTGCGTCAGTCCCAACCAATCCACCCGTAATTCCGATCCGCATGCACGTATTCAATGCATTCAGTGAGGAACTCCCCACTACCTCACCAGGAAGTCTGTTCCACTGATGAACCACCCGTTGGCTGGAAATCTGCTGGTATTTATCTAACTATCCTATATCCTGACTTGTCTAACTTGAGTTGATGACCTTCATGTGATTCCATAAATTGGAGAGCATTACCTAGATCGGCCACCATCTTCAGCATCTCAATCGTCACCCCGTAATCTCCTATACTTCAGTGGGCACATATCCAATGCCATGAGCCTACCCCCTTTTCTAAATTTCCTAGTTCACTGATAAGCCCAAGTAGCTTTGCGCTGCACTCTTTCTAGCATATCAATCATGTCCCATTATAATCAAGGGCTCCATGTCTGCACATAATATTACAAGTGGGATCGAAAATGGACAAACTGCTCTTTTTGTCATAGCTTTCTTGGTACACTCCTAGTATTGAACACTCCTATTAATTATTTTAATAATTCCGGTCACCCTGTTTCTCGCTGAGCTGCCTTCCTTTTCTGATTTAAAGTCCGTTGCACCTGGCCCGGCAAGTCGTTAGGTTGCTTCTGTTCAGGTACCAGGGTTTAGTTTTCCGGACGCCACCAATGCACACTGTGATTACTCGAGGGAAAAACTGGCCATAAATCATTACGGACAAAGTATGCTGGTTACAGGGACGACTTTGGTCTTATTCGAAAGAGCTTCACATTTCGAACATATGGAGAAGCTCTATTGTCTTAAAGATGGCTTAACCCAGGAATTTCAGAGGTGATACCTACTAGAGGGAAGGGAACATTCCCCCTACCCTCATTTTGCTTCCGCGAAATATCTCGGGAACCAATTGAGGTAGACAGCTCAAATTGTGCACACCCCTACATGAGTATCTAGTGTACCTTGTTTTAAAAGATCGACGTCCGGTCATGCATAGTGACATCATAATGACGTCATAAGCGAAGTCCATGGGTACTCATATTGGATAATTATTAGTTAGCGTTTGCTATGCGAGCATTCTGCACTGTAAATGTGACCTAATAATTTATCCACATAATAAATCCAAGATCTCCTTGTCTTAAGTGGCTGAAATTATTCCAAAATGCATTCCTAAGATATGACACACAGGTAAAATGTGGGTCTCTGAAGGCACGTCGAGCCGTGTTCCCGTCGTTAGACGTACCTACCACACATGGCTGATCCACGACAAGACCCAGTCTCTCCCGGAACTGCTGCTGTAATTCCTTCCTTCTTTCTGTCATATGCATCTTGTTTTCTTCGCCAGACACTGCCCACACTTTGACCTCCAGGCGGTAAGAAATGTGGAAAAGACACTCAAAGCATCGAATCCAGGCATGCATAGTTGAGAGACCGAGCTGGCATGCACCCTCGCGGGCAGGTCGAGCCGCGGCAGCAGACAGGTCATTTATCTGATGAGGTGTGCACCCACAAACGGTGCATGTCATGCTGCTGCCGGTGTTGGTCAGAGCGTTCGCCACCTTGCTGTCAATCATGGTGAGTTGAAGATTGTACGCCACTCTGAAACTGGTGCCGTCTGTTGCGGCGACGTAGGTCGGTCTCAGTAGGCGTATTTCGGATTTAACACTGTCTCGTTCTTTCCGGGAGACCTCTGCTGTCTCGCGCTTGTACTGGATCCGTAACGGCCGGTAGAAGCGGATTGAAGACGGCGTGGGTTGGTCCAGACGCAAGTGCCACCCACTGTTAGTTGCAAAGGCATCATAGTGGTACAGAACAGATTTTGTTCTGCAGCTTCATCGCCGTCTCCCATCTGTTTGTATACAGCTTGCCTTGTGGCCTCGTGAAATTCCCATTTGACGTAAAGCACGGCCGAAGTGCAGGTGCTGGATGACGTCGACTGCTGGTCGGCAGGTGAAGCTGAGTCCGTACGGGCGACAGACGGCAGACATGCCACCAGCCGCTGCGTCGTATGATCCAGGAGAGCCTGTAGAGAGCTGACGTATGATCCAGGAGAGCTGACTTCTCGGTGAATTGCATGCTGTTCACTGCCGGGTAGCACTCTACCTTGGCCTCATGTACCTTTCCATAGGCAGGCAGGATGTCTCTTCGCTGCATCATTCGTCACTCGGCGGACCATACGGTAGCCGTGCACAGACAAGTCAGCTGACACCACATTGCCATCGCCCGGTCTCCTGACACGCGCTCGAGTTGGCTCACTTTAGAGCTTCTGAGAGCCCGGCGAATCTTGCTGGGCCGATTCGGTTATTCCCCACCTGTCGCAGTACGAAAGCCGCGTCCTTCATGCCCTCAGCACAAGCACTTTGCCTAGCAGCCTCCACGAGCTATAGAGAACTGTGCTGTTGAGCAATTCTTGAGGACGCCCGACGCTGAGAACGGGCGCTGAGCAGATCGTAGATTCTACCTGGTCGCCCTCGCGCTCCCTCCACGGCCTCGTCACCAAGGCGGGTCTTAGCTTTTCATCACTCACGACGTGGTCACCACGATTCAGGGACACGTAGAACACCTCGTCTCCCGAAAGATAAGTCGCAAACTGACTTCTGAATTTACCCTGGGCTCGCTCACACTTAACCGACTTTCCTTTTAAGTTCTTGGTGATCAAGTCGGTCGCCTTTTTCGTGTCCACTCCACAATCGACGACTCAATCGAGAGATAGTCCTGAGGGATTTTTTCCATAACCAACTGCAAACTATAAGTAAATACATGACCATAATAGTTTCCACGCCCAAACGCTTTTGCACTGGTAAACAAGTCCACTAATTCCTCTCTGCTGACAAGCACCTCCATGTTCACTGTACGCAAAATCCAGCCACACTGACCAGACCATTACAGGCAAGGACAGCTCCCTGCCATGGGAAACGCTCTACGCGACCTATCTCGACTTCGTCGCCTCGTCAGTTAGCGGATATTTTTTTGCACAGCGATCGCTGGATCAGGCTACCCGGTCAAAACACCCCGCCAGCCGGCGCGTCGCGGCGTCCGACTGAGGCTTCCCCGTGCCGGCCACCGCATCGCACCGCGACCTGCCGGGATACAATTGATCACTACCGGTGTTAGAGCAGACAGGTGCAGCTGAAACTTACGGTACATATAGTCAAAGGATCGCTGATTTCATTGGGATTGGTCTCTGGTTGTGCGCTGTTGTGCGTTTTTTAAAACCTTTATCGAACTTGGAGGTACTAAAAATTTAACGACTGTTGTAATGACTTATTTTTTAAATAAAAAATATAATATTGCGGATCGTTCTATGCCCTTTTTCAATTGCTTAACGCATTGAGAATGTTCTCAGCTATCATTTCATACCTCACTTGTCCAGGTTTATAGAATGCATCTTACCTTTATCAGTCGTCAAACTCCGACAGCATTTGTGCACGCGTGCATCGTTTTTTTCCACACGTAATGTTGTCCATGTTCATGAACTTGTTACTACATCAAATTTTTTGAAAATTGTCATAAAAACTGTGACCTGGTGTGCGTCAAGCACTTGCTGATGCCATGGCGCCACGAATATTGCATAAAAAATGGTCGAGAAATGCATTTCTGGCCAGTTTTTCCCTTGCGTTATCACACTGTGCAATGTGGTGATGCGTGAACCAGAGATGCCCCGTACATTCTCTGGTGGATGTTCGCGGCGGTGGCGTCGTGTGGCGATCAAATGTCGTGTCAGGTCGCGCACACGATCACGCCATTTGATTCAGGACAATTGTGGTAGAGTCCACACGTCTGTTGTTGGGTGGAGGAGACAACCGCCATCCCCGGGGCCGCGTAGCCCTTGACCTACGACGGGCTCCTACGTCGCCACGGTCTGGATCCGTTGCCGTTAGTTCGGTCAGGTCCTACCAACCTGTCACTGCACTGTCCTACCAACCTGATGAACTGCACATCACCGTGCTCGGCAAGCCTTCGGACGTGAGCACGGCCACTGGTCCGGCCACCAGTGCCGGTCACAGGACGGCCACCAGTACTGATCACAGGACGGCCACCAGTACTGGTCACAGGACGGCCACCAGTGTACAGGACGGCCACCAGTGTACAGGACGGCCACCAGTGCTGGTCACAGGACGGTCACCAGTGCCGGTCACAGGACGGTCACCAGTACTGATCACAGGATGGTCACCAGTGCTGGTCACAGGACGGCCACCAGTACTGGTCACAGGACGGCCACCAGTACTGGTCACAGGACGGCCACCAGTGCTGGTCACAGGACGGCCACCAGTGCCGGTCACAGCCTGGCCACCAGTACTGGTCACAGGACGGTCACCAGTGCCGGTCACAGGACGGTCACCAGTACTGGTCGCAGGACGGCCACCAGTGCCGGTCACAGCCTGGCCACCAGTACTGGTCACAGGACGGCCACCAGTGCCGGTCACAGCCTGGCCACCAGTACTGGTCACAGGACGGTCACCAGTACTGGTCACAGGACGGCCACCAGTGCCGGTCACAGGACGGTCACCAGTGCCGGTCACAGGACGGCCACCAGTGCCGGTCACAGGACGGCCACCAGTGCCGGTCACAGGACGGCCACCAGTGCCGGTCACAGGACGGCCACCAGTGCCGGTCACAGCCTGGCCACCAGTACTGGTCACAGGACGGCCACCAGTGCCGGTCACAGGACGGCCACCAGTACTGGTCACAGGACGGCCACCAGTACTGGTCACAGGACGGCCACCAGTGCCGGTCACAGCCTGGCCACCAGTACTGGTCACAGCCGGCCACCAGTACTGGTCACAGGACGGCCACCAGTGCCGGTCACAGGACGGCCACCAGTACTGGTCACAGGACGGCCACCAGTACTGGTCACAGGACGGCCACCAGTGTACAGGACGGCCACCAGTGCTGGTCACAGGACGGTCACCAGTGCCGGTCACAGGACGGTCACCAGTACTGATCACAGGATGGTCACCAGTGCTGGTCACAGGACGGCCACCAGTACTGGTCACAGGACGGCCACCAGTACTGGTCACAGGACGGCCACCAGTGCCGGTCACAGCCTGGCCACCAGTGCCGGTCACAGGACGGCCACCAGTGCCGGTCACAGGACGGCCACCAGTGCCGGTCACAGGACGGCCACCAGTGCCGGTCACAGGACGGCCACCAGTACTGGTCACAGGACGGCCACCAGTGCCGGTCACAGGACGGTCACCAGTACTGGTCGCAGGACGGCCACCAGTGCCGGTCACAGCCTGGCCACCAGTACTGGTCACAGGACGGCCACCAGTGCCGGTCACAGCCTGGCCACCAGTACTGGTCACAGGACGGTCACCAGTACTGGTCACAGCCTGGCCACCAGTGCCGGTCACAGGACGGCCACCAGTGCCGGTCACAGCCTGGCCACCGGTGCCGGTCACAGGACGGCCACCAGTGCCGGTCACAGGACGGCCACCAGTACTGGTCACAGGACGGTCACCAGTGCCGGTCACAGGACGGCCACCAGTGCCGGTCACAGCCTGGCCACCAGTACTGGTCGCAGGACGGCCACCAGTGCCGGTCACAGCCTGGCCACCAGTACTGGTCACAGGACGGCCACCAGTACTGGTCGCAGGACGGCCACCAGTGCCGGTCACAGCCTGGCCACCAGTACTGGTCACAGCCTGGCCACCAGTACTGGTCGCAGGACGGCCACCAGTGCCGGTCACAGCCTGGCCACCAGTACTGGTCACAGGACGGCCACCAGTACTGGTCGCAGGACGGCCACCAGTGCCGGTCACAGCCTGGCCACCAGTACTGGTCACAGGACGGCCACCAGTGCCGGTCACAGCCTGGCCACCAGTACTGGTCACAGGACGGCCACCAGTGCCGGTCACAGCCTGGCCACCAGTGCCGGTCACAGGACGGCCACCAGTGCCGGTCACAGCCTGGCCACCAGTACTGGTCACAGGACGGCCACCAGTGCCGGTCACAGCCTGGCCACCAGTACTGGTCACAGGACGGCCACCAGTGCCGGTCACAGCCTGGCCACCAGTACTGGTCACAGGACGGCCACCAGTACTGGTCACAGGACGGCCACCAGTACTGGTCACAGGACGGCCACCAGTGCCGGTCACAGGACGGCCACCAGTGCCGGTCACAGGACGGCCACCAGTGCTGGTCACAGGACGGCCACCAGTGCCGGTCACAGCCTGGCCACCGGTGACCCGGACGGACACGGTATCTGGTGCAGACTACGAGCTGATCAGGCTCATTGTGTCGGCCGACGGCCAGCCTCAACTCGTCCTGAGCGCACGCTGACGAAACTCTGGTAGTTAAGCCGAGCAGCCGCGCCGCTAGTCAGCTGATGCAGCCAGTGGCCGTCCTGTGACAATTCTGGCGCGTCGCCGCTGGTCAGCTGATACAGCCAGTGGCCGTCCTGTGACAATCCTGGCGCTTCGTCACTGTGACGGTTCGTCCGTAAAACCAGCAGTGCCTCTTCGGGGATGGCGCGATCGAAGCCTCCTGCGGAACTTCAGCCATCTGGCATAGCCAGCCGTATTGAACCTGCTTCCAGCAATCATACGTGGCAAATGACCGACCAAGACAGAGTAGGCCATGGCCGTTAGATCGATCGGAAGACGTTTGACCGCTTCGCTTTGTTCATCCATAGATCGTGGAATAGTTGGGACGCCGCAAATTGACATACTGTCCAATTCGTCTGCACTGTTGAACTGCGAGGCAGCCGTTTTGAATTGTTGTCGAGTAGGAAAAGAAATCGATATTGATTAAGAAAGAAGGGAACCCTGTCACCAGCTGCATGATGCCATCCGGAAAGAGCCTAGGCCTTGATGCAAAGTAGTAAAGGAACAAATTTCATCCACTGTAACGCTAAGCTCACATTCACACCGTTGACCGTCTGGTAAAAGGAAATGTGTAACAATTAACGTAGCAACTACAAAATACCGCACCGAAGGATAGTCCGAATTTACGATGTCATCAAACAGTTAGCCGTGGTAACCGATAGTGGGAAATGCACAAAACTTCCATACGGAACGTGGAGCTCACGAAGGGCAGATCGGAGACAAAGGCCAATCGGGTAGAGATTATCGGTGAACCACTTGCAAAACATGTTCCTTTGGAAACTATTTTGGAGTGCTCAGGAGGCAGTTCTCTATATATTGATTTACATTTTCCTGTCTATTTTATATATATTTGTGATCATGACGCCAATACGCCAACCAGGGCGCTTCGTGATCACGGTAGCCTGTCATGTATCGCCGGCTTATTAACTAGCTGCTGAACAATTGGCATAATAACCAGCTGACTTACTACTGAGCGCACAGTGTTAGAACGTGCTAGGTCAACAGGCTGAAGCGATGCTCTTGCGATTCTTCAACTTGGACGATGTAAATATTATTTGATTAGTTTCATGTGCCGGGATAATAAATGTTACTTATTAATGCTCAGTATTTGCATGAAAGGGAAACACATCGGTGAATGTAATGCCGGCCTCACGGAAAATGGTCTGCTAAGCATTATTCACGCATATGCACGTTATGGAAAAATGAGGAACACATGTGTCAGTATGTGTTCCGTACAATCATTTTGAAGTTCAAGATGGATTTTTGTTTGCCCTCGGTCAATAATTAGCCACCAATTTTTGTTCAAATGCATATCGCCAGAGCCAATAGTTGTATAACTAGTAGCACTGACTGATCCATGATTTGGTCAAGTCGCATAATTTTAAGGGAGGGCCTACCTAATTTCGGGATCGTCTGGAGGGGCACCATTTCAGGGATGTGGGACGGTGTCACTGATTCAGAAAATTTCACGGATGCTCACTCGTGTGTCCCTGGAGGGCGCCCTTTCTACTCAGATGGGCGCCCTCAGCTGCAAAACTTGAAGAGAGGTGAGTGGGGTGCACACGAGAGTCCTGGAGGAAGCGCCTTTCTCGTCCCAAAGGGGGCGGGGCGGTGACCTTTTGACTTCAAACAAAATATACTGTCTCGGAGTTCGACTGCGCTCTTAGTAAGCACATATTGTGATGAGTTTCCTATTTTTGGTTTTTGTTAACACGTTGTTGATTTAGACTGGTTAATCGTCCCAACGGGCTCCGTGCATTGATTATTGTGATTACAGTGATTATCACCAGAGGGCAGGAGGCCAAGAGGTGTACCGACCTTCGTGTACAGTGCTAATGCGCGTCGGCTTGAGTGCGTCTGATAGCGAGGAATGAGGGTGGCCACTGTTTCTGTGTCATTGTCGTCCTCCGAATGAACCGAGCGAGCTCAGCCCAGTTCAGTTATTGGCCAACCAAATCAGACTTCTTGCTACCACCACAATCCGCTCACAGTCACGTGGCCCCTGGTTGATTCAGCCAGCCGGGGCAGATGAGGTAGTCGTTGTGGCAGCCCTTGCTGCCGACAGGAGGGTGACTGGCGTAATCCGCCAGCAGCGGCAACTTATCATTCGACGCCTCTTCAACACGAGTTCATCGCCGAGTAACTGACGCCTGGAACACGCGTCTCACCAGCAACGCTTCCTCCAGTTATCTCTCCGTGTCCCACCAGCAACGCTTCCTCCCGTTATCTTTTCTTGTCCCACCAGCAGCGCTTCCTCCCGTTATCTCTCCGTGTCCCACCAGCAGCGGGTCCTCCCGTTATCCCTCCGTGCCCACGGCTCGTCTGACTACCTGCTGCACGCATTCATGCTGCTTGCTTGAATGGCGGAAAGTGGTACACGAACCTATGCGACACGATTCACATTACGGGTGAACCAATACCGACTGCATCCCCTCCATCTCCGAGGTTATGTCAGTTGTGGCTCGATCTGCATTGGAGTACCCTGTGGGTCCTCTTGAATTACGTCACGGTCCGTCGTAGCTCACTGCTACTGGCCAGCACTACAGTAGAATACTTGGAGCTAGAGGTTGAGCTAAAACCAAGACCAAGTGCCGTTCCTCGCCTAAAGAAAAAAACCCGAGGAGATCGGGCACCATTGTTGGTGTTGTGAAAGACGGCAAGTGAATGTGACAGTTCTGCTTGTGCCTGAGGGATTTATATCACGAAGTAGCGGTGTGCCCTTGTGCATCAGTGCCATGCTCCATGTTCAACTGGCCGCGTGCGTGCTGCACTGGTGCGAATGAAGCACCAGTGGTAACCACAGTCATGTACCCCGAACTGGTACGAATGAAGCACCAGTGGTAACCAGTCATGTGCCCCGCACTGGTACGAATGAAGCACCAGTGGTAACCACCGTCATGTCCCCCGCACCGGTGCGAATGAAGCACTAGTGGTAACCACAGTCATGTGCCCCGCACTGGTACGAATGAAGCACCAGTGGTAACCACAGCCATGTCCCCCACACCGGTGCGAATGAAGCACCAGTGGTAACCACAGTTATGTACCACGCACTGACAGCCTGCCTAGTTCCAGCAAACGCTGCTACCAGCCGCGGGGACGACGGCCAGAACAAGGCCAAAGCAGGCACGCCGCCTGATCCCGCCACCGAAGTGTGCGACATCAAGGTGAAGCTGGCGGACCTGGGGAACGCCTGCTGGACGGTGAGACCTGAGCTGAAGGTTGGATGTGGGGCTGGACAACCGCGGCAGCCACTGAAGCCGGCATGTGGACCAGAACAGTTTGACGAGCTAGGGACCTGATCGAAGCATTCGGGGAAGCCTTTCAGTTTGTTTGCTTATTAGGGCCCATGGGCGCGTCGTTGTTTCTAGCAGTAATAACGCTATACATTACTCACTACTCATTTCGCTTCCAACTATGTCGATGCTGGGGAAAATCTCAAATGCATCTGGTTTCTCTTACAACTAAATCCTGTGTAATGCCCAATTAGGCCGTCTCCTCAGCGTTTACCGCGCCGAGAGCGAGCTCGGCCCATCTCCCATGCGTGTGTACCTGAACCGCTGACGGCGACCCCGGTCCGCGCAGCACCACCACTTCACCGAGGACATCCAGACGCGTCAGTACCGCTGTCTGGAGGTGCTGCTCGGCGCCGGCTACGGGCCGCCGGCCGACATCTGGTCGACGGCGTGCATGGCGTTCGAGCTGGCCACCGGCGACTACCTGTTCGAGCCGCACACGGGCGACAACTACAGCCGCGACGAGGACCACATCGCACACATCATCGAGCTCACCGGCAGCGTGCCCAAGCACATCATGCTCAGCGGCAAATACTCGCGGGAATTCTTCAACAAAAAAGGTACGCAAACCATGCAGGCACGGGCGGGTATTGGGCCAGTCGTGTCCGCTGCTGTGATCGTGCCAGTCCACTCCGTGCCCGCCTGTGTTCGTACCAGTACTGGCTGGTCCACACCGTGTCCGCCTGTGTTCGTGCCAGTACTGGCCGGTACACTCCGTGCCCACCTCTGTGCTCGTGCCATGGGCACTATATGACCTATGTAGTCGATGCGCCCTAAAGCCCAAATAACTAACTAACTGTGCTCGTGCCAGTACTGGCCGGTCCACTTCGTGCTCATCTGTGTTCGTACCAGTACTGCGTGGTCCACTCCGTGCCCGCCTCTGTGTTCGTGAAAATACTGGCTGGTCCACTCCGTGCCCGCCTCTGTGTTCGTGCCAGTACTGGCTGGTCCACTCCAGTATTGAAGAACAGTAACAGACGAATTCAAGTTTCATAACGTATTGATTCACTGCTTGTTGATGCCCGGATTAGTTGGCTTAGCCGGTTCAATATCCTATAAATAAACTCTGATCCTGACCTCAGGCGAGCTGCGCAACATCAGCAAGCTGAAGCCGTGGGCGCTGCACGAGGTGCTGATGGAGAAGTACGAGTGGGCCGAGCAGCGGGCGCGCGACTTCGCCGACTTCCTGCTGCCCATGTTGTCGTTCGACGCGGCGCGGCGCGCCACGGCCGCCGACTGTCTGCGCCACCCGTGGCTGACGTCGTCGTGACGTGCCGCCCGACACGCCGCGCCACGGCCGCCGACTGTCTGCGCCACCCGTGGCTGACGTCGTCGTGACGTGCCGCCCGACACGCCGCGCCACGGCCGCCGACTGTCTGCGCCACCCGTGGCTGACGTCGTCGTGACGTGCCGCCCGACACGCCGCGCCACGGCCGCCGACTGTCTGCGCCACCCGTGGCTGACGTCGTCGTGACGTGCCACCCGACACGCCGCACATTCCGCGCCAGCCCCGCGCCGCCCGCGCGTGCACCGCGACTCTTGTGATAGGCTGGCTGACGCGGCCACTTTTGTACGGTAGTGTGTCGCGCTGCGCCCAGCTCGGTGTGTACCGCCTTGCCTTGGTTGCTGGTCGTGCGCCGCCCCGCTCCGGTTGTTCTCCTTTCCAGCCAGTCCATGTTCACTTGGTAGAATAATTTTACGTTGCTGTTTGAGGGACACGAGCATCGATAGTGTTTAATATACCATGCAATGCGCGAGAGGCGGTCTTGAGGTTGGCTGATCATCTCGCTCGAAAGTGGACGAGAAGCTCGAGGTGAAGCCGGCCAATAGCTGGTAGGTTTGGACGCGACCCTCGCGCGCACCCGCTACCTAAAAGTGCAACATCTACAGAGCTACGCACCCGACGCGCGCGTGCATGGAAATGCGCGCGCGCGACCTCATCCACTTCAACTGTCACGAACGTTTCCAGTCGGACACGAACGCGATCAATGAAAGTACGGTTTCTAATTTCGAAGCCTCAATGACATATAACGTCAGCGGTGTCGGGCTACCAGTACACATCCAATGCTCTCATTATAACACGCACACTATCTGATAACCTCCCGAAAAGTCCCTGTCGTTCGAGGGATGTTGGACAACTTACGCCTGATCAACCACCTCGGTGGCGCAGCCGGCCAATACGTATGTTCCGAGTGTAAAAACTTTGGGTTAAGACCCATCCATGTAAGACGATGAAACACGCGGGTTGATTTCTGAAAATTATTGGGGGGGGGGCAAGGCCAACATTAAGGGGGCATTTGCCCCCTCAAAAGGATATAAAACAACACTCCTACAGTCTGTCACACTCGAGACACCTTTGTCATATCACTGCCTCCAGGAAATTCTCTGGTTCAGATAGAGAAAAAGTCTATCTAATTTATAACGCATGCAAAAAACAAGGCAACTGTTTTCAAATGGTGCCTCCAAGGGCCAAGCCTGCACGACACAAATCATGTCGGAAAAAATCTTACGAATAACCTACCTAGCAGAAGCAAGGAGAGGCCAAGGAATTGAAATGCGGATCATTCGACCGGTGGGTCCGAGCCCCATCTCCCCGGAGGGAGCGCCACCAAGTAAGACAAACCAATGAGATGGATGAAATCAGACCTCACCAGGAGGCCAAGATTTTCCACCGAGGTGACATTGGCTGAAAAGAGAGGAAGACAAGAGGCTGCAGACAACCGTTCCTGGGGAGTGCAGTCCTGCCGACATACCTCCGGATCCCATGACATGTTTTACGAAACTATCACCTGGGAATACGAAATTATCGACTGGGAGACGACAATGACAAACAAACAACTGCTGAGAGTGAAGAATTTGGTCGGGATTTGCGAATTTAACACTAAAGTTGTTAAATTTTCCGATGGTTGGAGGTGTTTTCGTCCCCAGTTAGCATGTCAACATAGCCGCATAACCGACGCAGTCGATGCGCCCCTAAATTCCTCCTGCATGTCAACATAGGTTCCGCTGAATCCGTGACTGGGCCCAGGTTATCCGGGTACTGTGGCCGTAACCTTAACTTAAAATACCGCAAACAAGATCACTTTTAGTGAATTTTAGTAGTGATGCCAAGCAAAGTGTGCTTTGCACCCGGACAATAATTTCCTTTGAATCACTAGAAGTACTGAAGAAATGATCAGAAAAATGTCAGAATGCAGCGCTTAGCTTTGACGATTTTTCCTTTTGAGAAGCATGGCATCTAGGGAGAGTGGACCGCTTTAGTGAGTTCACCACGGGGCGCGACTTGCTCAGCAGCGCCTCGGCGCCCCATACGTTCCACCACCCCTGATCTTGTTACCTTTCTGTTTTCCTATTTTGCCCCACCCATGGAGTAAAATTGGCCAGAGGTCGGGACAACATGGAGTAACTGGCACATGTGCTGTAGTGAACAATGCGGGGCTGTTCGTTAGCTGGATATTAACAGTTTGCGTAGATCGGTGTCCTGGAATCTGTCTTCTCCGAAGAGTGGAGGGTAGCAGGCGATGACAAAACCCGCGTGAAGTACGGACAAAACTGGGTACCCTGTTTTGTTCCTTGCTTCATATCCCGTTATACCCCAAGCGAGAAATTTGGGAATTGATCGTAACTCCAAGAAGCTTCCAGGGTACTATCAGTTTCAAAGCAACAGGCGATTAATAAGACTCCAATCACGAACAGCCATGCATGCCGAAATAACATCAGACACCGAACAATAATAAAAATTAGTGCTATGCTCGCCACACATCCGTTCGGTCGTCCTGCTACACCAGGAAGGGAAGGCAAATGGGAAACTATTAATTGACAAAGAGTGACACCAGGTCGCATGGAGTGGAGGCAAGGGCAGGTAAGCTGATTGGTAGCTGCCAGCGTTCATTATATGTTTAACTTTTCTGATTTCAGCAATGTCGCTGAGGAAAACATACTTCCCTGCTGAAAATAGTCGGAATTACAATCGCTCGCCGCTGCCCACCTACAATTGTCATTATTCCATGTCTGGCTCGCTCTACCCTGGCGCTACACCAGCGAGAAGGTGGAGCAAATTTGCGCTGTAAGAGCGGTTTTAACGACATTCCACGGCGCGGCCGACAGCCTCATCTCGGGCGCTGGCATCGTCGTCGCATGCCATTGCACAAACAGCCCATGGGTGACACCAGAAGGCATTCCTCTGGATGATCAGTGTTTTTGGGTCATGGCATACTGCCACGAGCCTACTGGAACACGGTGCGCACCTTACATACATCCGGGATGACCAGCTACATTGAAAATGCAGACAACAGCCTAGTGCTCAATCACATTGTCGTCAAGTAACGTTAGATCGACTCACGCACGTCCGGTAGAAAGAGGAGCTAATGAGATGGTGCGTCGGTTGGGCCAGAGGGCAGAGTCTGGGGTGAATGACGGCGACGCCAATGGATAGTGGCCGAGGTCCGCGGGCGCCACATACACCCGGACGGCTACCTGCAGTGTCTCGACGCGCGCCCAGGCTCTGTATGGCAGCCGCCCGTAATGCCGGCGGATAGTGGCCGAGGTCCGCGGGCGCCACATACACCCGGACGGCTACCTGCAGTGTCTCGACGCGCGCCCAGGCTCTGTATGGCAGCCGCCCGTAATGCCGGCGGATACTGGCCGAGGTACGCGGGCGTAGGCTCTGTATGGCAGTCGCCCGTAATGCCGGCGGATAGTGGCCGAGGTCCGCGGGCGCCACATACACCCGGACGGCTACCTGCAGTGTCTCGACGCGCGCCCAGGCTCTGTATGGCAGTCGCCCGTAATGCCGGCGGATAGTGGCCGAGGTCCGCGGGCGCCACATACACCCGGACGGCTACCTGCAGTGTCTCGACGCGCGCCCAGGCTCTGTATGGCAGCCGCCCGTAATGCCGGCGGATAGTGGCCGAGGTCCGCGGGCACCACATACACCCGGACGGCTACCTGCAGTGTCTCGACGCGCGCCCAGGCTCTGTATGACAGCCGCCCGTAATGCCGGCGGATAGTGGCCGAGGTCCGCGGGGCGCCACATACACCCGGACGGCTACCTGCAGTGTCTCGACGCGCGCCCAGGCTCTGTATGACAGCCGCCCGTAATGCCGGCGGATAGTGGCCGAGGTCCGCGGGCGCCACATACACCCGGACGGCTACCTGCAGTGTCTCGACGCGCGCCCAGGCTCTGTATGGCAGCCGCCCGTAATGCCGGCGGATAGTGGCCGTGGTCCGCGGGCACCACATACACCCGGACGGCTACCTGCAGTGTCTCGACGCGCCCAGGCTCTTGGCAGCCGCCCGTAATGCCGGCGGATAGTGGCCGAGGTCCGCGGGCACCACATACACCCGGACGGCTACCTGCAGTGTCTCGACGCGCGCCCAGGCTCTGTATGACAGCCGCCCGTAATGCCGGCGGATAGTGGCCGAGGTCCGCGGGCGCCACATACACCCGGACGGCTACCTGCAGTGTCTCGACGCGCGCCCAGGCTCTGTATGGCAGCCGCCCGTAATGCCGGCGGATAGTGGCCGAGGTCCGCGGGCGCCACATACACCCGGACGGCTACCTGCAGTGTCTCGACGCGCGCCCAGGCTCTGTATGACAGCCGCCCGTAATGCCGGCGGATAGTGGCCGAGGTCCGCGGGCGCCACATACACCCCGACGGCTACCTGCAGTGTCTCGACGCGCGCCCAGGCTCCTGCGTGGCAGCCGCCCGTAATGCCGGCGGATAGTGGCCGAGGTCCGCGGGCGCCACATACACCCGGACGGCTACCTGCAGTGTCTCGACGCGCCCAGGCTCTGTATGACAGCCGCCCGTAATGCCGGCGGATACTGGCCGAGGTACGCGGGCGTGACAACGGACGCCACCCTCCCGTGTCGACGAAGCGCCCCGAGAAGAAGAACCCCTGGCTCTTTTGTGACACATTCAACTGCTATGTCACATTGCG
>JAOTOM010003982.1:0-205834 GCA_034440615.1 Ashinkailepas kermadecensis
TTTAAATGCTATACGTACAGCCGTGTCAGGGTTAAAATGGTCAACAGAGCTCCTGTTCTTCCTAAAACCACTGTGCTTTTGAGAAAAAGTTGTGCTATTCTCAAAACCACGTTAGTCTAGTATTCATGAGCTTCTCCGTTAACTTACACGCACGAAGTAAGAGATATAGGGCGATAGTGGAGCGGTTCCAGTCCGCTTTTGCAAGGCTTCAACAGTGGGACCACAATTACCTCTCGCCAGGCTACCGGAAATTCGCCTCGCTGCCAAAGCTTGTTGAAGATGCTTAGGAGGGTTTCGGGTGCACACGGAGGGATATTTTTAGTCGTTGTGGATGTTGTCTGGCCCTTCGGAAAGTACTGCGGAGCTTTGATGCGGCTGATATCATTTCGGCCATTGTGAAGGCTGGTTATAGCATAGGTTATCAGTGGTGGTGAAGTCAATGGGATTTCTTTCGCAGCGGGACCTTTGGCACAATAATTGGCTGCGTCCCTGTTGCTACCCTCCGCTACGATCACAGAGGCGCTAGCGATTTCATTGGCTACCTCGGTGGCATTAGTGATGTCTCTATTGCCCACGCGTAGCACGGGTAGAACGGATGATTGTTGACCTGCCACTCGTTTGATCCTAGACCCACCTTCCCAGTTGGGGTATGTTTGTTTATTTGGCTCACATATTCTCGCCACGATAGCTGCTTCGCCGTCGGACAGTACGTCGTGCTTGGGCCTATTTACGAATTAATCATGTTTTTTGTGTAGTGCTGTTTTACTGAACTTTCTGTACGCTCCTTTCACGCACATATGGCGTCCCGCATTCGTCTGTCCACCAAGGGACCGGGGTACGCCGGGGGCACCAGAGAAGTGCGAGGTATGCATGCTGATTCAGACTGTAGGAGCAGTGAATTGAATTCTTCCCACATTGTAGTTGTTCCTGGCCATCTAGTAAACACGCTGCTTCAAGCTTTTCTCTGTAGGTCGTCCAGTTAGCCTTGCGAAGGTTCCATCGTGGTGGCCTCAGTCCAAGGACCGGGCCATCACGATATTCGAGCCAAACTGGGAAGTGATCACTTCCTAGAGGGTCACTGTCCACCGACCAATCAAAATATTGCATCAGCTGGGGACTCGAGATACTCAAGTCCAGGGCAGAGGTCCGTCCGGATGGCAAACTAAAGTGAGTGCTGGTACCTGTATTTAAGATACACAGGGTCTCCTCGTGTAAAAATTGTTCCAGAAGGCGTCCACGACTGTTGACGTTTGTACAACCCCAAACAGTATGGTGTGCGTTAAAATCGCCCAGAATTAACACGCGCACTGGAGGGGGAGCGAAATCCGCCCGCCCCTCCGATTTTTCGCAAATAACTGCAGATTTTACCGGTCGATATACGCAATTTTCGGTGTACTTGCTTCGAAATGAACTGCGCGTCGTTTAAAAGAAGAAAAATGGAAATCGGCCGAAAATGTTTCAAGTTAGGGGCCGCTAAAATTAAAAAATGTTATAGCGCCAGACCACACAAATCGGCGCTGATGCGCTTCCAGTATACTGACAAAAGGGGAGTGTTCTAGGCAACACTAGCGACTTGTTTGATGCATATTAATATGCTGTATAGTTTCAAGGTCATGTTAGGTCACCAAGGTCAAGTTAGGTCAAGTTCATGACAGGTTAATGGAACCAAACTTGATCAACTGGAATGTTGCCATAAATGCACTACTGGTTGTCATTTGTACTGTTTGTCATTGCGTTTCCATACTTTATTCATGTACTTCACTCCCTTCTTCACGAAGCCGATTGCTCCCGAGCTGCCCGACGGAGCAGTCGGGCGGGCGGCCGGTTCCGGTAACTGGAACAGGTAACTGACCTGATAAAGTGGTGCTATATAGGTGACCTGAGGTCAAATGTTGGGTCTAGCATCTGCATTGCATCATTAGTAATGTCCAAAACGTCATTGATGCCCATTTTTGAGCATTTAAATACAATCACATCGATCCATAACGATGACAAGCCAAGCCACGCAAAACCGGAAAAAGTTTGCCAATCTGGCCTCATTTGACCTTGAAGATATTGAGCTAAGGTCACGAAAATTGCACACAATAGAGTTCACTACCGTGCCCATCCACCCTGCGAATTTTGTTCCTCCAGCTTTACTAGGAGCCGAGATCTTAGGGGCGGAGTCCGCCCCCTCCAGTGCGCGTAATTCTCAGAGGCCCTCCAGGGCGCGTGTTAAAACCGGTTCAGGAAGCTGAGTACAGAGATGTTTCATCTCAGTGGATGGAAACGCAGTCCCAGGAGGTAGGTAGACGCTACACAACGAAATCAGTCGTCGACCGAAGTGCACCCTGGCAGCAACGGCTTGGAGGGGAGTGATCAATTGTAATGGTTGCGCGGGAACACTATGATGAATGCCTAGAATTACTCCACCGTGGGGGATAGCGTTACTTGCCACTTCTTTTCGGTAGAGGGTGTAGCATTTCACCTGGATAGCAGAGTCTGGCGACAGCTTTATTTCCTGCAAGCAGAACGCCACCGGACAATACTGGTTGATCACCGCCTGCAGGTCATGGGCGCTGCTTTTAAATCCTCTGCAGTTCCATTGTAAAATAGACTGTATAGAGGGCTATTTTAAAAAGGGCTAAAACAAGTCAAATCATGTCGAACTGGGCGGAGTCCATGGGTCGGATGACGTGCGCACTCGCGCCCTTGGACTAACCCCCGCCGGTTGGCGAGACATGCCAGGGCGAAACGCGTTTCCGGCCTGGTGCAGGCGACCAGGACTGGTCGTTCGCATGGGGAGGTGTGGGAGGTGGACCCATCACTCTCCCGGTCTCTACGTTGCGACGAGAGTTGTCCTTGGGAGTTTGGGACGGTGCAAGGCAGGCTTTGGGGGACTGTCTCCCAGCGCTTGGAGACGTGTCCCTTGAACCAGTTCGGGATGTTCGGCCTGACGCCCCCATGTCGGGAGCCCCCGGGCGGACCTCAATTGTGAGACTTGTTCGGGTCGTCGCGGGTGCGACTACCGGCAGCCGGCCGGAGGTCACGCTCGTCTCATCGGAAATGGTTGGTGGGGGGTGGGGAGTTGGGATGGTTTGGGATGGTGCAGGGATGGGCTGGGTGGGTTTGGGGTTGGTGGTGGTCGTGGTAGATAAGGACTGGATGTTGACGTGGGATTTCCCCGTGCTCTTATTCGGTTGGACGAGACTCTGCGACGTCGGTGCCACTAGTTCCATGCCCGGTGAGCTTCTGGGCACTTCCCCAGCGGGGATGGAATGTTGGGTCGGGGAGGAGATGGAGGGAGGGATTGAGGTGGTCGGGGAGGGGTTGGGCTTGGATGAAGAGGGACGGGCAGGTCTCTTGACTCGCTGGACCTGGGTCCACTCGTCTCCTTGAGGTGTCCCTACGGGAACCTCAGCTGGGGACTCTCTCGTCCCTATCTGCGGAGAGGAGGAAGCTCTTTCCTCTATCGGATTGCACTCAATGCCAAAGGCACGTATCAGGGCACTGAGCTGAGTTAGAAGATGGGATGCGCTCATGTGTGTGCGTGGTTGAACCAGAGACTGTTGTACGATGTTCGAGTTCAACTTTGCCTTTGCCGCATATGATATTTTTGGATGAGCTTCCTCGTAAAACTCACGCGCCTCACGAAATGTTATCTTTTTTGAACTTTTTATAGCAACTATCTCCTTCTCTTTCAGGAAAATGGGGCAAGAGCGATCATAGGCAGTGTGGGGTTTTTGGTCCGGGCCGCAATTAGAACAGTGTGGATTCTGGGCCTCACACTTCTCCCGCGCATGCTCGACGGATCCACATCTTCCACACGTCTCGCGGTTTCTACAATGCTGCGATGTATGACCAAAGCGGGAGCACCGGAAGCACCTCATGGGATTTGGGACAAACACACGGACCTTCACGCGCACATACCCGACAAAGATGAACTCAGGAAGATCAGTGACGTGAAAAGTTAAGATAATGTTGTTCGTTGGTTGCATTTCTTGGCCTTTTCTAATAGAAATTCTTCGGGCCTCTACTACTCCCCAATATGACAGACCATCTACAATGTCGGCGTCCGAAACATCTCGCAAGTCGTAGCAGTTGATAACACCTTTCGAGTAGTTTTTGGTGTTGTGGGGTCAAACTTCAATGCCTACGGTGACTATTCGTCTGCTTGTTTCGTGTCGTACTGTGTATGTTATTTCGGTTGCATCCATCGCTCTCTTAGCGTCGTCAGCGGTTTTAAATTCAACTTCTAGTCCACCGTCTCTTAGCTTTTCGCACCTCAGTACAGATCCAAGTTTGTCACAGGCTTCCTTTCTCTGGAATGGAGTAAGCAATGAGAGTTTCTTGTTTTCGTCTAGTGATTTTATAATTAAAATACGAGGTGTAGGCAGACCAGTTTCGAGGCTGGGCACTGCATGCGTCTGGCTCGGATTCCTGGTGGTAAGTCGGCTCGTCTGTCCCCTACTAGAGGTGACAGGTAAGTTGTTCTTTGTGTTTGATGATGCCATGGAGTGTGATTGGTTTCTACTCCTCGGGCGCCCCACCACACAGGGGCCCTACGGGGGGGGACGCCTGGGCCCCCGCGGACGGGAGGACGCCAGGTGCCCGAGGAGCTATACGGGGCAGGCGGCGCCTTCGCCCGGCCGGGAGAGAGGGACTCACCACCCCGACCGGGATCCAGCGCCGCCCACCACTTGACCCCTGCCGGCCAGGCCGGCAGGCACTGGGCCAGGTCCCAGACCTTCAGCCTGAGGCGACATGCCGCTTGGCCCGTATGGGGCCCTACGGACCCGCCCGCCCCTCCGGGATATTAGGACCAAAGAGGTGTGCTGGTCCCCCGTCACAACTAGCACCGTGCGACGGGGACCTCAACCTCCAGGACTCCGTCAACCCCGGGGGCGGGCCGAGGGGGCGCGGCTACCCCGATAAAACTGAGCTGGAGGGCAGGACCGGGGGAAGTTGTCCTACCTGCTCATGGTAGGGAGAGTTGGTGTTGCAGGGCCAGGGGAAGGACATGGATGTTGAGATGAGATGGGCATTGGAATGGGAGAGTATGGATGGAAGGACGAGTGAGGCACTCTTAGTCTCACCCCTCGCCGGTAAGATGGTCGCCGGGTCATTGGGGCACGCAATCCCCCCCACCACGGAAAGGTGGTGCCTCGTCGGGGGAGAGACATTTCCACCAATAGCACAACCAAGAGTCCATGGCAAATGGAGGGAAATTGGTCCCTTTAGGCTACAGCGAACCCAGCATGCTGAAATGTAGTCAAGATACCTCACGGAAAGGATCCAAAAGCGCAACAGAAGCTGCGCGGTATTTCAGCCTAAAACGCCTCTTTCACAAAACTAAATTAGCTCCCGTAAGACAAAAATTACGGCCCTTCAGTATGCTCCACTTCCTCCCCCTCAACGAATATCCCGCTGAAGACGTTCCTCCGAGGAAATGTGCTCCCTCCCCCGACGAGAATTCCTTGATCCGCCCCTGATTGTAACGCCGCAGGTTTTACCTATATGCGAGGTTAGGTAGGCCCTTCACTCCATCTCTACACCGTCGCCTCATGGACAAGCTCGGATGGTACGGCGTCAACTCCGAATGGTTCCGAGCGTGGCTTGAGGGCCGTTCGCAAACAGTGAAGGGTTCTAGCCCTCTGTCGGTAACACATGGTGTGGTGCAGGGCTCGATCTTGGGCCCGGTTATGCTCCTAATATTATCCAATGACCTCCCACAACATATCCCACACGGCAAGATTGTTATGTATGCCGATGATGTCCAGTTCCTCGACTCCGGGAAGCGAAACGAAATCACAGCCATTAGCCAACGATTGAATGAATCACTGTCAGTCGCCTTCAACTGGTTCATCCAGAATCGACTAAAAGTAAATCCCTCCAAAACTGAGATGGTTGTTCTCCAATCTTCTAGACATACACCTGTGAAATTATCTGTTCGTCTGGGTCAGTTAGAAATAGCACCCACGAAGTCTGTGAAATTACTTGGCGTGAAAATTGACTCACACCTGTCCTGGGATGTGCATGTATCTACTGTTGTGCGTCTGTGTAACTGCATACTCATTGGACTCGCTAGACTGCGTCATAAGTTTTCTCACATTACGAGACGGGTGCTTATTGAGGCACTCGTATTCCCCCACATAAGATACTGTGTGTCTGTCTGGGGAAGCTGTAGCAGAGCCCAGAAACGACGCATTCAAAAATGCATCAACTTTGGTGCAAGGATTGTCGCCGGCTTGCACTACCGGGATCATGTGTCGCCCACGTTGAAAGAACTAGGATGGCTCAAATTCGAGGATTTCATATCCGAGGCAGATGCTCACTCAGTTTTCAAGATTATGAACGAGTTCACTGGCCCAGAACTCATTCGCGGTCAACTAAACTGTCGCTCAACTGTGTCGCAACGGAGCACCAGGGCCACGGCTAACGGTAAACTCCAGGTACCACGATGCCGCACAGAATTCGCGCGCCGCTCCTTCATACCGAGAGCTTGCCGGACGTGGAACAACCTGCCTCCAGATGTGAGGAACTCAGGTGGCTACAATGTTTTCAAACGGAGACTTTCGGCCATGCTGCGCCTGTCCGGGCTCTAACCTCCGGCCTCCGGAACATCGCTTACATCAGCACTGTGATGCCACTCGTTGTTATCGTGTATGCTCGTGATGATGGTTTGTGCTGCACATTAGTGCACTTCTGTGACGGAAACTGAAAAACCCTGCTCGGGAGGTTCCGAAATACATTACATTACATTACATTACCATCCCTAGCGCGACGTATCCATCCTGACACCGCCATCGCCGGTGAAATTCCCCGACGCTACTGACAGGGATCAAAAAAGCTTTTCGGTGGTCGCCGACGTGATACAATTCTGGGAAATTGGTCGCCAATCAGGTACGGGTCCAATGGGGAAGGGGTGGGATTGGGTGGTGAAATTGGGTTGTCCCTCGGGATTGGATAACATTAAATTTTCGAAACATGATTTTTCATGATTACCCACTTTTTGCAGATCTGACGACCTTCCATGCTTTCTTAGATTGTTTCATCAGAAATAGGTGTCGCTTGGCGCCCTGAGTAAATATTTGCGCACCAAAAGGAGTGTCGCCCTTCCCATAGGAACTCCTGAATGTCGCTCGGAGAGCAAAGTCCCTCGGAGACAGTGGAGGATGAACAAAATTCCCTCGAAGATAGCGAAGAATGACACAATCCGGAGTTCGGCACGTAAAGGTGAAAAACCCCAAGCGATCTTCGGCAATCGGAGATCAATTACTCGCAATCTTCTACCGTGTATATAATAGATTACATTTCTAGTCCAGATGAATATTTATAATTCCCATTAGCTGTCATCTTACATCACATACAAAACAACGAAACATTATTAATTACTGATAGGTACAGTACTTCTACACTTGGACGGTATTAACAGAACTAGTAGGCCTTTTCCTTTAATATCTTCTTAAGCACATTTTCCAGCTGGATATATTTTGTGGAAGAAACATGAAAATACGCTGAAAATAAACATGAAAATACGCATGGCTGTGAGTGGCCGCCTCACAGCCATGACAGCCGTGGCAGTGGCCGCCTCACAAACATAATAACGGTCGCTTCACAGCCGTAGCAGTGGCCACCTCACAGCCGTGGCAGTAGTCGCCTCACAGGTGCGGCAGCGGACGCCTGAAATAGTCATCATAAGTATCACAAGTAGTTGCTACCACTTTGCCACATCTCTACAGACGTAAGATATGCTAAACTCTAAAGGTACCTCGACGACTTGTAGCGGGAAATCACAGTTCATTCCATCGCCCCCACCCCCCTCCCCAATGCTCGCAAGTATAAAGTTGTTCAATTGTTCAAGCAAGGGTTTCTTTGCAGCACTCTTTCTGTGATACAGTCTGCGTACCACTTCAGGGGCGTTCCGCCGAACGATCAACTGATGTGAGACGTTTTGGTGGTCAGCACGCGATGTGTGCCAAACAGATGTAACGACACTGCTGTCCGATGTGTCCTATTTTGGTACATTTTATGCATATCGGTCTGCCATCGGTGGTCCATTGGAATGAGGTGCCGGGCTGATTTGGCTGTTGTGGCCTCCAAACTCTGGGGCCTGCAAGGGGGCGCTGCGGAGGAGGTCCATAGCTGGGTCCGGGGAAATAAGGTCGTGGTGTGCGCGGATACTGCGGGTAGGATGGGTGGAACACTCGGGGTCCAGGCTGAGGTTGGGGTTGTGGTTTTGGGTGATCCTGTTTTTGCGCTGCTAGCTTCGACACCGTTTCGCTCAGAGATACCACTAATTTCTCTAATTTATCCATTCGATCGTTTCCTGATTGAATCACATCGACGTGCATCGGCTCATCTTCCTGGTTCGGTATTCCCCTGGTCAAGAGAAGTGTTCGCTCCAAATTTTGTTCGCGTACTGCGAATTGTATCGCTTCTTCTAGGTTCCTGAAGGAGTGCCTGTACAACTTGGCGGCCAGCTGGTTACTTTGCACTCCCTTGTTGAAAATATATATTAGGATTTCCTGTGTGGCAGGGCTGGTCATATCTGTGTATGCGTCTTTGGCTAGGGTGAGGACTCTTTCCGCAAAGTTCTGAACCAGTTCGGCGCGATGCTGCTTTAATTTTCGCAAGGCTTCCTGAGAGCATTTTTGATCTGCAAGATCTGAATATCTCTCTTTCATAATGTGTTTGATTTCTACCCACGTCAAATTTGGTTGATGAGTTAGCATTCGTTGCAGAAATTCAGCTGCAGGTCCACCGAGGGTTTTCAGACAGATTATTCTTATCTGTTCGTCGTCCATGCTGAAGCTGATGCGGTCCAGTTGTTTGATCCAGTCACACATCTTGTAATGGCTTTCTCCGGTAAATGGTTTTATGTTCTGGCTCATTCCTTGAGCGCGCATCTCCATCCTTATCTGGTTAAAGCTATCCGATAATCTTTCAAAAGTAATTTCAGTCATAATTGTTTATTTTACTTAGCTCTCAGTATTCTAGTAAGTTTAATTTTCGCAAGTTTTGTGTAGAAACTGTCTCAATTATGCTTCCTAAATCACATAAAAATTCACACGTACAGTATTCAGTACACGGCGAGCATTGACTATACGATCCTATGACAATTCTATCGGTGGTCAAAATTGAAACGGGTGTATTTGGAGGGATTTTCGGGATTTTCCGGGCTTACTGAATTGCTGAGGTAGCCGTGTCTCTTCCTCGTCCAGGCTGAAAGGCGTGCTGTAGTCTTATCCGGTCACGTCACGGTACCAGTTGTGGGATAGTTCTAGTTGGCTCGTGATGTAGTCTAGGCACCTCGCGCTGCGATAACTCAGTTCAAAGCAGAGCGGTATGTTTGCGTTATATTTGACTGTGTGAGTAAGGGCCGAAAAATGACAAGTGCCGACAGAAACTGCTAAAATACTGTCGGCACTTGTCATCTTTCGGCCCTTACTCACAGAGTCAAATATAACGCAAACATACCGCTCTACTTTGAACTGAGTTATCGCAGCGCGAGGTGCGTAGACTACATCACGAGCCAACTAGAACTACCCCACAGTATGCTATGGGCCTATAACAGTTGGTGATCTATGGCTGATAATAAGATCCACTTCCAGTCCTGGTAATCATCATCCTGTTTAGTCATACTGGTTCCCCTAGCACAGAAACTAGCAACATAATTTAGGATAATGCACATTTGTTATTTCAGGTCATCTGCAGCCACAGGACATTCGAAGAGGAGGCAGGAGTGGAGAAAAAAATGAGATGCCAGCCAGATTGGAGGAATACCAGCTTGCTAGCATACACAACAGATGGCAACAGATGCCAAAATCTGAATCACTGCAGTCTGCATATGACCTTAATACCAATGAATATTCCATATTCCATAACATTCTATTTGTGCAGGTGATGTGTGTTTGTGTGGTGCAGTGCAGCTCAATTAATAAACAGCTACCCATGCCTTCTTGTGTATGTTCTCAATTTGTGGAAAAACCTCAGAACAGAGTCCAGAAGTGCTCAGAAGAATGTATGGCTGAACACATAGCTAGAGAGCCAGAGTTGCATTCACATGCAATGTGAATGTGTGTAATGTGTGAATGTGTGTAAGCCACAAAGGGTAGCACTTTCCCCAAATCCCAAAAATCTTGGTGGATGTGAGCCAGGTTTTGCCATGGGATAGGAATTTTCAGGGGCATTATTGCAGTTTAAGGTAACCACAAGACAAGCTTTACACACATTTCACTTCCATGAAACATGAAACGATTTTTGTGGTCTGGCGCTATAATTATTTTTTTTACTTTAATGGCCCCTAACTTGAAAACTTTTAGGCCGAGTTCAATTTTCTTGCTTTAAACGACGCGCCGGTCATTTCTAAGCAGGTACGCAGCAAATCGCGTATATCGACCAGTAAAATCTGCAGTTATTTACGAAAAATCGGAGGGGTGGGCGGATTTCGTCCCCCTCCAGTGCGCGTGTTAAGTTAGGTTATGCTACATCTTTTCTCTACATTTTGAATGTTACATTTCATTCTATATTACCCAACCAACTCCAAGCCACTTTTTGGGTGCCATTTTGCTACCCAACTGCACTTGCCGAAAATATGAGTGGTCACATCATGCACATTATGAACATATGCACATTCATAAACATTGCATAAAACAATTAATTCCAAGAAATCATACATTGCCTCGGACTGCAAATTTACCTTTTCAGAAAGCCAGAGGGACCAGCAAAAATTAAATAATGCTATTCAATGGAGGATGAGGAGCCAGGGACAGGATGCACTGGCTTACTATTCCCTGAACATTTCATAAGTGCACAAATTATGCTTGAGTGCATGCATATATATATATAACACCTGCAGTCTATGTGCACTGAAAAGGCCCAGGCCCCTTTTTTAAGAAAAACATTTGCCCTTCAAAATATGGTAAGTGAAAACTTACCATAGGATTTCCCAGACAAAAGCAAAAGATTAAAAGTGTTGTCCATCCCTACGCTGACCCGCAATACATCACAGCAATTAATAGGACTCTCACTTCCTGCTTATTACATTATCCGAATATATCCCCTCACACAATACATGCTTATGGCTGATCCAAATCAATAACTCGAACAACCGTTAAAATATTTGATAAAGATAGGTAGGTACCATGTCAGGTAATACCAACTCCGGTACCCCAGGCCAAACCTGGGACCGATTCCATCCGGACAGCAACTAAGAGCTTCCAATAAAATGTTTTCGTTCAATGAAAAAAAAAAACACTACCCTCCGCTAACCTAATAAAGGAATTCACCTTTACCGGCCCGATCGCGTACGAATGCCCGGTCTTGGATTCAATAGATTCACCGCTCTCCAGTGCCCACTCCGGCCGGAGCTATTTAAACCATTGCCAAGAAAAGTCATGGATAATGCATTTCTTTTTGCTTCCTTGAATAATGATATGTTCTGCATAAAATGGCATAGATAAAACCGTTTATATTTCTATTCTGGAGCAGCCAGAAGCGATATACGTAAAAGATATCGGATGGATTTTCCGCATGAAAATTGCCTGAATGGTACCAAAACGTTCTTAAAACATGCTAAGATTTTGCACCAAACAAACCTCCACGGAACCAGAAATTTCACTTTCTTTCCATTTCATGACTTATATTGCTTCCGAATTCCATCAACTTGCGGCAATAGGTGTGTTTATGCCACTCCGACGGCGAACTTTTCCCACTCCGGAAAAATTGAGATTTACTTGTGTTGTTCTAATACACTGACAGTCCTCTCAGCTTCATTTTGATCCCATTATTAATTTCTTCCCATAATCCTGATGATTACGACTTTTCTAAATCCCCCGTAATTTTGTTGGTGGTTTGCTCTACCTTATTTAAATTTTGTGTATTTTATAACAATCATTGTAATATTGGGAGCATGTGCTAATTGGGCCGTAATTTCCGCTCAGGTCGTGACGACATTTCCGCTTCATCCGGTCTGCGTCCGGTCTATTGTCTTCGGACGTTGGTAACAGCAGGTGGGCCCGGGATCCGGTTCGTGATTTTTGTGTTTTTTTTGTCTGCTTAGGGTTGCGGGAGGAGCGGGTGATGGGACAATTGATGGCTACCGTTTTGTGTTATCAGGGAACTTTGGAAGTGTTGGGTTGTTCTCGATATTCACAAGGAAGACTACCTAGGTACTTGCTTAGTGGACACACTTCATTCTTGCCCGTTGCTTCAGCAGCGGTCACCACAATGCTTATGGCTGAGTGGTTCCTTGATGGTCAGTGGACCGGTCAGGCCAATCAGTGTTAGGGAGTTATTTTTTGTGTATCATTGAATGGCTTTTGAGTCACTGATTGTGATTGTGATGGAGGATTGATGTGCGCCGGTTATGACTGAAAACTGACAAAAGATATTAGACTATCTTGCTGCTGACAATTTGCTCATTGCCAGGTTGCTGGCATCCTTTTCCAAGTGTAAATAAAGTAATTCTTGTTCCAACTGGTAAATTTGTGGTTTACAGTATTTTTTTATTTCTTGGAATTTTTCAATGCAATGTTTATGAATACCCTTTGAATGAAACTGAAAATATTACTTTTTTTCTCTTTTTTTTAACCTCACTTGCAACAAACCTTACCAAAACTGAACAGTACATTTGGAGATCAAGGTAACTTGTTGGAGTTGGAGGTGGATGGAGCAACACTGTGAAGGACATAACATATGGTTCAAGAGACTTGTTTCCATGAACAATACAGGGGATGAAGTAACATTTTCATTGACTTCTATGGTTTTCATTGGCTTCATTGACTTCTATGGTGTCCTGAGTAAGCAGAACAATCGAGATGGGTTTCTGTTATATGCATTTTTTTAATTAAATAAGTTTCTTCCGAGTTCTTGTTCGGGTGGCTTTATGAACCAGGGTCCGATTGCTAAGCAGAGCTTGTTGCGTGAACCCTGGCCCCACCACCCGATCCATTAATTCAAGTTAAACGGCAGAATTTTGACCGAAAGTTTAACGTGCCGTCAATGCACCGACACAGCCGCCCGGTATAAACAATGTTATAATGTAGCTTGTATACCCCAGTGAGAATGGTATGGATTCACTCATAAGTGAATTTGCAAACATACTGATGTATCAGTTAACATCAATGCAGGAAGCTATGTGATCAACATGGTCTGTGCCCTAAAGCCCAAATAACTAAGTAACAATGCAGGGAATCTGCTGCATAACAGTTTGACCATAAATTAGCCATGATATATGGCATCATACTTCCCATGCTATTTACAATAGTGAGCTATATTTTGTGTACAAACATCAGGACATTAGAAATGTTAATTAACGTTACACGCATCAGTTCCAAACAAGTGTCAGCAATACATTTCCTTCATGTGCTTTAAACATGATTCAAGAAAGCACTGTCATCGATTTTAAACTTGCAAAAAGAGTGGGCCGCCTGGCATTTTGAGTGCTATTTGAGTGAATTTGCTGTATTGTTAGTGAACTGACCACTTATTGAGATATATGTACTTTAACTTTGCCTGCTTTCATCATGAAAATTTGTCATTTTCCAATACATCAGAAATCATCAGAATAACTTCTTGTCCACAAACCGGTGTATGCATTTCTATGAATTTCTCATATTTATTAACACAAATGATGTAGATCTGATCTGCAAATTTATAACTCAGAAAATGTTATCAGCACAGGATTCCATTCCTGAAAATATTGTACTTTCAACATGTTATTGTTCTATGTGAAGCAATAAGTGCAATGCTCTCATGCAGCATGCAGATGGAGGTTCATCACGTACACCAGGTAGCACAAAAAGAGATATTATTGCAGTCTAAGGTAACCACAAGACATGTTTTACACCCATTTTTACCTCCACGAATCATTCAAAGGAGCTAGGTTTTGTCTAATTGCGTTAGGCTAGGCTTTTGTTGTAAGTTAGTAAATGAAAAAAAATCTTCAAAAACGGTTCAAGCTAGATTAGGTTACGTTATACTTTTTAAGTTCAAAATGTTTGAGAAAAAAGAAATTGGGGGGTGGGGGGTAATTTGGCATACAAATAATCATTTCTTACATGCAAGTCCAGGCTAGGTTAGGTTAGGTTATGTTACATTTTTTTTATCTGAACATTATTTTTCATCCTATATTACTCAAATCCAAGCCCCATTTTCCACGTTATTTTTCCTCACAAATGAAAAGTGTGCATCTGCAGAGGAAATGAGCGGTTACATCATGTTCAGCACATTAACAAACACTGCGTTAAAAAAGAAATTAGAAGAAGTCAGAGAGTACCATGAGCTGAAATATTACCCAAAAAGCCAGGTATTATCACAGTTTAAGGTAACCACAAGACAAGTTTTACACACATCTTACCTCCATGAAGCATACAAAGGGGTGAGGTTTGTCAGGTTAGGTTAGGCTTTTGTTGTAAGTTATAAAATAAATCATTTGTTGTTAAATAATTTTTGTTAATGATTTTCCTACAAAAAATCATAAACGGTTCAGGCTAGCTTAGGTTAGGTTTTTTAAGTTGAAAATATTTGAGAAAATGCCTCGAAAATTTAAATTAAACACAATTAATTTCTTGTATGGGAAGTTGAACTATGTTAGGTAAGGTTATCATACATCTTGAACATTATTTGTATGCTATATTTCCTTACTCCACACGCTTTTTTGGCGATATTTTTACTCCCAATTGAAAGGCATGCATTTGCAGAGGAAAAGACATTAAATGTGTGCTTTTATGTGTTTTATTAATGTTTTTCTATTTAAATTTCCAATGCAATGTTTATGAATGTCACTAAGCTGATGGCACTACTCAGTTTCTGTGCAAATGCTTACTTTCCAGGTTGTGAGCAAAATAACATTCAAAATGGGCTTTGAGTTAGGTAACATAGCAATTAAAAGAAATACATTACAAATTCAACATAACCTAATGCAACCTAAGCTGACCTTGGATAAAACAATTATAAAAACAAGATTGGAAAAATATCTAGCAATTTATTTTCTTGAAATTTTACAAATGAAAAAACCTAACCCAACCTAATCTAACCAGAATTATTGTGCTTTAAGGTGGTAACAAGGCAAGTTATTACACATTTGCCTCCATAAAGCAAACAAATGGGCTATGTTTGGTGATGTTAGATTAGTTTAAGTGTTTTAAGTTCGACATTTTTTGCAAAAATTGCTCCAAAATTTGAAAGAAATATATATTTTTTCTTTAAAAGCAGCTTATGTTAGGTTAGGTTAAGTTGGGTTACATTTTTGTAATGTAAAAAAATACATTGCATGGAATTTTTACTACTTCATGTTTTGATTTTGTTTTTCTCCAAGGGGAGGTTAAGCTAGGTTAGGTTAGGTTATGTTGCATTTATTTTAGTTTAAAAAAAATACTTTACCCTATGTCACCTAATTCAAAGCTTTTTGTTGCTGTTATTTTGCTTACAACCTGAAATGTAGGCATTTGTATAGAAAATGAGTGGTCCCATCATCTGAGTCACATTCATAAACATTGCATTGAAATGATACATTCCACGAATTCATAAAACACCTTAAAACACAAATTTACCAAAATGAGCAGTAACATCGTGTTCATCACCTTCCTAAACATTGCATGGGAAAAAAATAATCAGAAATTACCTTAAGCTGTAAATTTACCAAAAGGTGTGCCAACCCCTGGACGGAAATGCAACACTAGGTGCCCCAATCCTGGGCAGAAACGGCACTAAGAGCAGTGGAATGAAAATATTAATAAAAGTAAACTAAAAACAGCTCTTCTTGGAGACAAACGTGGTAGTTATGTAATATTAACATGGAAACCCTGAGCACAAATCAGAAAAAAGCATCGACTGGACTTTTTCAAGCTTACCTGCCAACTTCTTCAATTACTCTTCCTTTGGGAATTAAATATCAGCAAGCTATTTATTCACTATCTAAAATCACACCAATCCGCAGATACATCAGAAGGTGCGATACATCCGAATGTGCGAAGTACAAAAAACGAATCAGTACGACGTCACATGAGATTGGCCTCCGGATTAAACACTGCGCGCAATTGTACCACAGATGTCTTACCTCCGTCACATTTGTCACTGTAACCTCAAATTTAGACTTCAGGCGCTGGAATTTCTGTAACTGGAATTTTTTCTTTGCATGTTACGATTTTGGATGTTCTGAGGAACGCCCATCACGATGTGTGACATTTAATGCGCGCTAGTGTCTATCGATACAAATCGACGCCCCTGCTTTGGAGAAAAAAGTAGAAATAAAAATTAAGCAATATATATTCTGAAAATTTTATAAATTGAACAACCGAACCCAACTTACCCGAACCTAATGTCAGCTGCTTTTGAAGGAAAATTTCAAATTTTATTTTATTTTTGAAAATGATTGAACAATTTTTCCAAGGTAAACAACTAAACTAGCCTAACCTAGCTAAATCGGTATTATTGCGCTTTAAGGTAGTAACAAGACAAGTTTTTACACACATTTTCCTCCATATAGCAAGCAAATGGGTTAGGTTCGGTTAAGTTAGGTTAGTTTAGGCTTTTCAAGTTGGAAAACTTTAAAAAAAAATTCCAAAAACGTTTCCCCCGAAAATTGCAAATTATTTGGTAACCTTGCAGTCTAAGGTGTTCTTTTTTTCCTTCAAAAAAAAAAAAAATATGCAGTATATCATGTTTATGACGGTGACTAAGATGATTGGACCCACTTATTTTCTGTGCTTACTTTTCAGGTTGCGAGCAAAATAATGCCAAAAAGGCTTCGAGTTCGGTAACATCGCATAAACATCAATTTTTGTTTTCATGCAACAAAACCTAACCTAGCGTATCCTAACTTATCTTTTGAGAACACAAATTAAACTAAATAAAAATTTCACTTAATTGATGTTCTGAAAATTCTCAACCTTAAAAAAGAAACCTAACCGAGTCTAACCTAACCTAAGCTGATTTTGAATACAAAATTATATTTTTTTGTGAACATGGTTGTAATTTTTTTTTCGGAAGCTTTTTGGTATTATTGTGCTTTAACGTGGGAACAAGAAAAGTTGTTTGGGCGCTGTATGACCAACGCAGTCAATGCGCCAGTAAACCCAAATAACCAACCAGCCAACCCAAAAGATGTAAGCTGTACTTCCACAGTGGAGGGAATTCCAGCTATTTTGTTTGTTTTTGCACACAATTTTACATTTTTCAGCAAAAGGTGGAGAGTCAGTCCACTATCTAATCCAAATCTGTTTCTATTCAGTACAAAATGTGCTGGTTAACATCAATGTTTCTACTTAGCATGGTGTTTTTCATTTTTTCCCTTTAGCCTTCTTATCAGCATAAAATAGCATAGGTTATTGGGGGGGGGGGCCCAAATCAACATGGGGGCAAGATCAACATTGGTGGGGCCATAGCCCCCACAAAAGGATATAAATCGACGCCCCTGCATATCTGCATGATTTTGCACTTATCAAAATTTAATTTAATTTGCCATTTTTTGGACCACTTCATAAGCTCTTCTAAGTCTTTCTGCAGCATGTACCTAGGTGCCTAGGTACCAGGCAAATATCAAACTGATAGTGTGATGAATGGGCTGTTGAGGTTAATTATAGTTTGTATATCCACACTCTCAATGATAACTGATTGTTGTTCACGGGACTGGATTGTATGCAAGTTTGACAATGACAATTGGTTTTTGTGCACACCATTTTGAATTTTGTAGCAAAAGGTGGAGAGTCAGTCCACTATCTAATCCAAATCTGTTTTTTTTAATTACAAAATGTGCTGGTTAACATCAACTACATTTTATATGTACCTAGCATGGTGTTTTTCTTCTTTTTTTCTTCAACTTTTTTATGAGCATAAAAATAGCATATGTTATTGGGGGGGGCCAAATCAACATTGGGGGGGGCAAGATCAACACTGGTGGGGCCCTGGCCCCCACAAAAGGATACAAATCGACGCCCCTGCCATCTAGACATTAGGGGGATGTCCCCATCCTAGCCCCGCCTTCAGCGCCTAAAATATCACACAAACTATAACGTAAAATTCCCTTTACGTAAACGTCCACATGCCTGCACCTTGATCGCAAACACCCACTTTTATAGTCAGACATGTAACGTACTCGCTTCAAAGGTGGCGCAAATGACCTCTGTGGTCCGGTACGCCTGAAAAAGTCACTCCCCCATGCAGTTAAATTGAAACTTGCCTGATGCTACCAATTTCTGCAATATACGAATAAAAACCCATGACGTCATCAAGGTTTGAATGCAACTTTGGTGTACCTTTTAAAATAATGGTATTTTTGCGGCATTTAATAATGGTGTTTTTGCGGCGTACGAGACATTGGGCTTGTCAAGGCTATTTCTTTTGTATAGCATTGGTCGTGTATGACTAAGGTTTGCTTAAAAGTCATGTGAGCCATAGCTTTCTTTTTTTTATTCTTTTAGGAATACCAATTATATTGCAGTGGCCATGCAGCTTCTTGCTGACTTTTCTCTGTCATGGTATCATAAGCTGGCAGATTTGCCCACACATGGCTCTCGTTTTCCCCATATCAATATTGAATGCATGCATTGTCATTGGGCACTTAGGTAGGTACCTAGGTAAATATCAAGCTGATGGTGTGATAGGTGGGCTGCTGAAGATAATTATAGTTTGCATATCCACAATCTCAAGGATGATTGTCAATGTTGTTCACTGGACAATGCAAGGTTGACAATGACTGGAAATGGTATTATTCCAGATCTAGGTAAAATGCGATTTTTTGGATTTTTTTTTTAATACAGGGTATTTTAATGTAAAAATCATGATGCGACCACTCATTTTCTCCGCAAATAATTATTTTTCAGTTGGCAAACAAATACACGACCACAATCTTCACTCTGCAAACATAGCACATCGCGTATAATTATCCGTACCTGGTGTGTCACAGACGTGATAAAGAAGACATTCAACACTTCATGCACTCGATTCAATACTCTTTGTCATCGAAAACCTTATGTTTTTGCCTTAATTCGACATTATCTCCGAGAATGAATACTCGCAACACGTCGCGCCAGCAACCGTCGATAAGGGCCGGATATTTCTTGCGATGCTGTATTATTTTATTTTAAATATATTTGATGACGTCATGGTGGAAAATTTGTTTCGGACGATTCTGGTTTTCCGGTTAGGTTAGGTTAGGTTAGATTATATTATGATATAATATATTTTATATATTATGCTACGTTATCTTAGTCTAGGTTAGGTTAGGTTTTTTCTCCCCCCGACTTAATGCATATGACGTCATCAAATCATTATGACGTCATCAACCGTCGCTGACTTAAAAGTAATCATTTGCTGAGAAAACAAGTGGTCGCATCATGATTTTTACGTTAAAATACCCTGTATTAAAAAAAAAATCCAAAAATCTTATTTTGCCTATTTCTGGAAATTTACCCTGGAAATTAAGAATGGATTTTTTTTCCTGTTTAAGCTGATATGTGTGTGGTTTTGCCATTGGTGGTGTGTACAAACATCAGTATGACAATCCATTTGTTGTTTTGTTGCTTAACATTTAAAAAAAAGACAATCTGGTTTAAAATGCATCATCAGCAAATCTTAACATCTTATGTCGTAAGTTTTCCTTGCACAGTGGAGGGAAATCTAGCTATTTTGTTTTTTTTGCACATCATTTTGAATTGTGTAGCAAAAGTTGGATACTCAGTCCACTATCTAATCCAAATCTGTTCTTTTTCAGTACAAAATGTGCTGGTTAACATCAACTAAGTTTTCTATATACCTAACACAGTGTTTTTTTCCTCTTTTTTTCCCTTAGCTTTTTATCAGCATAAAAATAGCATGGGTTATTGGGGGGGGCCCAAATCAACATTGGGGGGGCCAAGATCAGCATTGGGGGTGCCATGGCCCCCGCAAAAGGATACAAATCGACGCCCCTGGATATAATATATTTTATATATTATGATATAATATATTTTATATATTGTGCTGTTATCTTAGTTTAGGTTAGGTTATTTTATTTGTTCTACTATTTATCTATTCATATGTAATTTTTTTAAACTTCTGACTAGGCAGAACATGGCCAACTTTCACATCCTGATTTCCGGCCACACTATATATATCTGCATAGGCAAGTTTAGTAATAATATGTACTAAACTTCTGGAAGTTTAGTAAATATTTAGTGAATGCTCACAACCCGACACGTCCGCAGCTATGGCCAGAAGTTCCTTGCGATGTATTATTTTATTTGTCATATTTGATGACATGGCTAAACAATTTGTTTCGGATGGTTCTGATTTTCTGGTTAAGTTACGGTAGATTATATTATGATATGATATATTTTATATATTATGCTGTTATCTTAGTCTAGGTTAGGTTATTTTATTATATTATTGATCTATTCATATGTAATTTTTTAACTCTTGACTAGGCAGAACCTGGCCAACTTTTACGTCCTCATGTCCGGTCTCACTGTATATATCTGCATAGGCAAGTTTAGTAATAATACCTACTAAACTTATGGAAGTTTAGTAAATATTGAATGAATGCTCACAACCTGACACGTCCGTAGCCATGGTCGGATGTTCCTTGCGATGCTGTATTATTTTATTTTTCATATGCTTGATGACGTCATGGCCAAAACAATTTCTGGTTTTCCAGCTAAGTTAGGTTCGGAATATTAGAGTATAGTATGATATAATACATTTTATAGTATGCTATGTTTTCAACTTAACATCCCTTAGGAGAAACAAAAATATGATTTTTAAAATGTTGAGAAATTTATGTTCTGAAAATTTTCAAAATTAAAAAATGGACCTAACCTAGGCTACTTTTGAAGAAAAATTGAATATTTTGCAACATTCTTGTGAAAAAGGAAACTGGTATTATTGTGCTTTCAGGTGGTAACAAAAAAAGCTTGAATGTGCATTTGCTGGTATTATTGTCTTAAAAGGTGTATTCGTTCTTTTTGGGATTTTTCTTTAGAATATGTTTATGCAGGGGACTAAGATGAGGCGACCACTTGTTTTCTATGCAAATTTACACTCGGACAACCTGCATGCTACGGTGAGTCTGCTGAATGCAGATGGCTATTTATTGGGGCTTTAGGGCGCATCCTGCCAGTTTGTTTTGTGTGCTCTGGTGGTGCTTCGTGCGTCTCGCTGCTCCCGGCGGCTGTGCCGACAGCCCAGACACCTCATCTAATACCTGTGCCCTGTCCACGACAGGTGCTGATGTCTGAGCTCACGTCTGTTAAGACGACGTGGTTTGATGCTCTGGTGGTGTTACGTGCGTCTCTCGCTGCTCTCGGCGGCTGTGCCGACGCGCATCTGAGGGCTGCTGAACCGTCGAAGCGCTCGTATTTACACTCGGACAACCTGCATGTTACGGTGAGTCTGCTGAATGCAGATGGCTATTTATTGGGGCTTTAGGGCGCATCCTGCCAGTTCGTTTTTGTGTGCTCTGGTGGTGCTTCGTGCGTCTCGCTGCTCCCGACGGCTATGCCGACAGCCCAGACACCTCATCTAATACCTGTGCCCTGTCCATGACAGGTGCTGATGTCGGAGATCACGTCTGCTAAGGTCGACGTGGTTAGGTGCTCTGGTGGTGTTACGTGCGTCTCGCTGCTCCCGGCGGCTATGCCGACGCGCATATGAGGGCTGCCGTCACTTCTCCTAGACCTGTGCAGATTTTGTGATGTGCGGTGACGCCTCTATTATTTGATGCATTGTTGGTCCCAACCGTTACTGTTGGAATGCTTAAGCTGGCTGCACTGCGTTGACACTGCAATAAATCATGGTCATGCTACTGGAATAGCTGTATATCTGAGATACACGTGGATGACTTCACAGACGACTGTGTGTAGTGGCCCTAATATACTTGTCTTTGAGACACTAGGATAGGAACCGAACAAATGATTGGAGGGCGTTTTATTCCTTGATCACAGGAAACGACACTCGCTGCATTTTTACGAAATGTATACACTTCGCTATCTGTAAAATGCATAGACACCATTACTTAGTTCTTCAATATACACCCCATATTTTGGCAAACCCACACAAAATTATACACTCCATTACATAGTGCTTATCAGGGTTATACACTCAAATTTTGGCGAGTCCAAAATTATACACTCTGAACCCAAGACCGAGAAGTGAAAATCCAACACTGGGGTGGGGATAGTGGCAAACACAGGAACAGTGAACACAAGACAATTGAGTCAAGAGGAGGTGCACTGGAACAGAACCTATGT
Organism: Ashinkailepas kermadecensis; assembly: GCA_034440615.1. Classification (NCBI taxonomy): domain Eukaryota; kingdom Metazoa; phylum Arthropoda; class Thecostraca; family Neolepadidae; genus Ashinkailepas; species Ashinkailepas kermadecensis. Next base: position 22,209 of record JAOTOM010003982.1, read on the forward strand.
GATCAAACCATGTTCATCTTTAGTTTGCCATTGTGATGCATGTGACTTTAGCATGCACTGACAGATTGGTCACTTGGATTGGTCATGGGCAAAGTGCAATAACAGGTGGAACTCGAACCTGCCCTTACCAACCTTTTGGTTGGGAGATGAGCATAGTAATATTGAATATGAAATGCATAGATACTCTAGTGATATTGTGGCAGGCACACCTCACACAGTACTGATGTCAGGTAAGGTGACAGCATACACAACTGATAGAATAACAGTAGAACACCTCACACACTATATAATGATATAAATGAACAAGACTACTGTTGGAAGCACCACCTTGTCCTGAATGTTTGCCAACCCAAGCAACATACTGCTGGCTCATAAACATGCACACAACTGATGCACAAAAAGTACATTACAAAGAAATACATGACCATAATCTTTTCTCTATAAACATAGCCAATCATGTATAATTATCTATTCCTGGTGTGTCACAGACATGATAAAGAAGAAAATCAACACTTCATGCGCTCCATTCAATACTCTTTTGCATCAAAAACCTTATGTTTCTGACTGAATTCCACATGCATCCCCAAATGGAACATTTGCAACCACACTCCAGAAACTTTGATCAAAGTTCCTTGCAATATTGTTAACATGAATGGCAGGACTGACAATGTTTGCCAAGATTTGATGGGGCTGTGGCAGAAGTTTGCTTGGGACGATTCTGGCAGTTCTGGTTATGTTAGATTATATTATGTTAAACTATATTCAATTTATTATGCTACATTATCTTAGGCTAGGTTAGGTTAGGTTAGGTTATTTTATTTGTATGATTTATCTGTTCATATGTAATTTTTAAATTCTTGAACTTGAAATTTGGAAAAGAAAAATCAGCAGATAAGCCACATGCAGCCATGCATATCAATGTAAGGATGGCTTTGCTGTGTACAGGTTGCATTCTAGTACCTCTCATAATTATTAAGCTTTCTTCCGAGGACCATCACTCAAGTTTATAATATTTTTCTGACAACACTGTCATTTCCAGCAAGGTTTACTCACCCAAAATGTTCTAAGATCTGCCAGTATTAGTTTTTTTTAAGGAATTTAACAGCCCTGAGATTCATAATTTCCTTCTCAAAGCATCAAAGCTTTATAAGCTGCAGTCAGAGCACCATGCTGATCAGTCCGACACCATCATCAAGGTACAAATGGATGAGCCACAGACTCTGTACCACGCCTATGACATCAATTTTATCAACTGCCATTGGCTTAAAAGTAATCATTTGTGGACAAAATGGGTCTTCACATCATCTTCATCATGTTAAAAAGCATGCAATTTGAAGTGATCCAAAAATCAAGTTACCTTGATCTGAAAATTTACCCATAGCTCAACCTATACCACACTCTAACATCACCATAACTCTTATGGCACTTCAATTCTGTATACATTGGTTTTATATCACTCAACATCCATACATGTAGGACAAACCATACAACAACCATATGTATGCAGGTAGGTGTACCATTATGCAGTGTGGCACCAGGCTTGACACAGTGTCAGTTAGTTGACACCAGCCAGAGGAAAATTGATGCTGAAATGCACTGTGTCAAACACAAATATGCACCAGTTAGATCAAGATTGCATGGGTGGATCCAAGGGGCTACATGACAGGGTTGGATCCAGTGGGGTACATAACGGTTGGATCCAAGGGGTTATAGGTAGCATAGGGCTGGATCCAAGGGGATGGATTGCAGGGTGAATCAAAGGCAGACCACAGGGGTGGATCCAAGTGGGTATATCACAGGGTGAATCCAAAGGCATGGACCACAGGGGTGGATCTAAGGGGTGAATCCAAGGTGCGGAACCAAGGGGTAGACCGAAGGGGTGAATCGGCAAATGTTTAATAATAATCCACCTTCCACAATAACCTACGTACCACAACTTGCACCACCTCCACAGCTATACCCGGGCCTCGAGAATAGCTGCGAGAATGGTTGTTGCGAATGTGGGAAATGCGCTAAACCAGCGACGTCACATTTCTATCGTGATTTACACAAATAGCGCCGGTGGTGTATATCCACTCAGATTTGTCGTGATATACACAGGAGACCATTTTGTGTGTAAATCGACTCATGACTGGATATACACGCTTCATTTCATTATTCAGGCAGTAGCGTAGGACTCGACGCTGAGGCGGCTCACGTTGTGAAACGCAAAATGACGGTGAAAAATGTCGTCTGGTAATGGTTGGGGCATCGACGATTGCAACCAAACTATTTCCGATGGAGAAAATCCGAAGGAACCGTGAGCATCACAAAGAGTGGGGCTATACGCGCATACAACTTTATCCGCGAAAAGTCATTCGACAGTGGCGTGGGGATAGTGTAAAGCGGAGTCTTTTTCACGGACCGAAACACGTGCAGCCCGTGTGACGATGACGGCGCGCGTACACACTGCAGCCCATGATAGTCAATGGGAAAAGGGTACCCGATACATCCACCCAGGTGGTAAAGGTGACGGCAAGTCGCCAAATTGAACCGTTTCCGAGAACCAGACCAAATCGTGAAAACGCTGAAAAACGTTACTTCCGCTTTTCACACCGCCCTCGCGTGCGCGTGACGCGTGACCCGGAAACGGTTGCCATGGCGATGTTGGTAATTGTCGTGGCAACACTAAGGTTTCTTTGGTGTCGATCGGACCATTGGTTGTTCAGATATGGCGGTGTGAATCGGGTTGATCGGGAGCGCTAAAATTGGTGAGAAGAAAAATTCCAGTTTTACATGCTATTCCTATGGGTGGCCGACGACCCGTTCTCTCAGGACCCCGTGACGCTCACGCGCAGCACGTTGACCCGATCGTGACGACATTTCGTCCAGTGGATAGCCAATATTTGGGGATTTCGCGTGATGTCATCCATGTTTCGTTATCTATGCTGTGAGCCGTGCCAGTCGCCAATATGCGCCGGTCTCGGACTGTGTCGGGAATATCAAAAATCGCATGTTAAACCAATGAGGGGGTAGTGCCAACTTTGAGCACGTACCACGTACCCGGCATACACCCCGCGACAATGAAATTCGGCACAGCATATCATATATGGATTGTCTGTAGGCTGTGAAAATTTGAAGTACATGCGATCGATAGTTTGACATCCACACGATGACCGGCGCGCCGCTTTCATCGGCGATCGGTCGGCGATCACTGCACAGAATAACTGGAAAAACGCCTAGCGACTGCTAGGCTACGATTTGGTCGCCACCGTGGCCGCTTCGCTATCGCGAAGACCGCCAGCATATTGTCCTGTTCGGGGCGACGACAACCGCTGCTGCTATCGGAATAAACAATCATAAGCCAGCATTACGATTGACCTTCGATTTGAAACGTCCGGTGGCGTGGTGCTCGAATGTGGTGGCGAGTAGTTGACGGCACTGGCGTTTCGTGGATCTGATCAAATTTCGTCCGCGTGTTCAAGAGCTTCGTCCGCGTGGTCGGTGTGGGGGTGAACATTGCTTTGCGGCAGTGAATATAGATTCTTGTTGTGTGCTGCGCTAAGGCACTCAACTCAAAACAAGGCTGCTGTGTGACATTGCACTGCACCTGTCAGTATGATCTCGATCGCGATGGTCAAAAGTGAAGGCAGTAAACTGGAGGGGCAGAAGAAGCGAGTTAGGCGCAACGTGTTTTGCACATATTGTGACTTCTATGGGTCATCTCAAAACTTGCCCAAGCATAAAAGGCGTAAACATCCAGGCATGCCCACAAAGGAATAGAAGACAGGCCCATCGGATGGATGGCTACAGAGTGGTAAGTCTTCCTACACAGTACGCAAATATACTAGGCTTCACCTGTTTTACACCAGTGCTTAGATCATGCTTGTTACTAGCATGTTGAAATCCCAGCTTTTATTGGGTGCAAAATGACCTGTTGTCGCACCTTAAAACCATAAATCATCATTGTCATAGCTTTTATAATAGTCTGTGTGTATGTGAATTAATGAGATCCACCATAACTGGGTATGCGTGACTTGTGTGTAGCTCCTGGAATAAATAAAATAAAATATGGGTTTAAATTTGCTCCGGCGACCAGATTGGTCTCCATAGGCCCGTCGGCGACCACCATTCGGCTTTTTTTTACATCTGCTGAATCCTTAATCTTGTTCAATTCTTCAGGATGATACTAACCACAAGGATTCTACTCTCTGTGGACACTACCCTTTATGACATAAAGACATAAAGACATAAAAGATCAGCGCAACTATGAGCCACAAGGGCCCTTCTTGGTTGCACTCTGGACACTGAACCAGTTGCCCACCAAATCCGTCGATCAGCCCTCCTTGGAATGCCGAAAAGCAAGCCCAATATTCTCATAATGATTGTCTATGCTGTTTCTAAAGATGTTCAGTGTGCTGCTACTGAAAATGGTTTCTGGCAGCTGGTTCCAATGTTCTACTACCCTGTTGGTGAAGAAAGACTGTCTTAACCTTGTCCTGCAGTGATTAACTTTGATTTTGAATTGATAACCTCTGATTGCATCATTTCTATTAAATTATAACATTTCCCTGAGATATCCCTGTTCCTGACCATGAACAAATTTAAAGACCTGGATGAGATCTCCTCTCAGCCTTCTATATCTAAGTGAAAACATATTCAATTTCTTCAATCTTTCCTCATATGCCAGGTTGCTTATACCATTAACCATTTTTGTTGCCCTCTTTTGTACTCTCTCTAAAAGCCAACAGTCTTTTTCATAAGTAGGGGACCAAGCTTGGACACAGTATTCCAAATGTGGCCTGACATATGCACAGTATAGCTTCCTGATGACTTCCTCACTTTTGTACGATACATTCCTATTTATTGCTCCAAGCATTCTTAGTGCCTTCTTCCTGGCTTCCTTGGTCTGTTCTGATGCCCCCAATTTTGTGTTTAAAATAACACCTAAGTCCTTCACCTGCTGAATCACAGATAGTACTTGGCCACCCATCAAGTATGGAACCTTCATATGCTGCCTACCTACATGCATTATTTTGCACTTATCAAATTTGAATTTCATTTGCCATTTTTCGGACCACTTCACAAGTTCGTCTAAGTCTTTCTGCAGCGAGACCTGCTCATTGTGACCTGTTATTGCCCTAAAGACCTTCAAATTATCCGCAAATTGCAAACCTTACTGCTTAGGCCACTTTCAATGTTATTTACAAATACAATGAACAATAGTGGCCCCAGTACTGACCCCTGGGGGACTCCACTAAGAACATTTTGCCATGATGACTTTGTACCATTTAGCATCACTCTCTGCTGCCTATCTGAAAGCCACAGCTCTATCCATTTTGGGATGCCACCTGCAATATCATGGATCTGAAGCTGCATCATTAACCGTTTATGGGGTACCTTGTCAAAGGCCTTACTAAATTCAAGATATGCTACATCAACCTGATTTCCCTGGACAAATTGTTCTGTAGTGAAATTCCAAAAGTCCAAGAGATTTGTGAGACACGATCGCCCTTTTCTAAACCCATGTTGAGTATCTTTAATCAATCAGTTTCCTTCCAGAAAACTAACTATTCTGTCCTTGATAATTGATTCGAATACCTTGCAAACTAGGGATGTGAGGCTTACTGGCCTATGGTTTTCAACTTTCCCTCTTTCTCCTTTATTGAAAATAGGAACTACATTTGCCCTTTTCCAATCTGTTGGAATTTCATGTTGTGAAACTGATCTACAAAATATTATACTAAGTGGAATTTCCAGTTCCTTTTCAGCTTCCCGCAATACCGCAGCATAAATTTCGTCAGGTCCTGCTGCCTTGTTTGGCTTTATTTTCGTGATATGATTGAAAACAACATCACTATCAATGAAATCAACATCATTTATCCGATCACCTGTCACTGAACTGTGGTGTACGGTTGGAAGATTAGTCATATCTTCCAATGTAAATGCTGAGTTAAACTGCTTGCTCAGCTCCTCAACCATCTCACCATCCTCACTCAATATAGTCCCATTTACTTCCAGTGTACCAATTGTGCTAGAAACTTTACTCAGCTTGTAAAAACTAAAGAACTTTTTGCTGTCCCCATTACAGTTCCTAGCTAAATCCAATTCTTTTGCTCGCATTGCGGCTCCGGTTTTCTGTTTCACAGCGTCTCTAGCTTTTTGATAGGACCTTAGATGTATGGTATTTGAAGCTTCCTTAAACACCCTAAATGCATATTTCTTAGCTTTAATTGCTTTCATCAAATCTGTCGTGAGCCATACTGGCTTTCCTACCCTTCTTTTGCGCCTTTGCTTTTGGGGGACATGTATAATCTGAATGTCCCTCAAGCAAGATTTTAACTTTTCCCACAGTTCACAGGCATTTAAATTGGAGAATTCTTCTTCCCATTCTATGGCACTTAAAGCCGCTCTCATGGAGTCAAAGTCTGCCCTGTTAAACTTTGGAATCTTTGCCAAATTATCCTTGATTGTGCCAGCTACTTGTGCCTTGAATCTCACTATGTTATGGTCACTTCTTCCCAGAGTTTTTCCTACAGTCAAGACTTGAACTAAATCACTTAAATCTGAGAAGACAAGGTCCAAGAATGAGCCCTGCCTAGTTGGTTCCGTAACAAACTGGTGTAAGAACAGGCCCTCTTCAAGGCATTTCCTAAACATTTTACAACATGGGGAGCCAACACCAACATTTTCATACCCTTTTATATTAAAGTCACCCAGAATAAGGCATTTCTTCAGGAAGTTTCCACTGATTTCCTTGCAAATCACCTTATCGAGCTCTAGTTGCTGAGAATGTGGCAAGGTTCCTGATCGGTACAAAGCTCCTATCATGAGTTTATTGCTGTTGCCTTTTCCCACGGCAACATGAAGCCAAATGGACTCCACAGACACATTTTTACCCCATCTGCTACTTTTTGAGAACTGAATAAGCTATTCACATAGAGCATTACACCACCCCCTTTCACTGCTGGACCCCTATTGCACGAAAACATATTGTATCCCTGGATCTCATAGTCCTGCAAGTTATCCCCCAAATACCCCTCACTGACCCATGCCTCAGTAATGCAAACAAAATCTGGTCCCTCCTCAGCAACATAACACTTGAACTCATCAAATTTGGATCGAATACTCTGAGCATTAAGCATCATACACTTAACATATGTTCCATAACCAGCTTTGGCTTTTTCATGTTGAGTAGCTCTTTCATATCTGGATGAGCTATCACCCTGCACCCTTGAACTACTGCTATCTCTATTTGCTGACTGTGAGGTTGTATTGCCTAGGCTGTCACTATTGGCATATCCCTGAGATTGCAATGCCACTTCATCCCTCCCCACCCCATGGTCTAGTTTCCCTGAAGGACATGCTCATATACTTTGCTTAACACATGCACCCCCTTCTCGGAGAAGTGCAGGCCATCCCTCTGATAGAGGTCCCATGAGCCATAAAACCTGCACCACTCATCAACAAAGGTCAAACCTAAGTCATGGCAGAGCCTACCTACCCTGGCATTGGCTGCCAGTGCCATAGAGCTCCGCTCAGGGGAGACTCCAGCCCTAGGCAGAATAGCAGTCACAATGACTCTGCTATTGCTATGCTTCAGGGTGGCCAGAAGGGCCCTGTAGTCCTGCAGGAGCTCCTCACTCCTAGCAGGACCTATGTTATTTACTCCTACCTGCACTACAACTGCACTAAACTGGTGCTCACTGGTGGCGTGTGACACCACTTGCACCAGGTCACCAGGTCACCAGGTCAATTCTGAACAGCAGATTTTCGGTTACTTCACAACAAGCCTAGGCTGCAGTAGCCTTGACGGGAACACGAAGCAACCCATGGAGCACGATGTTCTAGATGCCTGTTTTTCATGTAGCAGTTACGTACCTCGGAAAAACGTTTGTAGCAGATACGACATTAGCCCTGCCCTGCCGACATTAGCCGACGTCGGGACACTAACGGCACGCTGTTGGCTGGGAAGTGGATTGTCCACCCATGCTGATATACAGCCGCCGTTTCCTCGCTATCTAGTCGACGCTCGCCCTCGCTTTGTCGAATGCACCAGTTATCAACAACCGATTCTCAGAACAACTATCTTATCACTCTCTGGCAAACAACTGCATTTTGTCATCAGTCAAATCAGAGCCGTCCACAGATACCGTCGCACTAACCAGCTCTTCAAACTCCCCACTCATTGGTATTGCACTGTTCATTGCTCTGGTCTCTTTTGTTTCAGGTATAGAGTTAATACATTTATAGCAAATGACTGAAGTCTATAAACCTCTTCTGGAGCCACAATAATGACGCAGTCGGCAGGATTGAAACTGGAGTGCACTTTGGAAGGCTGTATACAGCAAATCCCAGGTCTATCCGAGACAGGCGCGATCCGTATTCTAGAGATGCATCAGCTGAATATGCACTTCACTTGGTAACACTCCTGCCACAGCACAGGCCATGACTCTGGCCCTCAAACCTCCAAAACCATCATGGCCAGAACTTACTACTGGTCTGTCAGAAGAGGGCTGGGCATACTTTGAGGACTGGCAGCAATTACATCTAACTGGCAGCAACATATCAGCACAACTGGAATGTTGTGAGGAGTCCCTCCGCAAAGACCTGTATCGCAACCTCGGGGTGGGCTCTCTGCATTGGTTGAATGTGATCTTATGAAAGAGATCCGACGTCTCAGTGTCAGGGAGACCATATGAATGATCCATAGGGTCCAGTTGGATCATCTCGTCCAAGATGATGGTGAGTCCGTCAGTCACTTCGCTGCACGTGTCAAGGGTCATGCCTCCATATGTGGTTACATCGTGCGATGTTCAAGGCCAGGATGCCAGATACAAGTCAGCTATGCTGGTGAAGTTGTCCGCGACCAAGTGACGAGGGGGCTGTTCAATGGGGATATTCAGCGAGATCTCCTCAGTCATCCTGACAACAAGACCATGGACCTGGAAGCTGTATTGTCTTTTGTGGAGACCAAGGAATCTGACATACGGTCACATGGGCTGCTTTCGGATACTGTATTATAACTCCATCCCAAGATGTCGCCGTTCCAGCGCCAAAACGTCTTGGGACAACAGCCATTGATCCAAAGCCGTGCACCTACTGTGGGAAGACCGGCCACGGAGCGCGAGCGAAAGCCTCCATCCGTGCTTGCAAGTGTCCGAGCTGGGGAAATAAATACAATACGTGTGGAAAGCTGGTCACCTGAAATCCGTCTGTCGCTCTGACTCTCATGTCATTCAGCATTCACACGCTACCAAGGAGATCAACGCTGGCATGGCAACGTTTGATGATGGAGAACACTCGGAATTCACGTCAATGTTCGCTAGTGAGACCGAGAAGCGATCGGGCTGCAGAGCTCTCATCGTCGATCACCGCCTGCGGCATGATGCTGTGGGATGGATCCGTGGGCGTGCCCCTGCCAAGCCATGGGTTTGGCTCAGCGTCTCAGTATCTGAGGACTCCTGCGTAGATTTGCGCCTCCCGCTCGGACGGCGTCACCTGAAGTCGGCAAGATAGGTCAGATCGTGCTCAGACACTAGAGCTCAGACTACCGTCTCTGGTCCGTTCATCCTATCGGATGAAGACTCCTAGGTCTGCAGCAGAGTGACCCGCTTCCAGTCAGCCAGACCATCAGTACGGCTGAGAGCAGAGACATGAACCTTCTGGGAGGAGTGTTCATCGAGATCGCCGGCTATGACGAAGCGGGCCGTAGGCGTTTAACCAAGCAGCTGTGCTACATCGCCGAGGATTTTCCTTCGTATTGCTCTTCTTAAGCCGCCAGGCGTATTCCAAACTGGGAATCATCTCTCCTGACTTCCGGAACGTCAGGAAGTTCTCGAAGAACGAAGAAAGCGTGGCTAGTGCTGCACCTGTGCATTCGCCCCACGTCGAAGACCCGAAATACCCAGAGGTCGGTGACGATCGGTGTGAGTGTCCAAAACGCTTGGAACCTGTGTGTGTGTGTGTGCGAATAGTGTGTGTGTGCGTGTGCGTAGGTGTGCGTGTGCGTGTGCTTAACTATATATAAAAGTTGAAAACACCCAACCATAGTTCCTCCTATACTCCACCCAGCAACAAGCCTATGCTTAGCTGGATGGAGTTGTGGGAGGAGCCAAAGTAAAAAGAATAAGTTCAAATTAGGAGTGCTGACTACCATCTGGCCGCAAACCAGCTACTAACATTATAGTTTAGACCTTAACTTCTTGTTGGGATGGATCTAGGGCCAGTCATATGCCACCTTTGGGTATGACTACTTACAGCATTCTTTATTATTAGTTGTATTGCTCTAATACCGGGTGCTTTGTATGCTTATTTATTTGTTTTCCATCTCTTAGCTGGGAGTGCCGTGATTTTACTGTTTATTGTATGGTGTTAACGTAAGGTGCTTGCAGTCGTTAGGTAAGAGGAGGGGGCGCTCCTGGTCACCTGATCTTGGGTGGCGGACCTAAAAAAAAGAAGATGCTTGCGTCAGAGCACTGAGAATTGAAACACAGAGTCATTGAACATATACCCGGGAGTTTATCGTCAACGTTGAGGTCCATAGTACTATCACCGTGCCAAAGAAGTTTTGCCCCCAGTCATGCGCGAAATGGCTGATAAGCCCAGGGGGGACAATAACTATTTTTTTAAACAATATTCCCGATCCAAGACTGCTGAAGCCAAAAGAGAAAACCTTGCCCTATAGGTTCAAAATCATACACGTTCTTGAAAGACTACATACTGGTGCTGATGCCATGTCCAGGATACCAGCTATCAGCACATTAGCGAGTCTGCACTGACTGGTATCTGACGAGGACCGTGACCGGTCCCTTCACCTGTAACAGCACGTGGGAGCCATCATGGCAGCTGTGGCTAAAGTTGTCAGACTGGTGACACGCATCCGTGACGCACTAGCAAAGGATCTCAAGATGCAACAGATGGTCGACAGGATCACCAAGGGATTCCACGAGTCTAAATAACTGTTGGAACTGCTGATGGAGTTATTTCGCTTCAGAACGGGCCTGTCCGTGCATGATGAACATCCTCTCTTCGAGGGTAGGATTCTAGTACCACAGGTCCTGCTAGGTGAAGTGCTGGACGCTCTCCACTCTGCCCACCAAAGCACAGATGGCATGCATGCAAGAGCCCGGTCCAGTGTCTGGTGGCCTGGCATCACGGGTGCCATCCAACAGAAGCGAGCCGGCTGCTCCACCTGTAATCAAGTGGCGCCCTCTCATCCAGCAGCACCACCGACTGCAACACCTCCACCTGCGTATCCCTTTCGGTAGATCTGTGCAGATTACTTCAGCTTGAACGGATCCAGCTACTTGGTTGTAGTTGATCGGAATAGCGGATGGCTCTCCATCTTCCACTGTGGCGTTAGTGGCGCGACGTCCAGGGCCCTCGTGAAGTATCTGCGCTCCCTGTTGCATACCTTCGGAGTTCCCGACGAGCTGTCATTGGACGGCGGACCCCAATTTTCGGCGTTCGAGACTACGCAGTTCCTGAAGGATTATGGTGTCCACCATCGGATCTCTTCCGTCGCTTTCCCACACTCCAACCTCCGAGCGGAGCTAGCGGTTAAATCCGAAAAAACTCATTCAGGATAATGCAGATGCGAATGGGCGACTAGACAACGAGCAGCTCTGCCGGGCGCTGTTGCAGCACCGCAACACACCTGACCGTGATCTGGGGCTATCACCAACTCAGATCATCCTCGGAAGGCGAATCAGAGACTTCCTTCAGGTCACTTGGCACAAGTTCATCCCACGAGAATAATGCGAACTACCGCAGCTGAACGAGAATTGGCACTCAGGGTCCGTCATGTTAAAGCCGCCGAGCGGTGGTCAGAACACACTAAAATTCTTCCTCGTCTAGCCATTGGGAACATAGTTCAAGTCCAAAACCAGGAGGGCAACCGGCCAAATCGACGGGATAAGACCGACGTCATTATCCAGACCGTACACCATGACCAGTATCGAGTGAAAATGCATGGATCCGGCCGCGCAACTCTGAGAAACTGGCGCTTCCTCCGTCGGATGCAGCCCTTCCTAGCTGACGACCCCTCATTTCCGTGGTCTCCGCCACAACCACCGACATCCACTTCTGACACTCCAGCGCCGGGAGTCAACACTCCCGCCACATCGACGCCACTACGGACACTCCCGCGGCCGCCGTCGATCAAACGTGCACCCGTGCCAGCGGAGCATGCATCGCCTGCACCTACAGCGGCGCTACCGGGGCAGAAGTCGGCGGCCACCCCAGCGGAATCTCGGATGGTGCCGGTCCCATCAGCGACGCCTCCAGTGGCACATCCACTCGATCACCCCCGGTCCAACCAGCCGCGGTCGCACGGGATGGGCCCATACGGTCTCGGCGAGTCCCGAGGCGGCTTAGTCCCTCCATAAGTGAGGAGACTCATGGTTGCACGGACCGTTGAGGTCGAGCAGTGGCGCGTGCGAAGTTCTCCAATGGTGTAGTTTCGACTTATCTTTGTTTGTTTGTGTGCCAAGTCGAGCCTACCTACACTTGGCTGGTGTCTGCCGTCATCCTTTTCCGTACCGCGGTCTGATCGTGTAGGTTTGTATTCCCCGTGTCCATCGGAGCGCCGCGGCTGCGGTGGTGTCCGCTGATGTGTATGCCGGCCTCCTTTAGGGGGTGGGGGAGGGAGGGCATCATTGGTAATGCACTGTTCATTGCATTGGTCCCTTTTGCGTTAGGGGTATCAAGTAATACATTGATAGCAAATGACTGAAGTCATTAAAATATTCTGGAGACACACAATGACCCACTCCCAATTGTTTTCTGCATCTTCCCGACTTCTCGACTGTGTTTTGTCATCAGTCAAAGCAGAGCCATTCACAGATATTGTCACACTAACCAGCTCCTCAAGCTACTCACTCCGACTGTTTTCAAACAAAGCATTTTTCTGCTAGCCGGTACTCAGTCAGATGCGTTGTGGAGCCATCTTGATATCAGCTTCTCCGTTCCGCTGTCTTTTCTTCGTTGACATGAGCTTCTCCATTCAGCCCCAAACTTCATCCAGGCGGCATCTATGGAACAAGTTTGAAGATAATCACCAAAAAAGAACAGAACGGAATTAATAAGAACTACTTACCTCAACTTCACATAAGCGAGAATGCCAGCTCCCAATAAATTGAGTTTTAGATGGTCCCTAAATTTAGAGAACATACATTGACAAATTCTGAATTCTCAGGATAATCTACTGACTAGATAACAATGCGTTGCCTTTGGCTCATTAACGACACATTGTGCGGATATCAAAACTGTAGAGCACTGCATTATATGATCGACCCGACAATCGCGACGCAAACGTCATAGATATTATTTATCAGCGTTATGAAATATCTACCAGTGAAATGCTTATAGATGTAACGAAAGCTAGTTTCCCAAATTCGCTTTGGTGGCACAGACGCAATTGGTACACCCCCACGCATAGCACGATTTCACCATTTCCCGCTTCTAGCTCTCCGACAGGCAGAGTGAGATGGGACCTCCATGTCAAAGCCCCGGAAATGCTCGAGCCTGCTGCATGACTACTGCAGTCCAGGTGCCGTGACCCCCGCCCCCCCCTAAATGCTCGAGTCCTCTGCGATGCCATCATGGGAATTGTGTGAGGAGCAAAAAAAATTGGTCCAGCTAATATATGTCAGTGAACGATTTTACAATCTATCCACCTCCAGTTTCTCCACACTGCAGCTTTTATATTCAAATTTACTAAAGTTGAATAGTCTTTTGGCACTTCCTGCCAAACAGTCACCAGGACATTTCATTTCAGCAGACTTTCCGACGTCGGCTGAAAAGCAGGGGAACGTCGGCTGGATAGCGGGGAAACGTCGGCTGGATAGCGGGGTGGACATAGATCTCAGCAGAATTTCGGCTGAATCTCGACTCAGTGTCGGCTTGATGACGGCATGAGCTGTTTAGCCGGCAGCGGGTCGCTGGCGGTCCGACATCGACCCCACGTCGGCTGCATGTCGGCATGGGCGGACATTCCACTACCAGCCGACGGCGGATCGCTAGCGTCCCGACAGCGGCCCAACGTAGGGCCGATCATCGGGCCAACGCCAGACTGCACCCCTAAAGCTTGAATAAGTAGATCAATGCCGAGAACGCTGTAGCATTCAATTTTGTATGCATATATTATACACACACACACACACATATATATATATATATATATATATATATATATATATATATATATATATATATATATATATATCAGGGAAGGATGGTTAAATACGTGGGAAAATATGGCACTCCTCTGGCGTGGCTCATGCGGGACCTGCAATCAAGGTCCAACTGTCCGGTAATGACTAAATAATAAAAATATAAATGATAAAACTAAATGATAATAAATCAATTTAGCTGCCGCATACGACCAAGAAAGTAAAACCCATCCCGAGAAATAAAGGGACATCAGCACATATCTAATGAAGGCATACATATTATTAGCTTGAGTAAAAATACGAATGGTAATCTCCATGGACACAATTGCTTCTTTCTGTCATCCGCTACGTTCAGACATTGTTCAATTAGGCGCTATATGATCAATGAAGTCAATCCTCCATAAAGCCCTAATAACTAACTAGCTAACATTGTTCAATAGGGAGGGTGTTCATGATAAGAGTGGGGCCCACATTGTATCGCCTTTTCAACACCGTCATACTTTCTCAAGATGAAGTGTGAATACCAGTGGGAAAAAATAAGTGCAAGACTGGGTACATAGGAAGAACTGTCAACATGCCTGACCAGCCATGCCCAACACACAGCATCCTGTAAATTATTTTTTCTTTCTTTTTGCTTAACCGATGTCACCCGTTTCAAACGCGATACAACTGGCACCGCTGAAGCGACCATAATCACAGCTATCGCTGGGCTGTCTGTTTCGCCATCGTTGGAGCGACCGTAGATGCTGGAACAGCTGCGGCCAGGCCACTGGGGCAGCTGTGGCCGCTTGGGTGGTCGCCACGCCAGGTCGGCTGTGGCCGTTGGGGCGGCCGTGGCTACAGGGGCGACCTGGAAATAACTGGCTTCGGGCTAGCAAGAACATTCTAGCTCTGAAACTGGCTCTCAGTATTCCTCAAGACCATCGCTAACCTTTAGGGACTCTCTCTCTCTCTCTCTATCTCTCTCTCTATCTCTCTCTCTGTATCTCTCTCTATCTCTCTCCCTATCTCTATCTCTGTCTCTCTCTATCTCTCTCATATCTCTATCTCTATCTCTCTCTCTATCTCTATCTCTCTCTATCTCTCTCTCTCTCTCTATCTCTATATCTCTCTCTCTCTCTCTCTGTATCTATCTCTATCTCTCTCTCTATCTCTCTCTCTCTTTCTCTAGCTCTATCTCTCTCTCTCCCTCTCTATCTCTCTCTCTATCTCTCTCCCTATCTCTATATCTCTCATATCTCTATCTCTCTCTCTATCTCTATCTCTCTCTCTCTCTCTATCTCTCTATCTCTCTATCTCTCTCTCTCTTTCTCTAGCTCTATCTCTCTCTCTCCCTCTCTATCTCTCTCTCTATCTCTCTATCTCTCTCCCTATCTCTATCTCTCTCATATCTCTATCTCTCTCTCTATCTCTATCTCTCTCTCTCTCTATCTCTCTATCTCTATATCTCTCTCTATCTATCTCTATCTCTATCTCTCTCTCTATCTCTATCTCTCCCTCTATCTATATCTCTCTCTCTATCTCTATCTCTATCTCTCTCCCTCTCTATCTCTATCTCTCTATCTCTCCCTATCTCTCTCAATCTCCATCTCCATCTCCATCACCATCACCATCACCATCACCATCACCATCACCATCACCATCTCCATCTCCATCTCTCTCTCTCTCTCTCTCTCTCTCTCTCTCTCTCTCTCTCTCTCTCTCTCTCTCTCTCTCTCTCTCTCTCTCTCTCTCTCTCTCTCTATATATATATATATATATATATATATATATATATATATATATATATATATATATATATATATATATATATATATATATATATATATATATATATATATATATATATATATATATATATATATATATATATATATATATATATATATATATATATATATATATATATATATATATATATATATATATATATATATATATATATATATATATATATATATATATATATATATATATATATATATATATATATATATATATATATATATATATATATATATATATATATATATATATATATATATATATATATATATATATATATATATATATATATATATATATATATATATATATATATATATATATATATATATATATATATATATATATATATATATATATATATATATATATATATATATATATATATATATATATATATATATATATATATATATATATATATATATATATATATATATATATATATATATATATATATATATATATATATATATATATATATATATATATCTCTCTCTCTCTCTCTCTCTCTCTCTCTCTCTCTCTCTCTCTCTCTCTCTCTCTCTCTCTCTCTCTCTCTCTCTCTCTCTCTCTCTCTCTCTCTCTCTCTCTCTCTCTCTCTCTCTCTCTCTCTCTCTCTCTCTCTCTCTCTCTCTCTCACTGGACCCTGTTCTTCTCATAGGGACCTCCTCCGAGTATCTTGGGTATCCCAGGCCAGTCCTCTCTAGCGCCCAGTGACCATTTTCAATCGTCAGGGGTCCTCTTTAGCTGGCCCTTCCCAGTCACCGACAGTCTTTCCAGCTTCAAGGGCTTTCTAGCTCTAACTCTGGCCCTCAGTATTCCTCGTAACTATCGTTAGCCTTAGACTAATGATAGTTACGATAGACTCTCCTTAACTTTCAGGAGGCTCTATTAGCCGTCAAGAGCCCTCACGAGTTGCTAGTGGCCATTTCCAGTTATTTACAGCTCTTGTGGTTTCAAGCACATTCTAGCTCTGAGGCTAGCCCTCGCTATTCCTCACATCAATCGCCAGTCAAGGAATATTTTTTTAAAACAATTTCTAAGGGATCTAAGGGAACAATTCATCTATTAGAAGCCGTTCTCAATCTGAAGAGAATCCCATTCCTGTTCTGTCTGACTCTCACGAGATCTCCTTCATCCCTCAGTGCCCTCTCCTGCTTTTAGGTGCCCACCACGGTCCTCAATATTTCTGTCTAGCCCTCATCTCTGGGGAATTTCAGATCTGAGATGGGCCTTCACTGGTCCTCTTCGCCTCCTAGGAGTCTTGTTCATCCCTGAGGGGCCGTTACGGACACAAAGAGCATCCCAGCCCTCTCTGGTCCTCTTGCTCCCTGTTTATTCCTCAGCTATGAGCGGCCCATTCCAACTGAGACTTTCCAGCTGGCATGTGCATTCCAGCTCTCACGCGGGTCCCCTCTTGTCTTCACGGCCCTTGCCAGCCCTCAGGGTGGACGACTTCATATTTCAAAGGCACTTTCCACACAAACTGTTAGATGTGCCTTAATTTTCCTCCGTTATATCTCTGCCCCGCAGGGCTGTCGCCTGGAGGGCCCCATCAGACTCGCCAGGAGGGCGGATGTCCCTTCACCCCTTGGAAACGCCACTACTGTTTAGCAGCCCGATCCCTTCCATGGGCTTTGAAGCCCTTTGCGTAGCACCATGAACTCTACTTCGATCCAGCTCGTCTCCGAAGCGCGGGGACCTTTTATTGTTATCGGCCTGAGTCCCGTTGTCAGCTCTGAGACCTTCTCTATCAGCGTGAGCCAAAGTCGACGCGGTGGCCGTGCACGTCCTGCCCGGGGTCCCCTCGGTTGGCTCAGGACACTCTCCGTTCGGCCGGAGCCATTTCTTCAAAAGCTTGGGCCTCCTCTGTCACGCAACGGGTCCCCTGTGCGGCTTCGGTCCCCATCGGCCCATGGACACTTCATACCGGCTCTGTGCCCTCTCCGACGGCCCGGGGGTCCTCTCGCGGCTAGGGGTCCTGTCCGTCGGCGCAGGGGGCCTCCTTAGTGATCCATGGCCTGCTCTGTCAGAATGGATGCCCTCTTTTAACAGCTTGTTCCTCCCTCCATCATGCCAGGGGCCCTTGCACGAATTAGGCCCCATCCGTCGGCCGAAGGGATCTTTCTATCGGCCCGAGGTCCTCTCCAGCAACTAGGGCCCCCTTCGTCGTCCCAGGGTCCCTCTTCAGCGACCAAGGGCCTTTTCGGCAAGCCGGAAGCACCTTTTTAAACGCGTGAGCAGCATCAGGACAGGGCCCTGTCCCTTTCCGTCAGCCCGGGTGCCCTTTCAAGTATCAGGGCCTCCTCCATCGAACTTGAAGTCCTTCGTGTTAGCCCAGCCCAGGGCCCTCAACATCTTCCTGAGGGCACTCTCCGTTGACTTGGGGCCCTCTCCATCGGCTCGGGACCCTTTCCTTCAGCTCGAGACCCCTTTCGTCGGTCCAGAGGCCCTTGCCGTCGGCACAGGAGCTCTGGATGTCGGCCCAGGGCGCCCTTGCACCGATGGCTGGAGGGCCCCCTCCGAGTGTCCAGGGGGTGGGGCTGCTCCTTTCCCTCAGCCTTGGCTACGCCACTGACCACCCCCTGCATACAACCGGTCTGAATGAATGAAGACAAAAGCGAGCTCATCTGACGATGAGCTCGCTTTTTCGTTAGTAAGAAGCATGTCTGCCATAAGAACAGTATTACGACCGCGGAATGCGTCGCTGCAGCCAATCCGGCGCCTTCGGAAGCCGCGGTTGTGACATCCACGGCGTTCCATCTTGAAATGCGCTCCCTGTCTTACCTTTGTAGCGGTCTGGAAGTGTACCGGAAGGCTTTCCATGAAGTCGACGCCATTGCATTGTGAGATTTCAATTCAGTCGTCCGTCGGGCAGATGATTTGAATTCGATTTCATGTACATCTGAGTATACTTCCTATTGTGTAACCTTAAGACGTCGTCCCATTCCGCCAATTTACGAAATTCACGAATTGTTTTGGAACATGTCAATTATTTGGAGTGATGGCATAAATTCTGACCAGACATTTACGCTTTCACATCATATTAGCTTACACGCATATAAGATAAATGAGGCACCTGATCTTTTGATGGGTACACTCCTGCTCGCTAAGCTTGGATTAAACTCAACAGTAACAAAAATAGCCTATAACACTTCGCTTCGTATAAGAATATGCACTTCTGTTGTTTTGTCAGGCGCACCACAAATTCGCTTGGTCAAGCTAGAGCGTCTGGAGTACAAGTTCATGAAGGCTTGCATCACCGAGAAAGCCCATCGCCCCTTGAATATTAGCCCATCGCATTTTGCAATTTGCATGCACCACCTGCTTGACGAATGCACACGAATATGTTTTGCTTACCAGGTGTGCCGCGGATTGATAGATGCCCAAAGCATTTAACTTTCGCTAGCATAGGGGTGGGAGGGTTGACGCAACCCCGAAGGTAAGGTTTTTCATGGATTGCTTCCGATGGTGGAAGCAGTGGCTTCAACCAATATTATATCACGTTTTCAAGTGCGGGGTCGGCTAGTGACCTGACCTGACCCGTGACCTATGTATTGAATGGACTTTGAGATACGGCATTGCATCCGTAAAGCATTGACGAACACCCTGATGACATTAAAAAAAAGTGTATATCTGTTGCAGTTGCGCTGACGATCAAGTTGTGAAAAGTCGCGATTTTTTTATCGATAAAATTTCACCTTTGTCTTGACCTAAAGGGTCACCCATAATCCACAGGTACAAGTATCTGGTGTTAATCGCGAGATCTCGGCCTACGTCACACGCCGTTTTGTTTCATCTCTCTAACCCGTTTCGTTTCAGACCGCCACGGGGGTCGCACCCCTCCCTACTGGTGAAGGTGGAGAAATACCGCACATAGACGACGGTTAAGGTGGCAACCCTCTCCTTGGCGAGGGTGGCGAAATATCGTACATGGACGAGTGTTAAGATCGCACCCCTCTCTACTGGTGAAGGTGGCGAAATACCGCACACGGACGAGGGCTAGTCCTCGCCGTTTTTCCGGTCAGATCCTCACACCCCGTCTCGGGGGTCCTTTTGATAGCCCTTGTAATCTCCGAACTAAGGGTTGCACGAAAACGAAAGTGGTATCATCGGAAAGCATTCGGTGAGTGGGGCCCGAAAACACCCGATTTTCCCCCAAAAAGTGACGTCACTAGGCGGGTCAATGTGATTACGATTGACATCATGTTTTTGGCTCTCGGGAGTTCATTTTAGGGAAATTTCAAAGATAAGACTTACTTGGGATTAGAAAAGGAATGTGAAATCGACCATGACCCCAAAATGTTCGAATACCGAAAATCAACATTTTAACTTGGAAATTTGCAGAATTTTGTTTTCAATTTTCCTTACATCTTTCGTTTTCTAATGGGTAGAACGGACCGGGAAACGTTGCTTTAAGTCAACGTTCCCTCATAAAATGCTTGCCTTAGCTAGAATCATCAGTTATGAGCAAATATGCAATGAGCATGTATGTAAACCTAATATGTCATCAAAGACGAAAAACAAATACAAATTCATCTGGTGCGTTTTGTTGCATCCCTAAAGATAAGCAAACACTGAAAGTTTCATTCAAATATCTGTATCCGCTAAAGTGTGACGACTGGCTGTACTTTTTGGAGGTGACCTCACTTGACCTTGACTAACTCGATGACCATAGATGACCTGACCGCAAAATGTTTACACAACATGCACCATTGATGTGGGAATAGGTATGCAAAATTTTGGCGCTCAGTCTCGCGAAGTTTTTTCTTCACTATCCGCGGAAAACTTGGGTGTAAAATAACCCCCCTCCCCCCTAGGCGGGGCTTGTTAGGGTCACACCCCTCTCCACTGTGGTTAAGGTGGCGTAATGCCTAGTATAGACGAGGGTTAAGAACTTCGACTTAAATGTACTATATCGGATCACGGTGGAGCTCTTTATCTCTATTTCAGATTCAATTTTGGAGAAAGAACACTGTGCAACGAAGTTGGATTCTGACGGTAGCTATAATATCAAGTTAGGCAGCCAAACATAGGCGTATGTGTTCGAACTTCCCGGCCGCTGGCAGCCGCATCGCAGTAGCTGGTGCGACGCGCTAAGTTGCCGTGTGAGCATCTATAACGCTGTTTACCACGTAAAATAATAAGTACTCGGTTCGGTGTGGAGCCGAGATATACTGGTTCGTACTTACCAGAAAAGTACTAGTTTTATGGTATTATGGTATTATGGTTTTATGGTAGGGAATCGTATGTTAGAGTTAGTAGAAAAATGAGCGAAGGCAATAATGGCGACGGTGACACAATTATGCTTTTGGTTTCCATAGTTCACATTTGTGTAGATGGTAGGAGGTTCCCAATTTCTTGGGTGGTTTCCTCTATTCATTAGCTATTTATTGGCTTCGAGGAGTTGACAAGAAGTGTGAAATATGGCCGTTGAAGTAAGGAGGCCTTTATATATTAGTAAAAGAGTTGTTTTGTTCTTGATGTGGATCACCTACGCGTGTGTAGGTGCAGTGGTGCATACATGGATGTGGACATCTCTGGTGGAGCAAGGATCCATTTTTTACCACCGCACCAGGGCAATGAATGATAGAACAAAACAGGCCAAGGAACACGGTGTGGTGGGAGTACATTGTTCCTAAGCGGACGGAAGAAGAGTGGATCGAAAACTTCAGGGTAAGGGGACAGCATTGCTGGCAGATTTTTCCAAGTGTATGAGTGTTCTTTTCATTTAAAGTCCTAGAGTTATAAAGTTATTTGGATTAAATAATAGGAGCCACAAGGGTCCATCCGAGTTAAACCTGTAAAGGGAAGATACAATAAGATGGATGCTCTGGTTACACACCGTGCATATTGTGTGCAATGCCAGAGGTTAAGGAAGTGTATTGGTATGGTGCTAAAATAAGAGAGAGAGAGAGAGAGAGAGAGATATATATATATATATATATATATATATATATATATATATATATATATATATATATATATATATATATGTATATATATATATATATGTATATATATATATATATGTATATATATGTATAGATATGTATATATATATATGTATATATAAATGTATATATAAATGTATATATGTGTACATATATACATATATATATATATATATATATATATATATACATATACATATACATATATATATATATATATATATATATATATATATATATATATATATATATATATATATATATATATATATATATATATATATATATATATATATATATATATATATATATATATATATATATATATATATATATATATATATATATATATATATATATATATATATATATATATATATATATATATATATATATGTATATATGTATATATATCTATATGTATATGTATATGTATATCAATATACATATATATATATATATATATATATATATATATATATATATATATATATATATATATATATATATATATATATATATATATATATATATATATATATATATATATATATATATATATATATATATATATATATATATATATATATATATATATATATATATATATATATATATATATATATTTATATATATATATATATATATATACGTATATATATTATATATATCTATATATATTCCATCCTATTTCGCAAATAATTCATCACTGTGTGTAATTCCATGGGTTATGCACCAAGCACAAAAGACACTGGATCTTACTGTTCCATTTCAAGCAATGGATGCTGTCAGGTGAATCCTGAGCCACTGCCAACTTTGAGTATTGTTTCTGAAGGTCTGATGTTACATATCATTATATAAATATGTAATGGGCATATACATGACTACAGCATTGCATATACAATCCCATGTGGATGTCATTAAGAAATCCTATGGAGAGGTCAAGTTCCATTAATTTTGCATTCCTTATATGCGATGTTTATATGCTTTCTATGTGATGTTCACCCTGACTGAAAAATGCCAGTATAATGTCAAACTTCCTTTGAAAAACCTCAATTGTGATCAGTCAAATTAGGAGATATCACCGTCCATGCATGATTCAATTGAATCACTTGTTGCACTTGTTACGGGGTTCTGTACGTGTCGGTGGACGGCAGGTTACCCTCGTGATCGCCGGCGATGGGGCGTAACCACTTCTCCCATGGTTGACGAAGGCGTACAACGGACCATTTGATCGTACTTCGGAGATAGACCAGGCGAAGGAGTTCTACAACGTACGTCCCGGAGCAGCAAGAGTGGTGGTGAAGCATACATTCGGTCGCCTGAAGGCCCGCTGGCGCCACCTTCTCAAAAGATCTGAACACTTTATATTCGTTCCATCCATAGTGTTTGCGTGCGCTATCATGCATAACATTATCGGCCCATCGTGAGCCGGTTCTGCCACGTTGGGTGCATGAGGCGCAAAGTGTCAAAACCACGTTGGGTGCATAGATGATAATGTACATAGTGAAGGAGTAGAATCTTTGTGGTTAGATATCATTCTGAAGAATGGAACAAAATGTAGGATTGGGGCATTCTATAGACCTCCAGAGCAGAATGAAAACACTGACAGGTTGATGCAGGAAGAGATAAGTAGGAGAGTGCAGGAGAGAACTGTTTTGTTGGGGATTTCAACATAGCAGGATTGGGATACAAAGCTAGAGATCGAAACAAATCAGGAAGAAGGTTATTCCAGGTGGCTCTTATTAAGTCTAAGCACTTTATGACTTTATGCTCCATGAACTCGTTGAACAAGACATCCCAGATGAAATGAGTCTGATGTCTGTCATCAGATTAGTCTGAACATTCTCCTTGACCAGTTTTTATAGTACGTTGCAAAATAGTCAGGTGAAACTGACTAGTCTGTAGGATTCTACACACTTCACATTTTCCTTTTTTAAACTGGTACTACATTTGCATTTCATCAAACTTCAGGTACTTCAGAATACTTGAAAGCCTGTCTGAAGACATAAAGACATAAAATATCACTGCAACTATGAGCCATAAGGGCCCTTCTTGGCTGCACTCTGCACACTGAACCAGTTGCCCACCAAATCGGTCGATTAGCCTTCCCTGGAATACCGAAAAGCAAGCCCTCTATTCTTATAATGATTGTCTACGCTGCTTTTAAAGATGTTCAGTGTGCTGCTACTGACAATGGTTTCTGGCAGCTGGTTTTAGTGTTCTACTACCCTGTTGGAGAAGAAAGACTGTCTTAACCTTGTCCTGCTGTGATTAACTTTCATTTTGAATTGATGACCGCTAATTTTTGTATTTGATGACCTTTAATAATCATTTCTGTTAAATTCAAACATTTCCCTGAGACATCCCTGTTCCTGACCATGAACAAATTGAACGACCTCAATGAGATCTCTTAAAGTCATAAGTCAAAGGCTTAATAAGAGCCACAGGGGCCCATCTGGGTTAAGCATATCTAGAAAAGATATTATAAATGTACATACACTCACTCCAATGAATCCATTATCTGGAGTTCCTAGGGAGCTATATATCCCAGCCTATCCAGCACCATTCACCTGATATTGCATAACACACTCAACAATTACAAGCTCCTCCAATCATACCCATTGTGCTACCATAGCCAATCTCATCAGTATCACATCCCGAAGGAAGGTGCTGAATCCAATGCTAGGTACACCCTATATAAAGTTATAAAACGTTTAGACTTAATAAGAGACCCAAGGGCCCATATATTTAAGTCTGTAAATGGACCATACCATAAGCCTGGTAAAAAAGACCCACCCCAACCATCACCACATCCTGAAGAAACCATCCACCAATATCCCACACACCTATCAATGCCTATCTACCCTAGCTATCCAGCCCTATTCCCCTGATCCCTCTTAACACATGTTGATTGAATGCCTTATCAATAATTTTCAAACTGCATCCATGCCTGCTTAAAGAGGTCTGTGCCATGCACACTTACTTAGCACAAATCTCACCCATGCATCACAAATTAAAACTCAAACACAAGATTTTTATGTCTAAAAAATCTGTCCACGCTACTTTTAAATACATTCAATGAGGAACTCCCCACAACATCAGCAGTCAGCCCATTCCACTGATCAACAACCCTTTGACTGAAGACCTGTTGTCGCTTAACTGTCCTACATCTCAACTTGTCTAACCTGAATTGATGACCACTATGTGATACTCTAAACTGAAGAGCGCTAGTTTCCCCTCCCTCCCTGGGGCAGCTCTGTATGAGGTTTTGAATTCATGATGGTGTTAAATCTACGATAAATTGAATGCCAGGAACTTGCACAATATAGGATGACATGCCTCCTGTTATTTTGCACAAAATCAATACTAATTATTCATGCAAGATGAAACTAACCGTAAATCAAAACCAATATTCAATAGATAAATATATTATCTCTTGATTCAAAATGTCTTCAAGAATGACACAGTTTTTGTGCACATGTCACATATAATGCTAAATTTTAATCAGATGCATTCATCACAGCAACTAAGCTATCCTGGAGTCGGGGCCAGGTAGAGCAGCTAGTCATGGTCAGAGTATTGGGCGATATGCTTTTATGGCATTTATTTCAATGTTGCCTGGCACTGAGGTGGACAGTGGCACATTGATGAAAGGTACTGGTAATAATTGGATTGTATTGTGATATTGGAGAGGCAGAGAAGCATGGTGTGAATGCTGTACCATCAATAGGGCAGCATAGTTTGGTGTGAACGCAGCCATACACTGCTACCCAGATGCTAACAGTGATGTGTTACATCCTCACTGGTACAAGTTTTTAATGCTTGCTTGACTTGATACTTTTGGGTAATCAATGTGATATTTCACTTGATCAAGCCCCCAGGCTGGTACCGGATTGGTCTGCCATTGTGCTATTGAACCAACTTCGATACAAGTCGAGTGAATGTGTGTATGCATGTATGTGGCTTTTTTATTGAGAGATATTATTGTAGTCTAAGGTAACCACAAGACAGGTTTTACACCCATTTTATCTCCACGAATCATTCAAAGGAGCTAGGTTTTGCCTAGTTGCGTTAGGCTAGGCCTTTGTTGTAAGTTAGTAATTAAAAAAGTCTTCAAAAACGGTTCAAGCTAGATTAGGTTATGTTAGACTTTTTAAGTTGAAAATGTTTGAGAACATTTTTTTTTGGGGGGGGAATTGGGCATAAAAGTAATAATTTCTTGCATGGAAGTCTAGGCTAGGTTAGGTTAGGTTATGTTACATGTTTTTTTTTATCTGAACATTATTTTTCATCCTATATTACTCAAATCCAAGCCCCCTTTTCCATGTTATTTTTCCTCACAATTGAAAAGTGTGCATCTGCAGGGGAAATGAGCGGTTACATCATGTTCAGCACATTAACAAACACTGCATTAAAAAAAGAAATTCAAAGAAGTCAGAGAGTACCATGAGCTGAAAAATTACCCAAAAAGCCAGGTATTATCACAGTTTAAGGTAACCACAAGACAAGTTTTACACACATTTTACCTCCATGAAGCATACAAAGGGGTTAGGTTTGTCAGGTTAGGTTAGGCTTTTGTTGTAAGTTATAAAAAGAATCATTTGTTGGTAAATAATTTTTGTTAATTATTTTTCTACAAAAAAAATCATAAACGGTTCAGGCTAGCTTAGGTTAGGTTTTTGAAGTTGAAAATATTTCAGAAAATGCCTCGAAAATTTACATTAAAAACAATTAATTTCTTGTATGGGAAGCTGAACTATGTTAGGTAAGGTTATCATACATCTTGAACATTACTTGCATGCTATATTTCCTTACTCCACACCCTTTTTTTGGTGTTATTTTTACTCCAAATTGAAAGGCATGCATTTGCAGAAGAAAGGACATTAAATTTGTGCTTTTATGTGTTTTATTAATATTTTTTATTTAAATTTCCAATGCAATGTTTATGAATGTCACTAAGCTGATGGCACTACTCAGTTTCTGTGCAAATGCTTGTGGCTGTGAGCAGGTTGTGAGCAAAATAACAATAAAAATGGGCTTGGAGTTAGTAACGTAGCAATTAAAAGAAATACATTACAAATTCAACATAACCTAACGTAACCTAGCCTAACCTGACCTTGGAGAAAACAACTACAAAAACAAGATTGGAAAAATATATAGCAATTTATTTTCTTGAAATTTTGCAAATGAAAAAACCTAACCCAACCTAATCTAACCAGAATTATTGTGCTTTAAGGTGGTAACTAGGCAAGTTATTACACATTTGCCTCCATAAAGCAAACAAATGGGCTATGTTTGGTGATGTTAGATTAGTTTAAGTGTTTAAGTTCAACATTTTTTTGCATAAATTTTCCAAAATTTGAAAGAAATATACCTTTCTTCTTTAAAAGCAGCTTATGTTAGATTAAGTTAAGTTGGGTTACATTTCTTAATTGTAAAAAAATACATTCCTTCACATTTTTACAACTTGATGGTTTGGTTTTGTATTTCTCCAAGGGGAGGTTAAGCTAGGTTAGGTTAGGTTATGTTACATTTTTTATTTAAAAAAAAAATACTTTACCCTATGTCCCCCAATTCAAAGCTTTTTGTTGGTGTTATTTTGCTCACAACCTGAAATGTAGGCATTTGTATAGAAAATGAGTGGTCCCATCATCTGAGTCACATTCATAAACATTGCATTGAAATGATACATTCCACGAATTCATAAAACACCTTAAAGCACAAATTTACCAAAATGAGCAGTAACATCATGTTCATCACATTCCTAAACATTGCATGGAAAACAAATTAATCAGAAATTACCTTAAGCTGTAAATTTAACAAAAGGTGTGCCAACCCTGGACGGAAATGCAACACTAGGTGCCCCAATCCTGGGCAGAAAGGGCACTAAGAGCAGTGGAATGAAAATATTAATATAAGCAAACTAAAAACAGCTCTTCTTGAAGACAAACGTGGTAGTTATGTGATATTAACATGGAAACCCTGAGCACAAATCAGAAAAAAGCATGGACTGGACTTTTTCAAGCTTACCTGCCAACTTCTTCAACTACTGTTCCTTTGGGAATTAAATATCAGCAAGCTATTTATTCACTATTTAAAATCACACCAATCCGCAGATACATCAGAATGTGCGAAGTACAAAAACGAATCAGTACGACGTCACATGAGATTGGCCTCCGGATTAAACACTGGGCGCAATTGCACCACAAATGTCTTACCTTCGTCACATTTGTCACTGTAACCTCAAATTTAGACTTTAGGTGCTGGAATTTCTGTAACTGGAATTTTTCCTTTGGATGTTACGATTTTGAATGTTCTGAGGAACGCCCATCACGATTTGTGACATTTAATACGCGCTAGTGTCTATCGATACAAATCGACACCCCTGCTTTGGAGAAAAAAAACAGAAACAAAAATTAAGCAATATATATTCTGAAAATTTTCTAATTTGAACAACCGAACCCAACTTACCCGAACCTAATGTCAGCTGCTTTTGAAGGAAAATTTTCGATTTTATTTGATTTTTGAAAATGATTGAACAATTTTTCCAAGGTAAACAACTAAACTAGCCTAACCTACCCAAATCGGTATTATTGTGCTTTAAGGTGGTAACAAGACAAGTTTGTACACACATTTGCCTCCATATAGCAAGCAAATGGGTTAGGTTTGGTTAAGTTAGGTTAGTTTAGGTTTTTCAAGTTGGAAAACTGTTTTTTTTTTAATCCAAAAAAGTTTCCCCCCAAAATTGCAAATTATTTGGTAACCTTGCGGTCTAAGGTGTTCGTTTTTTCCTTTAAAACAAAAAAAAAATATGCAGAATACCATGTTTATGAAGGTGACTAAGATGATTGGACCCACTTATTTTCTGTACTTACTTTTCAGGTTGTGAGCAAAATAATGCCAAAAAGGCTTTGAGTTCGGTAACATAGCATAAACATAAATGCTTTTTTTAGTGCAACAAAACCTAACCTAGCCTACCCTAACCTATCTTTTGAGAACAAAAAATTAAAAAAAACATTTATTTTCTGAAAATTCTCAACCTTAAAAAAGAAACCTAACCGAGCCTAACCTAACCTAAGGTGATTTTAAATAATTTTTTTTATTTTTTTGTGAACATGGTTGTAAATTTTTTCGGAAACTTTTGGGTATTATTGTGCTTTAAGGTGGGAACAAGAAAAGTTGTATGGGCGCTGTATGACCAACGCAGTCAATGCGGCCGTAAACCCAAATAACCGACCAACCAACCCAGAAAGATGTAAGCTGTACTTCCACAGTGGAGGGAATTCCAGCTATTTTGTTTGTTTTTGCACACAATTTTACATTTTTCAGCAAAAGGTGGAGAGTCAGTCCACTATCTAATCCAAATCTGTTTCTATTCAGTACAAAATGTGCTGGTTAACATCAATGTTTCTACTTAGCATGGGGTTTTTCATTTTTTCCCTTTAGCTTTCTTATCAGCATAAAATAGCATAGGTTATTGGGGGGGCCCAAATCAACATTGGGGGGCAAGATCAACATTGGTGTGGCCATAGCCCCACAAAAGGATACAAATCGACGCCCCGGCATACATGCATGATTTTGCACTTATCAAAATTTAATTTCATCTGCCATTTTTTGGACCACTTCACAAGCTCTTCTAAGTCTTTCTGTAGCATGTACCTAGGTGCCTAGGTACCAGGTAAATATCAAGCTGATAGTGTGATGAGTGGGCTGTTGAGGTTAATTATAGTTTGTATATCCACACTCTCAATGATAACTGATTGTTGTTCACGGGACTGGATTGTATACAAGTTTGACAATGACAATTGGTTTTTGTGCACACCATTTTGAATTTTGTAGCAAAAGGTGGAGAGTCAGTCCACTATCTAACCCAAATCTGTTTTTTTCATTACAAAATGTGCTGGTTAACATCAACTACATTTTCTATGTACCTAGCATGATGTTTTCCTTCTACTTTTATCAGCATAAAAATAGCATATGTTATTGGGGAGGCCCAAATCAACATTGGGGGGGGGCCCTGGCCCCCACACAAGGATACAAATCGACGCCCCTGCCATCTAGACATTAGTGGGATGCCCCCATCCTAGCCCCGCCTTCAGCGCCTAAAATAACACACAAACTATAACGTAAAATTCCCTTTACGTAAACGTCCACATGACTGCACCTTGATCGCAAAAACCCGCTTTTATAGTCAGACATGTAACGTACTCGCTTTAAAGGTGGCGAAAATGACCTCCGTGGTCCGGTACGCCTAAAAAAATCACTCCCCCACCCATGTGCAGTGAAATTGAAGCTTGTCTGATGCTTCCAATTTCTGCAATATACGAATAAAAACATGAGACGTCATCAAGGTTTGAATGCGAACTTTGGTGTACCTTTTAAAATAATGGTATTTTTGCGGCGTTTAATAATGGTGTTTTTGCGGCGTACGAGACATTGGTCTTGTCAAGGCTATTTCTTGTATAGCATTGGTCTTGTATGATTGTAAGGTGTGCTTAAAAGTCATGTGAGCCACAGCTTTCTTTTTTTTATTCTTTTAGGAATACCAATTATAATGCAGTGGCCATGCAGCTTCTTGCTGACTTTTCTCTGTCATGGTATCATAAGCTGGCAGATTTGCCCACACATGGCTCTTGTTTTTCCCCATATCAATATTTAATGCATGCATTGTCATTGAGCATGTAGATAGGTACCTAGGTAAATATCAAGCTGATGGTGTGATAGGTGGGCTGCTGAAGATAATTATAGTTTGCATATCCACAATCTCAATGATGATTGTCATTGCTGTTCACTGGACAATGCAAGTTTGTCAACGACTGGAAATTAAGAATGGATTTTTCCTGTTTAAGCTCATATACATGTGGTTTTGCCATTGGTGGTGTGTACAAACATCAGTATGACAATCCAATTGTTGTTTTGTGGCTTAACATTTTTTAAAAAGACAATCTGGTTTAAAATGCATCATCATCGAATCTTAACATTGTATGCTGTAAGTTTTCCTTCCACAGTGGAGGGAAATCTAGCTATTTTGTTTTTTTTGCACATAATGTTGAATTATGTAGCAAAAGTTGGATACTCAGTCCACTATCTAATCCAAATCTGTTCTTTTCAGTACAAAATGTGCTGGTTAACATCAACTAAGCTTTCTATGTACCTAACACGGTGTTTTTCTTCTTTTTTTCCCTTTAGCTTTTTATCAGCATAATAATATAGCATGGGTTATTGGGGGGGGGCGCAAATCAACAATGGGGGGCCAAGATTAGCATTGGGGGGCCATGGCCCCCGCAAAAGGATACAAATCGACGCCCCTGCTCTGTTGCATTGATGTTGTTCACGGTCTGATGCTGATGGAATTGATGCGACGTATTCAGTTTTCTTATTTTCTGCCGCTCGTCCGACACATAGGTATACGAAGTATTAAAACACATTCTCTAAATTCGATACATCTGCAAAAAGGTCATAAGCAGATGCGCTACCTACCATAGTAGCTAAGTAGCCACGTTTCTAGACCTCTGCAGACATGCTTGCCTGTGATTGGTCAAAATTTGTACCCACCACTATGAAAAGTACTTGGCTCTCTGACGTCACAACTAAACTCCAGTCTTGGAGGGGAGCCTACGGAATAACACAGAAAGCTTGCACGCATCTGGCAACATAGGCGGATGCGGTTTTAATTATGGGTATTTTCGGATAAAAATGTGTGTTTTTAACAGGATAATAGACAATATTGTTAAATATGTTTCTTGCACCTACTTAAAACTGAAAAAAAATTACTTATATCAAGCTAAACCCTTATTTTTTTTTTACTTTCTCAGCACCCCATTTTGCATGTTCCTAGCGTTGCCTCATCTCGGCTCGGTACCGGACCGAGCCGAGATTTGCATCATAAACAGCGTATATGTGCCAATGACCGGCCGACGGCCCTTAACACGCGCACTGGAGGGGGGGCGAAATCCGCCCACCCCTCCGGTTTTTCGCAAATAACTGCAGGTTTTACCGGTCGATATACGCGATTTTCGGTGTACCTGCTTAAATATGAACGGCGCGTCGTTTAAAGCAAGAAAAATTGAAATCGCACGAAAATGTTTCAAGTTAGGGGCCGCCAAAGTCAAAAAATATTATAGCGCCAGACCACAAAAATCGGCGCAGATGCGCTCCCAGTATACTGACAAAAGGGAAGTGTTCTAGGCAACACTAGGGACTTGTTTGATGCATATTGATATGCTGTATAGTTTCAAGGTCATGTTAGGTCACCAAGGTCAAGTCAGGTCAAGTTCATGACAGGTTAATGGAACCAAACTTGATCAACTGGAATGTTGCCATAAATGCACTACTGGTTGTCATTTGTACTGTTTGTCATTGCGTTTCCATACTTTATTCATGTACTTCACTCCCTTCTTCACGAAGCCGATTGCTCCGAGCTGCCCGACGGAGCAGTCGGGCGGGCGGCCGGTTACGGTGACTGGAACAGGTAACTGACCTGATAAAGTGGTGCTATATAGGTGACCTGAGGTCAAATGTTGGGTCTAGCATCTGCATTGCATCATTAGTAATGTCCAAAACATCATTGATGCCCATTTTTGAGCATTTAAACACAATCACAGCGATCCATAACGATGACAAGCCAAGCCACGCAAAACCGGAAATTGATTCCAATCTGACCTCATTTGACCTTGAAGATATTGACCTAAGGTCACTAAAATTGCACACAATAGAGTTCACTACCGTGCCCATCCACCCTGCGAATTTCGTTTCTCCAGCTTTACTAGGAGTCGAGATCTTAGGGGTGGCGGAATCCGCCCCCCCCCCTCCAGTCCGCGTAATTCTCAGAGGCCCTCCAGGGCGCGTGTTAATGACTTCTCCCGGGTGTGGCGGGTTATATGGTACGGCTGCCCAGGGCTCAAAAAAGCCTTTCGGTGGTCGCCGACGAGATATAATTCTGGGAAATTGGTCGCCAATCAGATATGGGTCCAATGGAGAGGGGATAGGGTTGGGTGGTTGTCCTTCGGGACTGGATAACATGAAATTTCAGAAACATAATTTTCATGATTTTTTTTTAAGATCTGACGGCCTTCCATGCTTTTCTTCGATTGTTTCATCAGAAAAAGGTGTCGCTTGGCGCCCTGGGTAAATTTTTGCGCAACAAAAGCAGTGTCGCCCTTCCCAAAGGAACTCCTCAATGTCGCTCGGAGAGCAAAGTCGTTCGGAGACAGTGGAGGATGAACAAAATTCCCTCGAATAGCGATCCCTCGAGATAGCGAAGAATAACACAATCCGGAGTTCGGCACATAAAGGTGAAAAATCCCAAGCGATCTTCGGCAATCGAACATCAATTACTCGCAATCTTCTACCGTGTATAGAATAGATTGCATTTATATTCCAGATGAATTCTTATAATTCCCATTAGCTGTCATCTTACATCACATACAAAACAACGAGCAATTATTAATTACTAATAGGTACAGTACTTCTACACTTGGACGGTAGTAACAGAACTAGTAGGCATAAGCCATTTCCTTTAATATCTTCTACAGCACATTTTTCAGCTTGATATATTTTGTGGAAGAAAAATGAAAATACGCTGATATGGATGGAATCATGATCTATATGAATTTCAGTGGTGCACTTCTAAAAAGCGTCCTATCAAAAAATAATTTTATAGACAAAGCAAAATTGGGCATAACTAAGATAACATTTCACACCATTGCCGATCAGTTTAGCCGCGGCAGTGGCGGTCTCACAGCCGCGGCATCGGCAACCTCACAGCCATCACAGTGACCGCCCCACAGGTGCGGCAGCGGCCGCCTCACAGCCCGAACCATGGCCACCTCACAGTCGCAGCATTGGCCGCCTCATAGCCCCAAATCAATCCGCTAATATGCAGGAGAGACGCAGCCGCCAGTATAGCGCCGACGACACTCGGTCGGCGAAGCCTGGATGGCGCGCAGGTCACTGACTATGCGGATGTTGTCCATCTTGTACGACAAATTCTTGTTGCTATCCTTGAAGCAGCCGCGCGAATCCATGCTCTTAGTTCGGCTCTTGCAGTGCGGGGCTAAGACCGACGAAAAGGCCGATATCCCGCATATCTTGATGATAAATGGGTTCACACGAAACGCAATGCATGCAGGGAATATAATAATAGGTGATAGTGGTGTTAACTGAGATCAACGCGAATAATGCTAATTTGAATTAATATGTTTGGCTGGCCATAATATGTCAACATACTGCACCCACAAGCCAAATATTGCACCATGGCATCACCCCACTCCGTTGAGCATATAAGAATATGCGATCGATAGTAATCAGAAAGGGTGGGGTACATGTACAACCAGAGCAGTGACTGCCGGGTGTGGAAAAATTGCCTAATCCTGGATTTGGTGCATCCAGACCATCATCCTCTTGAAGAAATCGTCTTCATTTTTATCACTTGTAGGCCAATAATGGTTCTTGACCATGAACTGCTCTGTGATGTGCTCAAGGTTTACTGGAAAGTACCAGCCGAGATTCTGATGCCATAAGCTGGAATAAAAAGAACCTCTCCATATTCAATTACACCCAAACATTTCTTCTCCACATCCAGGATTGCAAAGCACAAATCCAGCCTGCCGACTGCTGACAAGTACTCTGTCCAATCAGGGTTGAAAGAATGTTCCTGCACTGGATGTTTGTAATTTACAAAATTATCCTCCATGGGGAATTGTTTGGAATATATGGGATTATAATATATGAGACCTTTTTACCAAAAGATTTAAGATGTTTGCAAATGACTGCAAACTTCTTCCTGTTTGATTGACATGCCAACTGAAATTCCAGACTAACTGGAAAATACAGAAAGGAGTTAATGGTTCAGGAAGACAACATTACAATTTTGGAAATGAATGTTAAGCATTTTGCTCTCGAAATGCAACATTAAAGAGCAAATTCAACCATGTCCAACCCTCCTTGCTTTGAAACTGAAGAATTCCATGAAAATTTTGACACAGCACCAAACTTACATCACATGTACAGATATGCTACAGCTCATGACAGCTTTATTGAAGGGAAATGTATTTAACCAAGCTTTACTGGTTTTCAGTTGTTCCCCATGTTGAAGCAACTTGAGAATACATATTACTCTAGACATATCTAGCATAGCTCCAGAAAAATGAAATAATGGTACATATCCAGGGATACTTCGCAAAAAATTATGCTTCAACCAAGCATTTCTTTCAAGCATAACTCAGTACATCTGTACTTGTGCCATGATTATACAGTGCACCAAAATTCTGGCACAATTATTTCAGTTTGAAGTCCAGTAAAACATGCATGTACTCTTTTCACACTGGATTGGGATGCTGGTGTCCCATATCCTAGCCATATCCTGGCCAGAGTGGAAAAATACCATCTATTCTAGATATATACAATTCAAGATATCTGGATAGGTAACTTGGGCAAAAAAATATGCCTGAACAAAGAATATTTTTCAAGCCAAACTCTACACATCTGTGCATGTCCTGGAATGATTGTACAGTGCACCAACATTCTGGTACAATTACTTTATTTGAAATCCAGCATAATATGCATGTATTCTTTTCACACGGGATTTGGATGCTGAAGACCCATATCCTGGCTAGAGTGGAAAAATGCCATCTATCCTAGATATATCCTATTCAAAGTATCTGCATGATACGTATACAAAGAAAAGTACCATCATTGTGCTGTAATCTCTGTGCATGTTAGAGTTGCTGTTTTTTTCTTTTAAAAATAATTGGAACTGACACAGCAAATTCTGGCATGGCAAGGTGGATGGGACTGAAAAGCAAAGTAAGCAGACCAAATCAGCACGAGGTCTACATTCCAATGTTCTCCTATATAGGTATTTATCTAAAACTTCTCCACTTGCCATCTTAGGAGCTGCAGCAATTTGTAGTTTAGACTGTATACAAGACATGCTAATCAGTAATCACATGCTTTTCCTCTGTAAAGCAAAGGTGTTATCATAGGATATCTTACGTTAGGATTTCTAATTTAATGAAATACAAAAAGAACAAGTTAATTTTGTCGCCATAAAAGGTGGTAAATTTATGATTTCAGGTAATTTTGGAAGTATTGGACCTTCCTTTTCTAACAGTTTATGAACATGGTTAACATGATGTGACCGCTCATTTCCTCTGCAAATGCTTACTTTTCAGTTGGCAGGTAGAAGAACACTAAAAAGGCGGCCTTCAATTGGGTAATATAGCATAAAAATAATGCTCAAAAGCAAAAGAAATAACATAACCTAACCAAGCTACCATGAAAAAAGAAATTTTAAAAAGTAGAAAGCTTTCATATTTATTTCTCAAGATTCATAAAATGAAAAACCTAACCTAACCTAGCCTAACCTGCTTTTGAAGAAAAATCAACATTTTTTTGTTGTTCAGTAAAGGAAAATTGTTCTCCATAAAAAACACCTAAACTAACCTCATGTAACCAAACCTAACAACACTCTTTGCTTCATGGCAGTAAAATGTGTGTAAAACTTGTCCTGTGAATATCTAAAATCACAATACCCAACAATTTACACTAGATGTTTTTGTTTTTAACTTTCAGAATGACATGACACTTCAGGACAATATTAGGTAAATCTGCACCTTCAGGTAATTTTTGAATTCTTGGAATTTCTTTTTCCAATGCAATCTCTATGTGAATGTGGTCAACATGACGTGACCACTCATTTCCTGTGCATATGCATACCTTTCAGTTAGTAGGCAAAATAACACCGACAAATGGGCTTGGAGTTGGGTAAAATAGCATAAAAACAAGGTGCAAAAGAAAGAAAAAATGCAACATAACATAACATAGCATAACCTAGCCTAGCCTAGCCTAGCCTAGCTTAGCCTAACCTTCCATGTAAGAAAATGCATTTCTTGCAAAAATAAAATTTCACAATTTTTCTCAAACATTTTCAAATTTAAAAACCTAACATAGCCTACCCTAGCTTAATCTGTTTTTGAAGATATATTTTTTGTTTGTTGAAAAAGGTTTCAAAATGAGTGTTTTTAACTTAAAAGAAAAGCTTAACCTAACCAGTCAAAGTCAAAGTCAAAGTCATTTATTAAGGCACTGCCACATTGTGGAACTTACGAAATACCTAGCCAATTGATCACATTCCTGCCATCACGTTAGATAAAATTGTAAAAGATAAAAGATAAAATCACATTACAATTTACGGACGGTGCAGCTTCGTAAAAATACCGGCTAGAAATTCATTCAGTTGCTCATGACATCCAATACAGACAAGCATTGCGACTCTGGTATGGTTCTTCACGCAGGTCACCTAGCTACCTAATTGTATGGTTGAGGCTGATAGCACGCACGAAGGTAGCACGGCTAATTGTGTCGCGTGCTTGACCGGGAAGCGCATTCCACTGGAGAGTGGAGCGGTAGGAGAAGCCCCGCTGGGTGGCTGCTAACCTACATCGTTGCAGGTGAAGTGCCCCAGCATCGGTAGCACGAGTGCTTCTCTCCGACACAGCCGAGCGTTCAACAAACATTTCCCTGATGGCAGATGGGCAGTTCGCGCCGTGTATGGCTTTGTGTGCGTTGCACAGGTCACGGTGTCGCACCATCTCCTCAATCCTATCCCAGCCAAACTCGCGCAGAGAGGACGAGATGTGGTCGCGCTTCCGTCTTCCAGTGACTAGCCTAGCCGCGAAGTATATGCACTTCTGCACTCGCTTCATGCGGCACGCATCTGCCCCACCCCATACGGAAAGGCAGTAAAGGATATGGGGGAACACATGGACTTGGACGAGGAGCTTCAGGACTTCAGGGGTGAAGTGCTGCCGGAATTTGAAGAGGGACACGATGATGGCGGTGCACTTCCGGATGATGGAGGATATGTGCTTCTCCCACGTCAGCTGCTGGTCGAGGAATACTCCGAGCACTTTCACTGTTGTGGCCGGGTGGATATATTTTTCCGAGATCATGATGTGAAAACCTGAAGCTTTTTTGAGAGAAGATCTGGTGCCAAGAATGGTGAAGCAGGTCTTGTCCGGGTTCATTTTTAGACTATTGGACTGGAACCACTTTTGGAGTGCATGGAGAGATTCCTCGACCCGCAACCGAAGGTGGGAGAGGCTGACGACGTCAGGAGCAGAGTGGTCTAGGAGGTCGGTGTCGTCAGCGTAGGCCACAAGGCGACCGTGAAGAAGGAAGGAGGACAGATCATTGATGAAGAGGAGGAACAGGATCGGCCCAACGATAGACCCCTGAGGGACACCGTGGGTCAGGAGGAGTGTGGAGGAGCCGCCCGAGACCATCTGCTTCCGATCAGAGAGGTAGCTTTTGAACCACGGGGACGGGATGCCGTACCACCCCAGCTTACTCAGGAGAACGCCATGGTCAACGCTGTCGAAGGCCTTACTTAAGTCAATCGTCGTTAACGACGCGACGTGACCGATGTCGATGGCCCTAGAGATCCATTCGACAGCGTCGAGCAGGGCGTCCTCCGTCGAATGACCGGGGCGGTAGGCGTACTGAAACGGGGACAGAATATTGTTCGACAACAGATAAGCCACAAGTTGGGAGCAAACGACTTTTTCCGTGATTTTGGAGAGAACAGAGAGATTCGAGATAGGCCGAAAGTTGTTCACATCATCTCGCGTGCCAGATTTGTGAATGGGAGTGACGCGGGCGACTTTCCAAGCACTCGGGAAGGTTTGTGAGGTGATGGATGTGTTGACGAGGTGGAGCAGGTGTGGGCCGATCACTGCAAAACATCGCTTGACCGCAAACAATGGTACGCCATCAACTCCCACCGCTCGAGACGAGCCCATACGGCTTATGGCCTTCGATAACTCGGGGAGCGTGGCGGGACACAACACAAGAGCAGAGGCGCACACTCCGGGTGGTCTGGGTGGGCACTGCTCTATGTCGCCGGTTCGTCCCGCCTCCTCGGCAATACGGGCTCCCACCGCCGCGAAGTGGGCGTTGAAGTCGTCTGCCCTCGCCGTGGTGTCGTCGTCTCTGCCTGGGAGGCCTGCCGTGGGACGGAGACCGAAATGCTTCATTCGGCTCCAGAATGAGCGCCGATCTGTCAGCAGGTCCGCACACAAGAACTCGCGCCTGGCCCTGACCTGCTCGCTCATGAGCCCGTTCCTACATCTCCGGTACTCCTGGCGTGCGGTGTCGTCCTTACCCTATTGCTTGCTTCATGAAGATAAAATGTGTGCAAAACTTGCCTCATGCATACCTTAAAGTGCAATTATAGCCAATATTGTGAGATCATATTTCTGAACATGATTAAGACAATGGAACCATTCATTCCTGCTCAAAATGGAATGAAATTATGTTTTGCTTTCTTGTTTTTTTTTTCAGAAATATTTGATTTTTCCTTTTTCTGAAGATAGTGTTCGACCCTGATATATTTCTTTCGAAAAAGAAAAGACTAGGCTGGAATTAAAGGCTTGACATAACACATGGGATAAAGCATAAAATCACCTAGTGGCAGAGGTTATGTTAGATTAGGATTTATTTGACATATTACATTCTTCTTCATTATATACTGCCCCAACTAACTATCAAGATGTTGATATTATCATCGTTACCAACTGGAAAGTATGCATGCACTTGTGCTCGTAATATGTAAATGGTTAGGTAGGCAACATGCTACATCATCTTAATCCCATTATTAAATGTGTTCTTATAATATTTTTTGTCTTACAATGTCATATCCAAAGTAAAACAACAAACTTACCAATGCTTGCACTCTGGACACCGCTACCCAAGATCATATCCTTGTACCTAGGAAGGTACCTTGGCACCTAGGTAGGTTCCTGCCTGGGTTCCTAAGTAGGTAGGAGCATCAACATACCTTTCTGTATTATCCTGATCCAATTTGACCTCTAACCTCCAGGTGCAACTGGTTCCCTGTAAGTATCTTGAACGGTTGGATGGAGTCTACGCCTGAATATCTAACTAGGTACATACCTCGGCAATGTCAATATGAATCAAGGCAGTCAAGCAATCAATTCACGAATACAAGACATTCATTCACCATCACGATTAGGTACAAATACCTTAAACAACCAATTTTCGAACGAACGACAGAACAAGCCACCAAGAGTTGCCTGATTTCCAATTCCTCATTTACAACTAGATTTCTATGCGACGACCACATTGGTCGGCCGGTCCGCATTCCGTCGGCACTTTTGGCGACCACGGTATGCCATTGGTTTAGCATTGTGGTTGTCAGAAAAGCGCCGTCCTGTGCCGACGGGAGCTTCTAGTATAAATATGGTATGTCAGAGGGACGGGATATTTGGTGGCATTAGCGGTACGCGTATAGTACACTTTGGATTTGGAAAAGGATCATTGCTGCTAAATGAAAGTAATTCTATCATTTATGGTTCAAATGTTGACGGACATATCAAAGCAAAATGTTGGCTTTGGTCGCCACTGCGGCCCGGTGAGTCTGCACCTGGTCGCCGACGTTATCGCCAGGACGGTGCTATTTTTGAGCCCTGCGGCTGCCGGTCAGTGAGGAGCGGAAGTCCCCAGCTCTCAGGAACTCGCTGAGGAGCTGTCGACGGCGGTGACTCACGCTGCTCTGAGTGGAGCCACTGAGCTTCCGTCGGCAGCCGCCCTGCCGCCGCTCGTTGCCTTCTGAAAGTCCAGTAAATAGAGGGCAGTTAGCAGCAGTTTTCTTTCCAACCAAGTATCCGCGGTCCAGACGAGGTTTCACCTGAGAAACTGCAAGCTACATAATCCTGGAGCTCCGAGTTGGAGCACAGCTTTTTTCTTTCTTTCTGTTAAATTAATAAAAAAAAACATTTAATCCGAGTTCTTGCTGGGGTGGCTTTATGAACCAGGGTCCTATTGCAAAGCAGAGCTTGTTGCGTGAACCCTGGCCCCACCACCAGATCCATGAATTCCAGTTCAACGGCAGAATTTTGACCGAAAGCTTTAACGTGCCGTCAATGCACCGACACGGCCGCCCGGTAGCTCGTCCCCGACCTTATCGATCCAGCTGCCAACTGACCCTCCCAGCCGGGGGCTAAATGCGAGCGCGCGTAGCGACTCGAACCCTGTATTGCCAGGAAAGGGGAGACCAGTGCAGGCCAGCGCTCTAACCAACTGAGCTACCACACAACTGTAGGAAATTACCTCTTTTTTGCACGGGCATCGCGAACAATGCACTCTTACCTTTTCTGTATTTTTTTGTCATGAGAGTGATATGCTGACAGCAGTTTGAATTAGATGAAGAGACAGGCCACGGTGTTTGCTGTATATAGTGCTGTATATTTTCAAATGTTCGATGACGATTTCACATGGCTTCTTGACACCTAACATTTGTTTATTGGCCCTTATCTTCAGCAGCACATTCAGCCCTTTACAGAGGAGAAGTCGTGAGTATCAGCCAACATCACCTGTTATTGAGCTGCTGCCTGTTGGCGATAAGTTGGCAAGAGGCAATATAAAATGACAATACACTCCTACGAATTGTATTGTCACCATCGAAGGCTGGTTGCGTAGCCTAGTTATGTGTGCAACAGCATCCAGTCACTGTCAACGCATTCAAAAGACGAAAAAGCGAACTTCCAAGGCCTGACATCCCTGAAGCCGGATTTATCTACAATTTGACGTGTTCCGAGGGACCTTGCTGCCACATTGGCACCTATATGGCACGGTTTTCAATGGCTCCGGGACGTCCGTCTAGCGACAGAAGCAGAGCTTGCGCATGTGGTCCATTCTGTGGAGAACGCAGCGCGCCTGCGAGCCGTACCGATCCGTCCTGCTCACGTCCTGGTGGCGCACCACGAACCGGCCGTCAGCCCGCCTCCGAGTCATGGTCGCCTCGAATATGCGGCGGCCGGGCGATGCGCGCATGCGTAGTTGGAAGAGCTGCTCTGCGGCGTCCGGCTGGCCGCTCAAGTCCGGATGGAAGCCGTCGCCGTCGTCGGTGCGCACGAAGCGCAGCAGGTTGGCCTGTGGCTCGAACACGTCGGCGGCCAGGATCTGCTGGACGCGCAGCGATGCGCACAGGTCGGCCGCTTCCCGTCGCTGCAGCTCATTGACGTATTGCTGGAAGGCGGCGGCGGCGGCGCGCACATCCGGCGCGTCTGGCGACACGGCGTGCCAGCGCAGACAGGCACACCAGTGTGGAGCCACGCCGGCCGCGCTGCAGCCGCGCGCCGGCGCGGCTCGCAGCAGCGTGCGGCCGCGCCCAGTCGGGTCGGCTGGGGGCCCGTGCGGCCAGTGGCGCAGGTGCTGCAGCGTGTGGTACTGGTCAAACGGCGTGGTCAGCTGACCGGCGTGCTGCCGCAGCGCCTCCATCGCCTGGGATGGCACACGGATCGCGTGTCGCATCAGCCACCGGTGTCAGACAACATGTCGACGGTATTGGGCACGCGGTTTGTGTCGGTCAACGTTGTTCCGACTCGGTCAGTGTCAGTGTCAGTTGGTGTCCTTGTCAGTGGAGGAGTACGGGTGCAATCTACACAGGTGTAGTTGATGTCAATATGCTCCGGCTGCAGCCCGAAAACTCGGGAGAACATCGGCCTCGACCCGCGAGAAGTAGTCCTGCATTTGCGGGAATTGTCTAAATTGGCACCGACACACTTGTGGAAGGTCTCCACACACGGCAGGTGTCCCCGTGCATCAGGCGACTTCCTATGTTTACGGCTATCTCCTCATATATACCTGCGACTATGCCTGTATACTATGTGTGTGTGTGTGCTTGAGTTTGGCCAGCCTGCCACCGTTTGGTGATTTCGGCTGTTTCCGGTGTTGTGTGGAGGTGTAAATGAAGCTGTGGGTTAGGGTGTGAGGAACATCGTACTCGGTGAAGTAGAAGAAAGGATTAGCAAAGTTGACTTGCTGAGGGGTGTCGGAGTAGAGTTTAGACCATCTTGGAGTTAACAGAGTAGAGCTGGGCACAGTTGAGTTGAGCTGTCTTGGATATGAGGCGGTAGATCTCGTGGGAGGCTGAAGATGATGCAGTAGTGAAGAGTGAAGTGAAGAGTTACCAGTCCGGACGGTGCTAATTTGGGGTATGGGGTGTAGTGTGTGTGCGGGGGGTCGGGGCATCGGCATATTTTGTGAACACTGCAAGAACATGAAGTCATATAACACTGGGGATACTTTTTTCCTCTCTTTTTTTCTTTGTGTTTTTTTAACGCATCTTTGAGTTTTTCCCCCTTTTCCATTTTTATTTCACAGTTCTTCCAGTATGTGTGTGATAGAGAGAAAGTGGAAGATATGTTCGTGTAATGTTGGATGATCATCGTTGAGAAGAGTGGTGAGGGTTAGTGGGATGTTGTTTGTGGTGCAGTGTGTGTGTGTGTGTGTGTGTGTGTGTGTGTGTGTGTGTGTGTGTGTGTGTGTGTGTGTGTGTGTGTGTGTGTGTGTGTTGTGTTGTGTTGTGTCTGTTCTTTTTGTCGTTCTGTGTCTGTGTCTGTGTCTGTGTCTGTGTCTGTGTCTGTGTCTGTGTATGTGTCTGTGTCTGTGTCTGTGTCTGTGTCTGTGTCTGTGTCTGTGTCTGTGTCTGTCTCTGTCTGTGTATCCGTGTGTCTGTGTCTGTGTCTGTGCCTGTGCCTGTGTGTCTGTGTCTGTGTCTGAGTGTGTGTCTGTGTGTGTGTGTGTGTGTGTGTGTGTGTGTGTTTGTGTGTGTGTGTGTGTGTGTGCGCGTGCGCGTGCGCGCGCGCGTGTGCGTGTGCGTGTGTGTGTGTTGTTGAGTTTTGCCAGCCTGCCACCGTGTGGTGATATCGGCTGTTTAGGTGGTAAGAGATGAGTTATAAGAAGTGGGGTCCGAACGGTGCCGTAGGGGGTGTAGAGGGGGGGTATAGTCGGGTCATCGCCGTTTGTGAATATTGCAAGAACATTACTTACACATATACACTGCTTTGTGCATTTTATTTTTTTTAATCTTATTTTTTTCCTGATTTTGGCCTTTTATGTTGTTTTTGTCTTGTTTTTTTCTTCCCTTTTTTTAAAAATATATTTTACACATCATGGGTAGAGTAGAGAAAGACTAGGTAAAGGGAGTTGTTAGGATGTTGTTCAGTGTCGACAGGTTTTGGAGCGGGTGTGTGGTTTGGTGTTGGTAGAGGTAGTGTTTGGTTTGTTGTTTGCTCGTGTATTGTAGGTGCGTGGGTAGTGACAGTGGTGTTGTCTGAACTGTTGTCGTCGTCTGAGTCTGTGAGTGTCTCGAATTGGAAGCGTAGGTTTTGCGTACTGCGTGGGTGTTAGTGATGGTTCTGATGGGCCTGGTACTGGTGATGGTTTGCGTGTTCCGCGTTGTGGTACTGGGGGTGGTGCCTGTGTTAGTGCGTGGGTGAGTAGTGTCGAGGTTTGCTTTGTTTTGGTGCTTTGGGTTGCGGCCTGATTATGATTGCTGGGTCTGTCTGTGTTGCTTTGGTAGGTGGTGTAGTCGTATGAGATGTTTGTGTTTGTGTAGAGTACGTGGACGCCTTGTGGTGTTGTGTGGGCTGCGTCGGTTGCTGGTCGTGACCTACGACCTTGCCCGCGGCAGGGCCCAGCCCTCTATGTGGACAAGACGGAGAATCTCTTTCTCCCTTGTCCACCGAGGGCAAGCCCTGTCCCGGGAGGTGTGGTCTCCGCCGCAACCGAAGCAGCGTAGTGTGCTGCTGGTGCATGTGTTTGTGTCGTGTGGTGCGGCACAGTTTGCGCGGGTGGGTGTTGTGTCGTGGCACCCCTTCGAGTGTCCGTATCGTTGACAGAACAGACAGCGTCGAGGGAGGGGTGCTCGTGGCGTGACCTTGTACCTAATGTAGCCGGCTTTAACGTGTGTGGGTGGCTGTGTTGTGTTGAAAGTCAGTGTGAGAGTGTGTGAGTCTTGTTTATGTGCTGGAGTGGGTGGTCTGTAGACGGAGGAGATCCCCAGGCTCTTAAACCTGAGAGCCAGTTCCTCCTCCGTCACCCAGGCCACCTCCCGAGCGTATATCATGCCCTGTGATGTGTTGAGGTGTGCGGCTGGTGTTGTGGTGATTGGTATGTCAGTGGTGTCTGTGATGCCTGCCAGTATGTCTGCGTCGTAGGAGTTATATGATTGAATGAGGAGTGCCCCTGATCGAATTTGGCGCGTGTAGGGGCTGTTGTG
Organism: Ashinkailepas kermadecensis; assembly: GCA_034440615.1. NCBI lineage: Eukaryota > Metazoa > Arthropoda > Thecostraca > Neolepadidae > Ashinkailepas > Ashinkailepas kermadecensis. Next base: position 67,193 of record JAOTOM010003982.1, read on the forward strand.
ACCGACGGGTGATCTCCTCCTCCACCGTCCAGTGGTCAAGGGAGCCCATGGGCTCCCCATTATCCCGGCGGCAGGGGAAGAAGTCGGTATGTTTGGCGTGGTGTCAGTGTTCATGTTTGGTGATTCTATAGTGGGTTGTGGGTTTGGCGGTGGGGGTTAGGAAAGATAGGTGCACACGTATTACAAATATCGGCGGAGTGGGGGGGGGAGGGAAGGCGGCACCGCCGGACCAACCTGGAGTCGAGTTGAAGATGTAGAGCAGAGCTAGAAGTCGGTAGTGAAGAGCAGAGCTAGAAGTCGGTAGTGTGAAGAGGTTTGCGAGTTGGTGGCAGGCTGGTCGGGCGATTTGCGGTCGAGTTCCGTTGGGCGGCCAAAATGGCGTCGGCGCGTCTTCTCGGGTGGCCTCAAGGCTGCAGCCGCATGTATGGCCGTGCTGCAGTGCAGCAGCTGGCTGGCTTGTCGTTGAGCAGCCTGTATTTCCTCCTCCAGGTGTACTCGGAGGCTTCCGATTTGGCGTCGGTTCTGCCAGGCGTCCAGTTTGCAGTGTTCGTTCTGCGTTTTGCTTTTCTTTCCTTTCGCGGTGGATGGTTTCTGTTGCTTGTTGCTGATGATGTGATATGTGCTGCAGTAGTTTGTGATATGTTGTATTTGGTTAGTGTATTTGGTGCAGTATATGAGTATATGTTTGATTGTAAGTGTTCGGTGGCATGTTGTACATTGTGATCATGGACGGTATAGAATGAAGCAAGAGTGTGTGAGTGCTGTGTGTCCGATGCGTAGTCGTGTCAGTATTCTTTCTTTAAAACTGGTGTTTTGATTGATGGTGTTCCATTGTTCGTGTTTTGGGTGTATTACGTGGAGTTGTATTATTGCTGTGTCCCATGTTTGTTGAATGTGTTTGTTGATTGCCTGGTGTATTGTGGGGTAATAGTCGGATTGTGAGTACGGGCAGTGTGTGATTTGTTCCAGTGTTGTGGCTATGTTTGCTTCGGTGTCTGCGTGTTCGTTGCCTCGTATGTTTGTATGGCTTGGTATCCAGAGGAGAAGTGGTCGTTGTCGAATGTTTGGTTTTCTTTTATATATGTGCAGTATTTTGTGGATGATGGGTTGTTTGAATGTGATGTAGGCAAGGGCGTCGCCACCGGGGGGGGGGAGAATCTCCCCCTTGCCGTGAGACTGGGGGGGCGCCGCCCCCCTGAAATTTGAGGAGGCCCCTATCCGGAAATGCACAGCAAAAAAGTGACCAAGGAGGCCGACGGGACGGAAGATCATGCTGTCAAGGAGGCCCCAAGACTGACGAGGCCCCCAGGAAATATAATCAGGTCTCTATAAGACACGTAGAACAGAGATTGGGAGGAGGCCCCCAGGACGAAAAGGAGGCCCCAAGACGTAGAACAGAGATTGGGAGGAGGCCCCCATGACGAAAAGAGGGGCCCCAGGACGAATGGGAGGCCCCCAGGACGAAAAGGAGGCCCCCAGGACGAAAAGGATGCACCCAAGGACGAAAAGGAGGTCCCCAAGACGTAGAACATAGATTTGGAGGAGGCCCCCAGGACGAAAAAGAGGCCCCCAGGACGAAAATGAGGCCCCTAAGACGTAGAACAGAGATTGGGAGGTGGCCCCCAGGACGAAAAGGAGGCCCCCAGGTCGAAAAGGATGCCCTCAGGACGGAAAGGATGCCACCGAGACGGGCAAGAAGCCACCCAGGTTAGACGAAAAGGCTTCCGATGGGTGGCAGGATATTCTGAAGTTGGAAAACGAGGCCCCCAAGACGGAAAAGGATGCCCCTGCAATATACAATTAAGACATGATAGGGGAGATTTTTCCGGACGCAGGAGGGGCCCCAAGACGAGTAAGAAGGTCTCCGCAGGAATGAGAGAAGGCCACCGAGACCAGCCAGACGAGGCCCATGTTTTGGAAGAGGAGGACCCTAGAAGAGAATATCTAGGACTAGGACGCAAAAGCACCCTGCTAAGAGGATAATGAGGCTCCAAACACAGATGAGGAGGCCCCCATGACGTGAGAGGAGGCCCCTAATTTGACAAAGGAGTCACCTAGGAGAGGGTAGGAGTCCCCAGAATTCAAGTGAGTGTCAAAAATGGCACGGAGGAAACTAGGATTGCAAAGGAGGCCCAAATACCGGAAGGGAGGCCCCAGAATATAAGAGGAGGCCCTAAGACGGAAAAGGAAGCCAGTGGATATGAGATGAGGTTTCGGAGACGCAAAAGCAGGCCTCAAACGGGTGAGGTTCCACCGAGATAGAAAAGGATGAGCCAGAGACATGGCAGGAGGCACCTAATTCGGAAGAGAACGACATAATATTGGAAATGAGACCCCATGATGAACGAGGAGGCCCCTAAAATAGGAGAGAAAGGCCATTCGATAAGAGAGATGGCTCCCAGGCGGAAAAGAAGGCTCGAAGACGGCCAAGAAGGTCCCCTGGAAATAACAAGGCCACTAAAATAGGAAAGGTTGCCAGTAATTTGGCAGAGGACGCGCCTGGGAGAGAAGAGGAGTCCACCAGGAGATAAGAGACCACCCTTAAGATGGGTAAAGATCGAATACACACGCAGAGCAGGAGACCCCCAAGACGTGAGAGGAGGCCCCTAATTTGAAGAAAAAAAGAAGGCCTCTAGAAGAGAAATGAGGCCCCTGCCAGCCTCGAGAGGAGTCCCTCAAGAAGGAGTAGTGCTCCAGGACCAAATGAGGCCCCGAAGACCGGAAACAGTTCCCAGGAAATGAGAGGAGACCCTTAAGATGGGAGTGGTAGCAGGTATGGAAGGAGGTGAGGTTTCCAAAATTGAAGATCCCCTCAAGACGGGCAAGGCTTTGCCAGGATAAAGGAGGAGGCCCACGAGGCTTGGCAGGAGGCCCCTAATTTGGCAGAGAATGCCACTCGAAGATTAGAGAAAGCCCCATGCCATGTTAAAGGGGCCCCAGAATGCAAGAGGAGGCCCTCCAAGACGGGAGAGGAGGACCATTGAATATGGAGGAGGGTAGGACACACAAGGGGACGTCGAAAACCGGCAAAAAGGCTCTAGGAAATGAGACCAGACCTTTAAGACGCGACAGGAGGCCTATAATTTGCAAGAAGAATCCCCTAAGAAATAGTAGGAGTCGTGTCGGGGTACTTTAAAATCACGATATGGGCCCCAAAAGATCCGGCCGGGGCCCCCGCAAATTACGCTGAGCCTGGGGGTACCAAAAATTCACGCCCGGACCACGAAAACCATGCCAGAGGCACGACAGGTCGTACCGTGCCCCAACAGTCTCATTGGGACCAAAACAAATGAAGCCGGAGCAACGAAAAACAATCCGGACATGGATAATCACTCTGGGGGCCCAACAATGACGCCAAAAGCCCCTAAAACGCATTGGACCCCCAAAAGGTGTCGAGGCCTAGCGGCTTCGATGTGTTAGCTCGCGCTACCATCGGGTCCAATGCGTCAGGTCGCGCTAGGGATCCAAGAAAATGACGTCAGGGCCCAAAAGATCACATTGGACTAAAAAAAAGTCGCGTCGCAGCCCTTGAAAATCACACTGGAGGCCCAGAAGGTCGCTCCAGGGCCCCAAAAGTTGCAGCTGCCCCAAAAATAAATCCTTAACCGGAATGTCACTCTGGGACAAAAAAAAACTCCTTTAGTGGCCGCAGTGCTAAATGAAAGGGGCAAATGCCCCCTCCATCCTGAGAGGGATAAGCTCCCAAGAATCGTGCCGGGGCTTCAAAAATCGCGCTGGGGCCACCAAAATTCGCGTCGGTCCACCAGAATTCACCTATGGGTCTCCAAATATATACGACGAGCCCCGGAAAACTCGCTCCGAGGTCCGAAAAGTTGCAACAGGAACCGCCAAAATCGCGTTGGGGCCACAGCTAAATACAACGCGTCCCACAAACTCGAACCGGGCCCACCAAATATCGCGCTCGGGACCCACAATTCCCATCGGTAGTCCCGTCGAGGCTCCCAAAAATTGGCGTCTAGGGCCACACGTAAGCACAATGTGACCACAAACACGGGATCGGTATCCGAAAAAAATCAAGCTGGATCCCTCCAAAAGAAGGAGGGATTCCAACAACTAAATGCCCAGGTAAAAAAATGGCTCTGGAGCACCGAACATATGATGGGGACTATGATGGGGCTATGAACTGGGGTTGAGTCTCCGGAACCACGCGCCTGGGCGCGATAAGTCGCTCTGGGACCTAGAACCATCGCACCGAAGCCCAAAAATTGTACTGGGGCCCCACAAGTGTGCGTCAGAAGCCCACAATAAACACATCGGAACCCTAAAGTAGAAGAGAACACAAAGAAATCGGAAACTGTGCTTGAAGGGAGCACGATTAGGAGTAGAAAAGACCGTGCAGAAGGCACTAGAGGGAAAACCGGGGGGGGGGGGGAGTTGGAGGGAGCCCGGGGTGGGAGCCCAGGAGGGGTGGCAGCACCGCCGGACTGGCCGTATGCTGTAGATGAAGACGTCACAGAAGCACAGAAGCACTAGAGCACGTAGCTGAAGGTGAAGTTGTAGATGAAGTCGAATTTGAGGTCCGGTCCTGAGAGTCTTCAAGCTGGAAGCTGGAGAGTCTTGACAGGTCTTGAAGAGTAGATGAAGTCGCATAGGATGTGAAGAGGCAAAGTGCAACGGAAGGTGCAGAGTCCAGTGAAAAGGGGGGAACTGGAGTCTGGAGATGTGTTGTGAGGTGTAGTTGTGAGTGTGTAGGTGTATGGTGTGTTGGTGGCAGGTGACGGGTGGCTGGTGGCCAGAGGCGGCAGGTCGATCGAACTCTCGCGGTCGAGAAATTGTCGCTGGGACGTGGAGACGTGAGAAACCGAGGAATCCCGTTTCAACGTACGACGTTGGAAAGGGATCAGCAGTGCGGAAGTCTATCTCTCCTGCGTTTTTCCTCTTTCTTTCTTTCTTTAGCAGAGGGAGAGTGCCATCCGCTAGATATATATTACGTTAAGGAAAGGGCTACGCTAATCCGGCTTATGTGGCATCCGGTGATATCAAATAAGCAAGATAGGAAAGATGAGACGCCGGCAAACAAATAACGTGGCGTAAAGGGCCGATGCATACATGGCATACAGGTTCATGTACATACATACATACATACATACATACATACATACATACATGCATAACAATCATAAGGACATTTGGAGGGTGGGCAGCTTCGTAGCCTACCAACAGGCTCCATTGCCTACCTGCGACCTGAAACGAAGCGGAGGCCCGGCGCCCAGGGCGAGTCGTGGGCGTCAGGCCCGACCTTGTATGTGTAAGTGTATGTTTAAGTTAAAGCTTGTAAAGACCTGAGAAGGAGGAAAACCGAGCTGCTTGGAAAACCGGCAGGTAAAAAACCAAGCGAAATCTGTAATGAAAACCATCCGTTTTGGCCAAATTGGATCGGTCCCTGCTTACCTAGTGCAAAATAACCTATATGTATGTGTTTCTCGACGTCGGAGAGAAAGACGTGTGTAACGAAGTCATATAGCTAACGAAGAGTGTAACGCGTGTCATATAGCTTTTAACTTCACATGAAATCAGCTTGAACCAGGTAACGTGTGACAGAGAAATCAGATCAGTTCGGAAAGTTTGGTGTCATGTAAAAAACGGAAATATAGCTCGAGGAGTGCCGGGTGCTCATCTCCGAGGAGACCCCGAAGCGAAATTTGTGTATGGATGTTGGTGAAATACTGGAGAATAGCGCGACGATGAGGAGCATATGTTGGACAGGTAAGTAAATATTATGGGCGACAGTAATGCGAACTGGACATGTGATGCAAAGTGAAGGGCGGCGTGGTCGATAAAAACAAATTGTGTGTTAATTTGGTGTATCCGAGACGAAGTCTGGCGAGTACCACCTCGTTCAAACGAGAGTGCTGGTTGGAGGGGGCAAGTTGGAGAGTGTGGGCTTGATAGCGTGTAGGTGTGTGGTATTGTGTGACCAGCAGGCCTGGATATACTTCTTAAATAAATTATTTGTTAGGGATAGGAGATCCCGGGGTTACCGGAACTCCCTCATTCGGGGGAGGTTGATTGCCGCCCGGACCAGACCATCCGCTCGTTCGTTCCCCGGGATTCCCCTATGTCCGGGGATACAGAGGAGCGTGAGCTGAAGCTGTGCGTGGTTGTCATGGTAGAGGAGTCGGATGGCGTAGAGTGTGGGGTGCGTGGTGTTGTGTATGGCAGCGAGGGAATCAACGGAGGATCGTGAGTCAGTGCAGATTGTAGTAGGGGTAGTGATGTGTCGTGCAATGATGTGTTGGAGGCAAGTGCGCATGGCGACTAATTCTGCTGTGTATACCGAACGATGAATCGTTAATATGGTTGGAGCATTGTCGGGCCCACCGCACCAGGCGGCGCCCGTACCATTGCTGGTACAGGAGCCGTCAGTGTAAAATAAAGTATGTTGTGGGTGGGCCTCTTGATATTAAAAAAAAAATTGACTTGAACGTCGATGTATGTCGAGTATGGTTTTGTCGTGCCTAAAGAGATACTCGAGTTTGGGGTGTTTCATGTGCCAGAATTGGAGAACGGGGGGGAGGGAGGGAATTCGGCCAGGGATTACATCGGGAAAATTCAGTGCGGATGTGAGAACCGGCTTCAAGTGAATAGCAATGCTGTATTTGTTTTTGTTTTTGGAGCGCCGTACCGGGGACATTGATCCGCCGTACCGGGGACCGACCATGCGACATTGGAGGGGTGATTTAGCTGTGTTGTTGTCCTGAAGTGGTATCTAACGAGTTGTAGTGTTCTGCGGTGTTGTAGGCTAGGGAGATTGGCCTCACCCCGGATACTGGTGGTAGGTGTGGTACGGTGTGGTCCGATGATGAGGCAGAGTGCGTGATTTTGTGTGCATTCTAGTGATTTGGTGAGTGAGGGGATATATGATCGAAGATAAGCGCACCGTATTCCAGGATTGAACGAATCAGGGTAGTATACATTTTGTGAAGAGTATTCCTGTCTGCATCCCAGTCATGACCGGAGATGCAGCGCAAGAGATTAAGACGCACAGCGCAGCGCTGTTTAATATAGGTAACGTGGGGGCCAAAATATAGTCCTTTGTCGAGGATAATTCCGAGATATTTAAAGTAGGTTTGGAGGGGGATAATTTGATCGCGATAGTGAAGCAGTGTATTAGGTGGGATATATCTGGGAAGCCGAGAACAGAGCATTGTGACCGATTTAGTGAGGGAGATCTGTAGCCCCAGAGCGAGCACCATGCATCAAGGTGATTCATGGCGAGTTGAACAAAATGGTTAGCTGTATCTGCCGACGGGTGGGTGCACCAAATAGCCAAATCATCGGCATAGATAATATATTTTAGAAGGGGGGGAATTAGGGGATGTTGTTCTAATGCATCGTTGATCATAATGAGAAAGAGGGGTGGCGATAGGACGCTGCCTTGCGGGACGCCTGGATCGAGAGTGTGGGGCCAGGAATAGACGTTGCCGCAGCGGACGACGGAGCAATTTTCGAGAAAGTTGGCAATAAAGATGGCCATTCTGCCTTTGATACCAATTCGGCGTAATTTAATTATAAGGGCAGAACTGGGTACTTTGTTAAACGCGGATTTGAGGTCTAAAAAAGGGCGATAGTTTCGGATGTTTTCGCGAAACCACGCTGGATTGAATCAACAACTTCGATCAGGCTGTCAGCGGTGCTTAGCCTTGGTCGGAAGCCGCTCTGAAAGGGGGATACAATTTTGTTGTTTTCCAGATAGACTGATTCGTCCATTGACCATGCGCTCAAAGATTTTGCAAGCACAACTAGTGAGAGAGATAGGGCGATAGCTGGAGCGGAGGTGTCGAGGTTTGGAAGGCTTAGGGATAGGGATGATAGTGCTGGAAGACCAAGAGGACGGGAAAGCACCGTCAGTCCATAGCTGATTTAGTGCCGAAAGGAGGTTGTCTTTACCGGAGTCAGATATATTTTGAAAGAAGAGGTATGTCAATTGATCAGGTCCAACAGCCCTATTGGATACCTTTGAGAGGGATAAATTTAGTTCATAGAGGGTAAAGGGGGCGTTGTAGGGTTCAGAGTTGCCGGAGCCAAAGTGACAGGTGGCGAGAGTGTCGCGAAGGAACGAAATGGTGTCCTGTGAGTATTGAGTGTTGGAGGAGATGTCGGAGTAATAAGTGGCGAAGCAGTCCGCGACGGCTGTGGGTTCTGTTATGTTCTGTTGGTTAATTGTCAGTTGTGGGAATGCCCGGTGTGGCGCTCTGCCATTGGCGAAGGAGCGAATTTTGGTCCAGATTTGGGAGATGGGGGTAAATCGGTTGAATGTGTTGGAATAGAGTTGCCAGCTGTGTTTTTTGGCCGAAAGGATAATTTGCTGACAGCGTTGTTTTGCCTCGCGGGCTTCTACCATGTTTTGTACGTTGAGGTTTTTACGAAATTTACGCTCAGCCCGCCGCCGCAAGGCGACGACTCGTTGGCACTGGTCGTTCCACCACGGCACGTGTTTACGGCCGGGGGTCTGGGGGGGGGGAGGGCGAAGAGTTTTGGGTACGTGTCTTTCTGCCGCGAGTAGCTTATGGTATTAAGGAATGTCGAAATTGGGCGGGGGGGAGACTGGGGCGTGATAAGATTATCAATTTCCTTGGAAAAAGACGGCCATTTCGCTTTGCAAACGTTCCAGTTGGAAATAAACGCTCTCTAGACTGCGCTGAGCGTTCAAGTGTGACGTGGATGTGGAAGTCATCGCTAACAAGGGGATCGGGTTGAACGTGCAAGGAGAAGAGTGAAATAGAAGCTGAAGCTAGGGAGAGGTCAATGGCAGACGGACGGGACGGGGCGATGTCTGTGTTGTGTGTGGGTGTTTGGTCATTTAAAAAGACCATGCTGTGGGTGTTGAGGATTGTTTCAATGTAATGTCCGTGCTGGTTGTGTGACAACTCCATGCCTGGTTGCGGGCGTTGAGGTCGCCCAGCACCAGGCAGGGGTGTGAGAGGAGACCAAAGAGATTGGCTACAGAAGCTAAGGATAGTGCATGAGTAGGAGGAAGATAGAGGGAGAGTGAGCTCTAGTCGTGCAATTTGGACAGATACTGCAACAAAATTCAGGTCATTGGGAGCGGTGATCGGGCGATGAAGAAGGGTGTCGGAGACGAATGAAGCTACCCCGCCGCCGCGGAGTGTAGAATTTCTGTTGTGGGTATATAGGGTATAACCAAAGATATTAATATTATATGGATCGTTGTCGCGTCATCGGGTCTCCTAAACGGCGGCAATGAATGGTTTATTTTTGATGATATATTCCTTGAATTCTGCCCAATGGGATATGAGGGACCTCGTATTCTATTGGAGCAAGAATTCAGTGGTGGGTGTCTGCATTAGTGGTGTTGGTGCTGACGCCCCCGCAGGCGTGTGTGTGGCGGAGTCGTCCGTCTCGTATGAGTCGGACGGCCCCGGTGAAGATGAGGGGAGCTGCGGATTTCCGGGGGTCCGAGCTCGGGGATCGGGAGAGGTGGCGGACCCTGGGGGTCAGAGAGGGGATGCGACTCTGAGGGGGCGGCGTCGACGAGGCCCGTGCCTTGGTGGGCGGGGTGGCCTGGTGGCGGTGGGGGCCGGATGTCGGAGCAGCCCGCAATGGGAGCGGAGCACGTGGCCGGCGGCGGGGGAGGGGGATGGGAGGGCTCGGAAGGTCCGGGCAGGAGGGAGCGAGGTCGAGCGGCCGCCTCGGCTGAGGTCGACCACAGTGGGGGCGATCGGGGCCGAGTTCACACCACCGGTGGTGCGGGTGACGGGATGGCCCGCGCCGCGTAGCGACGTTGTTGTCGCTCCCTGGCGTCTAGCCGGGGCTATATCATAACATCCAGAGTTCATAACGTCCAGAGTTCATAACGTCCAGAGTTCATAACGTCCAGAGTTCATAACGTCCAAAGCTCACAACATCGAAGGATCATAACGTCAAATATGCGAAATAAGGTCCAAAATGTCTCGGATAGGGTGCGTTCATAACGTCCAGAGTTCATAACGTCCAGAGTTCATAACTTCCCGAGTTCATAACGTCCAAGGATCACAACGTCCAAAACTGGCTTCAGAGGGAGCGTTCATAACGTCCAGGGTTCATAACGTCCAATAACGTCCAAAAATAGTTCCTCAGTTGTCCGCTAGAGGAGCCAGCGGAACACTGGTGATGATATCGTGCGGCTGCGTATCCGCTTGCTGTCAACAGGTGGGAGGAGTGTGCAGTTATTGTCGCATGGTACCTCGAAAATGTGCTGCCAAATGTGATCTGGTGGTTTCTTCAGGTGTGGATTCTGAAATATTATCCGGTTCTTCCAGGGTACGAATACAATTCCTCAGAGGGTCGCCTTCGGTGGGAAAATTCGTTGAGCGGGTGGAGGGGCTGCGCATGAGAATACTGAGGGGCACCTTTTCCTCCGAACAGAGCGCCTTTGGCTGGAAAATTCGTTCCAAAGGGGTGGGGGAGGGTCTTTTCCGGTCGGACCGGCGCCACCTTACTCTGGGGAGCGGGGGTAAAGACTGCCGTTGGATGCTGGGGAATGTATCGGGACGTCGCTGCTTATCGGTTATCAGCTATCTGGACGGTCCCCCAATGCCGGAACCCCCAATGCGGTTCACTGACGCGCCGGGCCGGGCGTCGTAACAAGCGGTGGAGAATAAGTTTGAATGCATACAGTTCAGTTTAGTGAACACACAGCAAAATGGAAAGGGCGATACCCTGCATTTGAATCCAGGGGTATATTATTCAAGCATAAAAGATAGGAAATCCATTTATCGACATCGATAAATAGCCACATCGACAAGTGAAAGGGCCAAAATACACCCAATAATTTATATTTTGATGAAAATAATTGTGTGGGGTTATCTGATGCACCGAATCCAGCTGTGCCATTCCTAGAAAGAACAGATCAATGGTCAAGGAGTAACAGACTGAGGAATTTGCCGCCCCGGTAGCTCAGTTGGTTAGAGCGCTGGCCTGCACTGGTCTCCCCTGTCCTGGCAACGCAGGGTCCGAGTCGCTTCACGCGCTCGCATTTAGCCCCGGGCTGGGAGGGTCAGTTGGCAGCTGGCCCGATAAGGCTGGGGACTAGGTACCGGGCGGCTGTGTCTGTGCATTGACGGCACGTTAAACTTTCGGTCTAAATTCTGCCGTTGAACTGGAGTTTCAGCAAGGGGAAGGGGTGGACGGAACGCCACGTTTGCCACTGCCACCTGTTGACAGAAAACTGAGACACAGCCGCACGATTTCACCGTCAGGGCTTCGCTGGCTCCTCTAGCGGATAACTGAGGAACTATTTTTGGACGTTATTGGACGTTATGAACTCTGGACGTTATGAACTCTGGACGTTATGAACCCTAGACGTTATGAACGCTCCTTCTGAGGCCAGTTTTGGACGTTGTGACCCTTGGACGTTATGAACTCTGGACGTTATGAACGCACCCTATCCGAAACATTTTGGACCATTTTGGACTTTATTGCGCTTTTTGGACGTTATGATCCTTGGACGTTGTGAGCTTTGGACGTTATGAACTCTGGACGTTTTTAACTCTGGATGTTATGAAAGCTCCCCGTCTAGCCAGGCCGGGCAGCGCGGGGACGACGCGGGGTGGGGTCCCTGGTACGCCGCGCATCGTGCCTCCTCTGACGCGCACGCGTCTGTGGGGTGATCCCCGGCTCAGCGCCCACAGATCGGGTCTTTTGCGCGGCACACCTTGGCGAGGTGGCCGTATCGCTGGCAGAACGTACAGCGGGCCGGTGGCGGGGTCCTCGGGCGGAGCCCTACACGTAGGTATCCTGCCATGATGTGGGTCTGTGGGGTGAGGGCTCTAAACCCCAACTTGATGACGGGATCATGGTGGGGTCGGCGGCCGAGGCGGGTGACCTCGCACACCCCTTGGGGATGGAGCTCAGCGAGGAGCTCTTCCTCTGAGAGCTCCGCGAGCTCCGGGGCGTACGCGGTCACCCACGTCAGGTCGTGTAGGTCAGCCAGCTCCACGGTGATCTCCTCACCGAGGAAGCGACTGATGTTAAGGAGGATGCGGGCCTGGGTCGCCTCCTTGACCCGCACCAGGAGGGCTCCGGACCGGAGAACCTTGGCTGAGGCCACCTCTCCGGTCCACTCATCGATCTCCCTCGCTATGGCGAAGGGAGACGTCCTTGCGAAGGATCCCTCCTTCCTAGCTATCAGCAGCAAAGACCCTCCCTCGGGGAGGGGGGGTCAACGGACAAACGGGCTCCCGGCCGGAAGGGGGCAAACGGGTTCCTGGCCGGAGCCGGCGCCCATCGCTTTCCGGAGGGCGCGGGTGGTCCCCGGGCATACCGGGGCGGGGGTGAAGCCCCGGAGGTGAGTGGGGAGGAGTGTGTGTGTGAGGGCACCCTGAAGGGGTGCGGACAAGAAAGGCACCCTGAAGGGGTGCTACAAGGAAAGGTGTGAAAAGATCTGACGTGGAAAGGGGAGAAAGACACAGAGTTTTGGAGGGATGGGAGTAGCCGAGCAGAGGCGGGCGTAGTCACGGTCCGAAGACCGCTAGCCCGATCCTTTACACCAGAAAGGTACCTCTGTTCGGCTCTAGTCTATTGGGTGGGATGGGACAAACAACAGTCGAGGCTAGCCGCTGACAATTCGGTTTCCCGACGGTGCCCGAGAGCACCGCTGGGACGAAGGGGAGTGGGAGGGGGGCTACGCCGGCAAATCCGGCGAGCAACCGACTAGTGGCGTCGGCCGGCTAGTCCGGCTAACAACCAACTAGTGGTCCGGGTGGCTGACGTCACCCGGGGGGGGGGGGATGGCTGAGCTTCCCGTAGATGCCCTGACAAGGACACGTACGAGACAGCTGGGAGAGGGTGGGCGGGGCCTTGGGACAGCGGGCAGCTTCTATGCTCGATCACCAGTGAAACACCAGGTCTTGTCGAGCCCCTCTCAACCAAACACGAGCAACCACTAGTGGTAGTAGTCGGCTAGTCCGGCTACCAACCAGCTAGTGGTTCGGGTATCTGACGTCACCTGGGGGGCGGAGCTTCCCGTAGATGTCCTGGGAAGGACACCTACGAGACAGCTGGGGTGGGCGGGAGGGGACTTGGGACGGCGAGCAGCTTCTTGGCTTGATCTCCAGTAGCAATACCAGGTCTTATCAAGCTTGTGTCCCCCTCCTGCGTGACTATGCTATGTCTATACCTGCACATACAGCCCTGCCTCTACACTTGTGGCCTCGTGCGCATGCACTTGTGACCACAGTACCTGAAGCTCACGTACCTATGCTTCAAATCCTGTCCTGATAATACGTACCATGTCGCTATAGCGGAGGCCATACCCCTTTATCTGCAGTCATGTCCCTGAACTTCTGGTCATGTCTCTACACGTGGGACCGTGTCCCTATAGCTTGGGCTGTGTCTCTGTACCTGCGGATATTGGTGCCGGAACCATTTGGGAAACGTCCAGGAGAAGAAAGGTAGCCGCTCCTCGAGCTTGCCCTGCTGTGTATTTCGTATGGCTGTAAACCGGTGGCCGTGATCAGCCATCACCAGTAGGGCCGTGTTGTTTAGCCTGCCAGAGCTCCACATTCTCCACAGGAACGCAGCCACGTCATCGTCAGACACGCCCACCTGCCAGCACCGGTCAGGTCACTGTCAGATACGCCCACCTGTCATCAGTTAGGTCACGGTCAGACACGCCCACCTGCCAGTGCCGGTCAGATAACAGTCAGACACGCCCATCTGACAACATTGGTCAGGCTACGATCAGACACTCTCACCTTCCATCGGTTAGGTTACGGTCAGACACGCCAACCTGCCAGTACCGGTTGGACCACGGTCACACATGCTCCTGCTGCATTGCGAGGATGGCCTTGACACGATAGTGATCAGCTATTTTGATACGTTTTTTTCTCAATTTCAGTGGGCCTCTTAGTCTTTGGTGTGATATCAATTTTGGAAATCGCTGCCAAACGGCGAGGTTGAGATAGTGCACTCACCAGATTGATGTCATCGTGCGACAGTTCGCTCGTGAAGGTGAAGATGAACTTGGCTTGGTCCGGGTACTTGACCCATAATGACTCCACGTACTCCATCTGCACCTATGGGCACACACAGATATTCATAGCTCGAGTTTGCCAACAATCAAATGCGCACTTAAACCATATCCCCGTATCACGTCCCATGTAGCAGGTACTACGCACCACGCACAAAGTACCACGTACTACGTACCACGTACTACGTACCACGTACTACGTACTACGTACCACGTACTACGTACTACGTACCACGTACCACGTACCACGTACCACGTACCACGTACCACGTACCACGTACCACGTACTACGTACCACGTACTACGTACCACGTACTACGTACCACGTACTACGTACCACGTACTACGTACCACGTACTACGTACCACGTACTACGTACCACGTACTACGTACCACGTACCACGTACCACGTACCACGTACCACGTACCACGTACCACGTACTACGTACCACGTACTACGTACCACGTACTACGTACCACGTACTACGTACCACGTACTACGTACCACGTACTACGTACCACGTACCACGAACAACGTACCACGTACCACGTATCAGGTACCTCGTATCGGGTACCATGCATCAGGTTACACGTACCACGTATCATGTACCACGTACCATGCACCACTTATTACGCACACTTACGACGCATCACGTACCATGTACCACGCACTACCACATACCATGTACCACGCAACATGCAACACGTATCACGTACCATGTACCACGTACCATGTACCACGTACCACGTATCACGTACCACGTATCAGTTAGCACGTACCATGTACTACGTACTACGTACCACGTATCACGTACCATGTACTATGCAACATGCATCAGGTACCACGTACCACGTACAACGTACCATGTACCATGTACCACGTACCACGTATCACGTACCACGTATCACGTACCACGTATCACGTATCACGTATCACGTATCACGTACCACGCACCACGTACCACGTATTACGCATCGCTTATCATGTATCACGTACCATGTACCACGTACGAAGTGCCACATATCACGCATCACGTATCAGGTTGTTTCAGAAGTTTTGAATGTGCCCTTCTAATAACCGTGGTAAGCAAGTGACGTTTCAAAATTGCACCTCAATTCAAAGCACATTCGATCTGTATTTATGGGATACCACTGGATGCCCTTAATATCCACTGGACGATTATCCTGAACTGTTCTCTCTCTGATCTGTTCTCTTGGTCACTGAGCGGAGCGGCGCAAGTCTGTCGTTGAAAACGCGTCGAAAAATTTAACATGATCACAAGGTCATACGCGAACAATTCCTCGCTGTCGAAACCTGTTCTCTTCAGGCACGTATGTTCCTGGCCAAAGCCTATGCTGATGACGCTGCGCCTACCTACCAATTACCGTCGATTTCGCCACTTCAGCACTGGACAAGCAAGCACCTTGAACTGTCCTCACCCAGGGTGTTCCCAGAGCGCACGCCCTCCGCGCGTGGAGCGCCAGGTTGAGGAAATTGTTTTGGAAGACAGATGTTCTACCGTCCGGGAAATTACTCATCGATTGGGCATCAGCAAAGTGGCAGTGAAAAGGGTGCTCAATCAGTCACTAGGGTGCTCATGAGCACACTAAGGTCTGCTGCCGATTGACACCCCATGATCTCACTCAGGAGCAAAGGACAGCATCCGTGCAGGCTGCGAGAGCTCTTGCTGCGCCGCAAGAGCTGCTCACCCGGTGCGATTTCAGGGCCCAACAGTTTACACTCAGTAATTACTGTTAATGAGACGTGTATCAACTTCTATGACCCCTTTAACAAAGTAAGTGGAAAGGGAAAGGCGAACGCGCCACGAGGGCACAGAAAATAGGTGCACGGGTGGGAAGGTCATGTGCATGGTGTTTTTTCGACTCAGAGGGCGTTGTGTGCATTGATCTTCTACAAAGGAGCAAGACCTCCGTACAAGAGCAAGACTCAGCAGCCTATATTCTTTATTGTTAATTAGGTGCTTTACGACGCACTTTATGCACGAGCACGGCTAATGGCGCTGCCCACACTGTTTCGCCGGTGGGCCGCGGGATTGTGAAATGCCCCGAGTGGTGCGAGTGCGAACCCAGGACCTTTGTATCCAGAGCTCACCACCTTAACTACTCGGCCACCCAGCCCCAACAAGCTATATTCAATCGCTCAAGATGCTGCGAGCCACCAGGAAGAAGCGGCCAACCAAGCGATGTCCCCGCCATGACAACGCCAGGGCCCACACCTCCCGAAAGACGACGGCGTTACTGGAGAGTCAGGGACTGGAGACCATTAATCACCATCCGTACTAACCTGACCTGGCCCTTGTCGACTTTTTTCTTTTCTCTAAGCTCAAGAAAACACTGCGTGAAAGACAGTTCAATAGCGTCCCAGAGTTGGAGCTTGCATTGTGTCAAGAAGTCGAAGGTGCCTCGAAAGAAGAGCTCAGGACAGCGCTCGTGCAGTTGATGGAGCAAGTCCGAGAGTGTGCGCGCGTAGGTGGAGAATATGTTGAACAATGAATTGCGTCTGTTTCTTGCCTGTGTGCATGACACATGCAGATGGCTTCATAACTATGAAGCAGCCTTAGTAGAAGCCAGACAGTATTCCAACTGACACATTTGGGAGAAGCGACCATCATTGGCAATTAAATATGGGAAGCGAAATTATGAAGCCCCATAAGCGAAGCATTTGAATGCTTTGTGAACTAAACTAAAATGCCAATAATTTACGGTTCCAGCAGCATTTTGATCAACATCCAGTCATTCTGCAATCCTACTATAAATGCAATGTGTGGAAATTACGATTGTATTTCCTGCTTCAACGGACTTCTTGGAAATGGCAGTCACTACCTAGCCGTCTCTGGATTGGCCAGTGACCGACAACACTGCAATCAGCTGTTGGGCATTACCAAACACATCATCTGGGGTATTGTTTCCGTACACAGTTGCACAGTGGGCTGAGCAAAGTATGTGCTGCCGTCTCTGACAATTCACACCGAATCTCCTGGTGAGTGAAAATAGCATGTCTGTGGCTGATGTTGCCCTGGCGATCTCGGGCCAGTGGTGATCTACTTGGGATCTCTACGAGAGTAAACTCTTTTGGTTCGTGTTCCTCTGCTGAACTTGATCAGCCCTACTCCACCTGCGACCTTTCTGAGTGGGCCTCCCCACTCAGACCGTCCATGACCGGTGCTCCTCATACGATCTCACGTCAATGACAGGTAAGGTACTGCACCTGGTGCCTCGGCTTGTCCCGCAGACAGAGTCTCGGGTGTGTCTGGATCTGGTCGTCGACCGCCAGCCAGAAGGTACGCATGTAGTGGTGGGTGGGCTGCGGGTCGAAGCCCGTCAGCCGGTAGTTGAAGGTACTGATGCTGGGCTGGTCTTCTGCGAACGCTGTGACGTAGCCGTCCCTCTCGAAATCGTCCCAAATCAGAGGGTAGATGTTCACTCGGTGGGCACCGTGTTTCCGCTTCCGCACCTCGGGCAGTTCTGGCTCGGTGCGGCCCGTTAAGATGGGAATCAGCGCCTGCGCGGTTAGTGATCTGGTCAGCAGCCAGATCACCCAAAGCCATCAGCAGCACATGTCAACAGCCACATCACACAGAGCTATCAACAGCACATGTCAGCAACCAGATCACCCAGAGCCATCAGCAGCACATGTCAACAGCCACATCACACAGAGCTATCAACAGCACATGTCAACAGCCACATCACACAGAGCTATCAACAGCACATGTCAGCAGCCACGTCACACAGAGCCATCAACAGCACATGTCAACAGCCACATCACACAGAGCTATCAACAGCACATTTCAACAGCCACATCACACAGAGCTATCAACAGCACATGTCAATAGCCACGTCACACAGAGCCCTCAGCAGCACATGTCAGCAGCCACATCATACAGAGCCATCAACAGCACATGTTAGCAGCCACATCACACAAAACCATGAACAGCACATGTCAGCAGCCACATCATACAGAGCCATCAACAGCACATATCAGCAGCCACATCACACATAACCATCAACAGTACATGTCAGCAACCACATCATACAGCGCCATCAACAGCACATGTCAGCAGCCACATCATACAGAGCCATCAACATCACATGTCAGCAGCCACATCATACATAGCCATTAACAGCACATGTCAGCTGCCACATCATACAGAGCCATCAACAGCACATGTCAGCAGCCACATCATACAGAGCCATCAACAGCACATGTCAGCAGCCACATCATACAGAGCCATCAGCAGCCCATGTCAGCAGCCACATCACACAGAGCCATCAGCAGCCCATGTCAGCAGCCACATCACACAGAGCCATCAGCAGCACATGTCAGCAGCCACATCACACAGAGCCATCAGTAGCACATGTCAGCAGCCACATCACACAGAGCCACCAGCAGGACATGTCAGCTGCTACATCATACAGAGCCATCAGCAGCACATGTCAGCAGCCAGATCACCCCGAGCCATCAGCAGCATGTTTTTGCCGTCGGAGCGCTTTGGAGCGGCAGCGGCTCTGCAGTTGTGCTTATGACATGTTGCGTTTTGAAAGCAAGCACGGGACGTGAAACTATTTCCCATCATGTTCGGTGACACAATTGCTTAATTAGCGACCCCCAAGACGTATATGTATTATAATCCCGATGCGAATGCGCACTTCCAAAAAGTGCAAGTAGAGGAATTATTTCCCATGGGGTTGTCTGTAATGCTTCAATGGAATTCGATGTGGTAATTTGATCAAAACAGCGCGATGGATAACATCGCTTCCTAAGCTTATGTACATAGTATGTCGCATGACATGCTGCTTCCACATGAAATTATTGGCGTTGTTGTCATAGCGAACAGTTTTCAACTTGTTTTACAAACATGTAGAGAGAGAGGATGATTTAAGATCGAAGCTAGAACTTCGAACATTAGCTTGTACATGCCTAACTAGAGGCGCCACCACCTTCAGTTTCCAACTGGGGTCAAACTTCCAAGGGCACACATACACACACATATATACCCACATGTATGTGCATACACACAAATGTACACCTGCATGTAGATAAGTGCATTATGCTGCATATTTACGCCGATTTGCACAAACACACCTACAATGTACACACAATTACCCTAAGTACCCTAAATAATTAATTAAGAATTAAGGTACCTCAGTTGTGTTGATTGTATGTCGGAACTCTTTTTTTTGCAGTAGGTCCTTTGAGTTGTCATGAGTGACGCAGCTAAGGTGGGAAGCTGAGTGGCCGTCTCCCCGTCAAAGTACTCGGGGAATAAATCGTACTGCTGACGAAGCACCATCGCGTGGTTCAGGGGAGATAATTTGCACATATGAAAGATAATGTGAAGGAAAATAAAGTAGGCGATCTCGCCGAAAATTACTCTTTCGTGGTGAAGAATGCTGCCCAGTGGAATGGGCGTCGCCACGGTGGGAGGACTGAGGCACTCGTCCCTCAAGCTTCGAGCAATTTACCATTACACCAATGGCAGTGCATGAAAAAATATACATACAGACCTTCTCTTCCCTAGATCCAATATCCGTGGCGACGTCCATGCCCACACGTCTCATTGAGACACACCGCAGTTCACGGTTCACCAGTTTATCGTGTACTGGAAGCGAAGCGGCAAACCACAACATACATGTTATGGTTTGATTTCGGACAGCACAAAGCAGAATACGACAATGGTGTGCACATTGCACACTCATTCTAAAGGTAATTCCCGTGGCTTGAAGTTGTGCGTTCGACCTAAAAAAAAGTACCCTATTTCAGTCGGTGAGCCCCGAAGCTTGGCCAACCAGCTTCCTTCAGCGACGGCTGCGCCACTTAGTGTAGGAATATCCTTCAAAAAAAATATTTGTCACCACTAGCAGGATTATTGGTATTTAATTTCCGTGGAAATTCTTTGCCACTTCACATGACAAGGGTGATGCAACGGTATTGGTGGTACGGTAAAGCGAGCCAGATGTGACAGCCCGAAAAGTCGTACGACGGATTAGATCTTGACGGTTAAGTCGGTGTTTGAATTCCTGACCGAAAATGAATGATGCCCTGCAGGTGGAATGAAGACATAATTGTACTTCCTGTTATGAGGCCAGCACGGTCAAATATAGTCAGACCACCCCGACGAGGCACCACCTTTCCATGGTGGGGAGATTGCATTCCCCAATGACCCGGAGTCCCAGTCCACCAGTGAGCCGGCGGGTGGTCAGACTAAAAGTGCCTCACTAGTCCTTTCATCCATACTCTCTCGTTCCAATGCCCATCCCATCTCAACATCCATGTCCTTCACCTGGCCCTGCAACACCAGCTTTCTCTACTATGAGCAGGTAGGACAACTTCCCCGGTCATACCCGCCAGCTCAGTTTTATCGGGGTAGTCGCGCCCCCTCGGCCCGTCCCCCGGGGTTGACGGAGTTCTGGAGGCTGAGGTCCCCCGTCGCACGGTGTTAGTTGCGACGGGGGAGCAACACGCCTCTTTGGTCCTGATATCCCGGAGGCGCGGGCGGGTCCGTAGGGCTCCAAACGGGCCAAGCGACATGTCGCCTCAGGCCGAAGGTCTGTGCCCGGCCCAGTGCCTGTCGGCCTAGCCGGCAGGGGTCAAAGGGTGGGCGGCGCTTGGTCCCGGTCGGGGTGGTGAATATCTCTCTCCCGGCCGGGTGATGGCACCGCCTGCCCCGCATAGCTCCTCGGGCGCCTGGCGTCCTCCCGTCCGCGGGACTCAGGCGTTCCTCCAGTTGGACCCCTATGCGGTGGGGCGCCTTGAAGAGCGGAAAACATACACACTGCATGGCATCTACAACAAACACTCAGGGTCCCTCTCGTAGGGGCCAGGCAAATCTTTACCCACGCGGAGATCGGAACCTCTCCATGGAATGTACTCTCGGTCGTTGTGTGCTCGTTTTCAGAGGTATGTATATGAGCCTCGCGTCCCTGTCCCCCTTCCAGAGGTTGCGACAGATTTTGCGAAATTCTGAGGTGCTAGAAGCTGGAGGACGGGACTCTGGAAGTGGAATTCGCGAATGCAGGACAGGCTGGTCAGGCACTTACGTCGTCTGAGTTTGTGTACTGTGTGCGCAAGAACGAGACAAAGAAAAGCATGACCATCTAAATCCCTGTGGAACCACACGAGACAAAGTATACATCGCGGGGGATTATCAATTGTTTTGACCTGAAGGATGTATCTGAAGAGGAAATCGTCGATGGGCGTTCAAACTACGGAGTTATTGGCGCAAGGAATATGAAAACAAAAAGAGGTGCAAAGCTTATACCGACAAACAACGCTATCTTAACATTTAACAGAACCGACATACCTCCCGAGATACGAGTATGCTATGTGAGGGTCAAGGTGCGATAATTCCTTCCAAGTCCCATGCGTTGTTACAGGTGTCAGAGATTTGAACACACCACGCAGTATTGTCGTAATCGTCAAGCGTGCAGCAAGTGTGCCTCGCGTGAACACTGCTGAGACATGTACCTCTCAGAACCCGTTCTGTGTCCACTGCGGTGAAGAGTAGGAGCCTCACATCTCGTATGATCGTGCGTGCCCAAATTATACCAAGGAAAGGGAGATCATCTCAATAAAACATACCAACAAGATAACGCTTAGAGAGGCCAGGGACCTCAACGAAACGTCCCACCCCAGAAGATCATACGCTTCTGACCACAACTAGTTTTAAAACGCCACAACACGTACAGCCAAACATGGCCTCCGAACTGATAGCGCAACTGACTGCCCTTCTTCGAGCTTTCGGAGTACCTCTCGCGTCGTCTACGAGGAAAGGGCGGAAAGCCAAAAAGGCGCCGAAGCGACCGAAGTCCCACCCACCACGTATACATACCCTGACGAGCAACCAGAGATCTCCTCCCGATCAGCACTTGAAGGGGAGGAATGGATTCAGGCCAACCGGTCCAAGAGGCCTGTTCAGTCTTCTCCATACAAGTCCAACCCCTCCCCATCTACCACGCTACCTACTTTGAAATCCCCGCCTCCCACAACCTGCCCGTCCTCCAACCTCCCCTTGCCTCTCCCACGCACCCCCTCTACCACCTTGAAATCCCTCACATCCACATCTTCCCTTTCTAAATCCTGCCCTATTCCCGTGAGCCAACCCCCGACCTCACCCTCAACCTCTACTTCCGCGCCGCCCTCGCCGTCCCACCGACCAATCCAAAGTTCCGATGCGTACCTAAATTATCAGGAAGCCGAAAGGCATGCCCGGGAGGCCGAGCGAGCACAGCTCGCTCAGATGTAGAGTGCTCGGACGAGGGGCCACCAAGGAGCTGACAAGGTTCCACCCGCAAGGTCGGCCACCCAATCGCCGCGACGGCGAGTGGGGGGGCCGACTCTACCAGCAAACGAGATGGGCCCTCCGCCGCCTCCGTCCTGGCTGGGGCCCCGAAAAAAGAGGTTTTCCACTCATGAGCTCTCCACCGAGCGAGGCGTCGCCGCGTTCCCGCCCCATAACCCAGTCCCTGGGGCTCAATAGAGATAACCCCGGGGTTAACAGCGACCCCCTCTCCCGGACGGACGACGGAACCAGAGCTTTAAAACGATCGTTTTGTTTTATCATAACCACTCCTAGTCTCTTCACTCTAGTCAACTTTAGTTCATCATCACATCAAGGGATGCATCCCTTCAAAGCTACGCCCTCACCGTACATCTTGTAATCCATTTTAACAAGCTCCTATGCAGGCTTTTGTACAATGGAACTGCAGAGGTTTTGGGAACAGTACCCTGGAGATACAGGTAGTTTTAAATCAGCATTGCCCTGTCGCTATGTGTCTGCGAGAGACTATGTAACGGTTAGCCATGCCAAATCGAGCCCTGCTGTGCACTACTGTACTCTGCGTAACATGTTCACCAGCCACAACTAGCCAAAACTTGCTTCGTTCCTCCATCGCCATTCTCGGCCACGTCATTGTTCATGCTAACGACACTGTTTTGCCGCCTATGGAACTGGTTTTACACGGGGTGAGCTCGGCCGGCTGGTTTCCGAACTACTCACACCTTTCCTAGTTTTAGGAGATTTCAACTCCCACCACACTGTGTGGGGATGCAACGATGTGAACAGCCGAGGTCGAGTTTTACAATCTGTTATCCTCGAAGAATCACGATGCATTTTAAACACCGCAATTCGAACCCATTTCACGATGCCATCCGGAAGGACATCGGTGCTGGACTATAGCCTGTGCAGTCCCGAGCTTGCACATTTCGATTGGACAGTGTCAGAAGACCCCATGGGAATTGATCATTTCCCAGTATGGTTAAGATTTCGACACAACTACCTTCCAGATACCAAACCCCGGCGATGGAATTTAAATAAGGCTGGTTGGGAGGCATATGAAAGGCAATTCAAAGACAGTTTTGACGGCCTCACAGGACGGCACCCACTTTCGATAGAAAGCCCGTCAGCTGTCATTATAGAAGCGACATCAGAGTGCATCCGGAAAACATCTGGTACTCACCGTAGAACCCCTGTCCCGAGGTGGACCAAGTAGTGTCGAGAAGCCATCCGGGCACGACGCCGTGCATACAAAGTATTTAGTCGCAATAGTACCACAGCCAACCTAATTGATTTCGAACGGCGAGGGCGCTAGTACGACGAATCATCGACGATGCCAAACGTATCTCAGACATACGTGAGCAACCTGAATCGTTGCACCACGTCATCACATGTGTGGTCCGGCGTTAAACAGATTTCCGGTACATTCCGCTCAGCCCCTCTCCCTGTACTGCACATAGCGGACCAGGATATCACCCACCCTGCAGATGTTACCTATGCGATTGGTCAGGCTATATCGCGACGAAGCCCAAACAGCGGTGCTGGCCCCGAGTTCGTACGATATAAAGCTCGATGTGAGTCAATGCCTGTCGACTTCACTACTTAGGCGCATCACGCATACAACCGTCCCTTCACCATGGCATAACTAACTTCTGCCGTGAGATCTCTGCGACCTATATCAGAAGGGCCTGACGAAATCCACAACGCTATGTTGAAGCATCTTCCACCGTATACCTTGGTTACTCTTCTCACTTCCTTCAACTCTCTGGTGAAGTGGCAAATTTCCGTCTTCATGACGGGAGCCAGTCAGGGGAAACTAAGTGGGTGATTCGGAGTTGACTTGAAGTTTCAGCCCGAAGTGGGTGATCCGGGGTTGGGTTCGGAAAATCGCTGAAACCCATTTCTTGGTCAATATGGAATTGGGGTGTGGGGGAGTAGCGTGGGTCACTTAGGGATTTTGTAAATTTTGGGAAAATTTTAAGAAAATTCTTGGATGTTACAAAAGTTGTATTTTGCTGAGTCGATGAAGTAGAGTCATTTGACGGTATTTTCTGACATCCTGAGTGACTATGATGCCCATTATAACACCAGAAACATGTAATGAAAGCGGATGATTCGGAGCTTGCGTCGCGGAAACAGCATTTTCACATAGTAAATATTGAGATAATATATATCCAAAACTACCGGCGGATGGAGCACGCCATGGCGCATCTTTTGTGCAACTTTTGAAGTTTCTTGTTGAAAACGTTATTTTTTTAATTAACGATTATATTAAATTATCGTAGGCAAGTTTGGACGAGTGTAGAGCATTCAATATGATAAATTTTCTTGATTTTTTTAGTATGGGCAGATGCATAGCTCCCGTGGCAACATATTTTGACTGGACCGAAAATCCATTTCGAGTACAAACCTATCCGCTGTGGAGTTCCTGCCATAATTTTATGTTTCTGTCTGGTGTTTTGCTTTAAAATCCGCTGACGGCCGAATATTCGCTGGACCAGAATATCCTGCAACGAAACCTTTTTTCTTTCGTTTTGAATCCGGGTTTTTTTTAATCGAATAACTTTTTTTTTGAAAATTTACTTTTGAAAAATTTTCTACGGACAAAAATGCGACCGGGTGGACGGATTTGGATGTATAATTGAATGGCGATCTCGAATATGTCCTTACTTTTGTTTTTAACCTACCCTCTTAGTTTCCCCACTAGGATTTTTTTAAAAGTCAGTGATACTTGCATAACCCTAGTTTAGTCAAGTTTTTTTTATTACACGTTAAGTTACCGTCCGTTGTGATACCTATCGTGAAGCCGGGTAGGAGTGGTCGCGACCCCCTACACTACCATCCGATCTCTTTAACATCAAGTCTCTGCAAAATGATGGAGCGAATGGTAAACGTCCGTCTTTGCTGGTTCTTGGGCAATAAGCACATTTCGACAAGCTCCCAGTGCGGCTTCAGGAAAAATCGCATCACTGTGGACCAGATCTTACGATTAGACACAGTAGTACGACAAAGTTGTATGCAAAATCGTCACGTAGGGGCAGTCTTCTTTGACATAGAGTCTGCCTATGACACGGTGTGGCGGCCAGGAACTCTCAGGAAACTGTGGAATCACGGGATAAGTGGCGAAATGGGAACATTTCTGCAAAACTTCCTGGCTGATAACGTTTTTCGGGTCCGTGC
Source organism: Ashinkailepas kermadecensis (assembly GCA_034440615.1). NCBI lineage: Eukaryota > Metazoa > Arthropoda > Thecostraca > Neolepadidae > Ashinkailepas > Ashinkailepas kermadecensis. Next base: position 92,660 of record JAOTOM010003982.1, read on the forward strand.
CGATAACCATGTCTCTCAAACGTTTGTCCCGACAGCAGCAGTCCGCCTAGCGGCCTGACAGCTGGCCAGCCGCCGCTTCACCGCTGGAGGTATGTGAGGCTGATAGCAAATCGCTATGCGTAACTGAGATGTAACCGCTTGAATACTTGTAAGACGTAAAGCGAATGAAGACCGGTCAGAATGTACGTTGGAGATCGTAGTGAAATGTGATCGTAGGCAAATGTGAAACTGTTGCTACTGCTACCGCTTGGAATATCCGAACTTGTGACGGGAGATGAGAACCAGCGATATTCTATGAAGATGTGGGATGGCCGTGTGAATCGTATGTGAAGCAATTGCGCCTGTCTGTACCAAGATGAAAGGCTATATTATTAAAGCCTATATCACGCTGCGCCATTAACGTTGAAAGCATCATGGCCGCTGACTGTTCGGACTAATAACCCAATATAGAAGTGCTGGCTTTGGAGGTGCGTGTCAAGATGTGAGATCAGTGCTCTGAGATGGAAGCTTAGAGCTGTTGAATTTATACCCGGGGTCTTAAAATCGTCCAACGCTGAGGTCAAAGCCTAGTACTATCAACGTGCCAGAAGAGTTTTGCCCCCCTTCAGGGATAGACCTGAAAACTTCGTTACAATGCACGGGAGCTCGCCTGTATGTCGGAGGAGACACTGGCCCTCAGACTTAGGGACCAGGGCGTCTCCGCCGTGTACAGGCCGCCCCCAAGACAGGGATACACCATATCACATTTGCTCATACTCACCTTCACAACACGAACACCTCCAAAACACCTAAAAGCCGGATACCTACACTACACAGTCACGCCACGTGCACCCCTCCCGCGACGCTGTAGGAAATGCCAGCGCTACGGCCACTCAACGGGGGGAGGGGGGTGCCGTGCCACTACCTTCACGTGCGAACGATGCGGGGGGAGGGGGGTGCACAACACAACCACATAACACAGATGAATACGACAGCGGCGGGCTCAGCTGCGCCTCCTGCAGGGGGGGGGGGGACACGCGGCATCGGACAGGGACTGCCCTCGGTGGCTGGCGGAGCGCGAAGTGCTCCGCCGAGTCCACCTGGAGGGCATGGACCTGTTCCAGGCCAGAGCATTGGTACCAGACCCGCGGGCGGCGTGGCCGGCTCGCCGCACAGAGCCGGGTACATACAGACAACCACCACCGCCACACTCATACGCAGAATACCCGGCTCTGCCAACACCCATCCAACACAAACACAACACAAACCCATACACACAAACAGAATAAACAAAACAAACAGAAGAACTAGGACAAACACAATTGCAGCACACACCAACACCGACCAACACCAACACACGCAAAACACGACCCCAACACCAGGACACCCCACAATCCACAGGCAAGCACAACCACCACCACCACCGCCAGTCCGCCAACCGGCACCCACCCCACCCTGCCACCCACCACCGCCACCACCCTACCAACCAGCATCCTCAGCATCCCCACAAACCTCACTCACATCAGACGCATCACCTGCACCACACTCACACAATGACCAGGACTCAGAATCGGAGGAGCACACGGACATTGACCATACCACAACCGACTCATACATTACAACCCCCCCCCCAACCCGACACCACCCCCTTCCAAACCACAAAGGCCATCGAAAAGCACCACCAAAAAAACAATCACCTAAGAGACCACCCACGCGCGCCAGCACACACAAACAATTACACAATACTACAATGGAATACACACGGACTCATTAGACACTGGCCAGAATTCAACCACTACGCACTACAAACAAATCACACAGCACTATGCTTTCAAGAAACCCACTTCAAGCCCAACAACCCCTATCAATTCAACATCCCTCACTACACACAATACAGACAAAACACACACAACACACACAGATCAGGCAGTGTCTGCACATACATTAGGAACACAACACCTCACCGCCTGATACACTTCAACACCACAGCAAATATACTGCTCACCGAAATACACTTCCACAACACAGCTTACACACTCGTCAACATATACGACCCCCGCCCCCCCCTCCCGAGACACAGAAACCCTCTCGGAATTAAATAAAGCACTTGACCAAATTAGCACTCCAGTCATAATAGCCGGAGACTTCAATTCACCCCCCCCCACTATGGGACACTCGCACAACACAACCTGACCACAGAGCACTCACACTCATCACATTAGCCACCCGACCCAACCTCACGGTACTCAACACCGGATCACCAACCTACCTCGGCCCAATTAGCTCCCATCTCCCTACGACCCCAGATGTAACCATTGCATCCTCGCGCCTAGCTCTCACCCTATCCTGGACATCCGATTCCGACTTTTACTTCAGCGACCACGCACCTATAACAATTACCTCCAACCAAATCCCGACCACCGGCCCACTTAATCCCCCGACGGGCCGGTGGAACTTCAAAAAAGCATCCTGGACACCCTTCTCAGAATCCCTAGCCGCACAAACAGCTCACAACCTACATCTCTCACCAGAACAATTCGTAGACATTCTTCTCACTACAGCACATCAACACATACCACAAGCAAAACCACGTCATCAAAACAAACCTCGCGCGGCTCCCTGGTGGAACGACGAGTGCCACTGGGCGATCCGCGCGAGGAACCACGCACGACACAGATACGAAAAACACCGCACACCGGAAACACTCACAGTAAACAAGCAACTTAGAGCACTCTGCAAAAGAATCATCAAACATGCCAAAAAGACTTCCTGGAATAAATTTGCAATCAATTCAATAGATTCACCCCTCTCGGCGAAATTTGGACACTATTGAAAACATTTCAGCACTGACAAAGACCCCCAATAAAAGCCATCACACTCAGACACAACAACAACACCATCACAGACCCACAAACAATAGCAAACATCTTCGCACACAACTACCACCTTAGGTCATCCACACTCCCACGAAACCCCCACCTCCAATCAGACACACACGCCCACATCTTTACAACACTAGGTTTACATTCACAGACTTACAACTAGATATTGCACAGACAGGAAACACAAGCGTAGGCCCAGACAACATACGCTACTCATTTTTCAAACACTCCCAACACAAGCACTACACGCACTACTCGACACATACAACACTGCTTGGACAACACATACATACCCACAATCCTGGCTACACGCTTCTCTTATCCATAAACCAAACACTGACTCAACTCTATGCGACTCCTACCGCCCTATCGCGCTAACCAACTGTTTTCATAAACTCTTCGAACGTCTTGTAGAAAAAACGTTTTCTCTACATCATTCAAACACAAAAACTAATCTCTCCTATACAATCAGGCTTTCTTCCTAACAGATCATGTTTAGACAATCTCACCTATCTCATCATACACATCCAGGAAGCGGCGGCAAGGAAGCGCTCCACTGTCGCCGTCTTCCTAGACTTAAAACAAGCATATGACAGCATCGACATAACAGCACTACTACAACACTTATACAACATAGACATACAGGGAAGACTACTACACTAACTCCATTTCTACCTATTCAAACGATCATTTCAAGTCAACATTGGGCCCCACACGTCAGACATTAAATTCCTCACAACCCGTTTAATGCAAGGTTCAGTTCTTCGTCCTCTTCTCTTTATTCTTGGTCTAAATTCAGTCATCACCGACAACTTTTCGGCCAAAATTGCACTCTATGCAGACGATATCATATTATGGACATCACACGAAACACAAACTCACCCATTAGCAACACTACAAAATGCACTAACAGAACTACACAACAAGTTCGCATTACTAAATTTACACATCGCGCCACACAAATCCAAATGCATAGTTTTCGGCTACAATCGACATACCAACCTACAACCACTGAAAATAGACCACACACCCATATCATTTGTTACCACAGCAAAATTCCTAGGCATCACATTAGACCCACGGCTCACCTTTCGGCCCCACATTCTAAACATTCAAAAAACGCGCATCAAAAAGAATAAACATACTACGAGCACTTTCCGGCACACACTGGGGATCCGATCGAAATTCACTACTGACCTCATACAAAACAATAATTCGGTCAATCATGGAATACGTATCGCCACTCTTCGAAAACGCAGCTCAATCAAATCTCCAAATTCTAGACACACTTCAACACCAATGCCTAAAAATAGCTACCGGAGCCTACACTACCTCCCCTATCTCGCTCTTCACATATACAACCACATACCAGAACTAAAACACAGACGCACAGAAGCACTACTCAGATACCACTACAAAACACAACTCAATAGACAACACCCATGCACCCAGGCACTAAAAATTCGCACCAAACGCATGCACCAACTCATGAAAAAATCACCATTTAAAACTACAATAGGCTGCCGCATGCACCAACACGCAAATATTTTACACATCACACTCCTCACATCAAAGCCACTCCCACCACCCACTGCATGGTGGAAACACCAAACACCCACGACACACTTCCTCATCGACAAACTGAAACACGCATACACAGACACAGGAATACAACAACTCTTTCTACAATTCACAGCACAATACGCAAATTACACAATATCATTTACACCGACGGATCCAAATCACACACACAGCAGACGGGCGTAGCGGCGGTGCTGTACCTCAATGCAGCACCGCCCCGAGTCATCCTGCGTGCCCGTCTGCACGACACTGCGTCCACATACACAGCAGAATTATATGCAATCTTTTCGGCCTATTCCACCATCTACAACACAAAGATGGAACACAACATCATAGCCACTGAAGCAAAATCAGCACGACAAAGCATAACACCCTAAACCAAATTCAAACACCCCCTCATCCCCAAAATACTGCACATACATAAAAACTAAACACTCAAGAACGACCACTCCTCCTCTGGATCCCAAGCCACACAAACATACATGGTAACGAACACGCAGACATAGAAGCAAACATAGCCACAACACTACAACAAACCACGCAATGCCCCTATTCACAATCTGACTACTACCCCACAATACTCCAGGCTATCAACAAACACATACAACAAACATGGGACACAACAATAACACAACTTCACGAAATACACCCAAAACACGAATACTGGCCCACCATCAACCAACACACCAGATTCAAAGAACGTACACTGACACGAATACGCATCGGACACACAGCACTTACACACTCTTACCTCCTCCTACAACGCCAACGACCACAATGCACAACATGTCACCGAACACTTACAATCAAACACATACTCATCTACTGCACAAAATACAACAACCAAAGACAACATATCACAAACTACTGCACCACACACAACATCCCACTAAACCTCACTACTCTTCTCAACGACGATCATCCAGCACTACACGAACATGTCTTCCACTTTCTCGCTATCACACGCCTACTCGAACAATTGTGAAAAAATGGAAAAAGGATCCGGGAAAAGTAAATAAAAAGATAGGTTAAAAAGGAAAAAAAAGAAAATGAACAAAAGACTCAGGAAAAAAAAAATAAGATACGTTACAAAAGAAAAGGAAAATCAAAACCATTATCCCCAAACATGACTGTGTTCTTGCGATGTTAAACAACTGTGGCGATGCCCCGACCCCCCCCCCACTACTCCCCATACCCAAACTTGGCACCGTCCGGACAGGCAACTCTTCTCTACTACATCATATTCGGCCTTCGACCAGCTCTACCACTACATATCTACAACTCCATGCAACTCTGCTCAACTCAGCTCTACTCAGCTCACTTCAAGCTTCAAGACGTCTTCAAATCTACTTCGGCACCGCTCAACAAATCAGCGCACTCCTACTCTCTTCGTCTAAGTCTCCTAGCATATTCTTCACACCCTCTTACCCCCTCATGCCAACACAGCTAAATATACACACGGAAACAGCCGACATCACCATACGGTGGCAGGCTGGCCAAATTCATCCACACACACACACACACACACACATACACACAAACACACACACACACACATACACACACACACACATACACACACATATATATACACACACACACACACTATAGGTGTCCATCAACCTTCAACTTCGAAGAATCACCACCAATCGCAACAATCTCGAAGCACGAGAAAGCAGCAAAGGCGAAGCACAATAACGAGAACAAAGACGCGCCTGGCAGAACCGACGTGAAACCGGAAGCCTCCGACAAAACCTGGAGGAAGCAACACAGGCTGCAACACAAGCCAGCCAGCCGCTGTATTGCAGTACGGCCAGAAAAGCGGCTGCAGCCTTGGGCTTTCGAGAAGACGCGCCGACTTCATTTTGGCCGCCCAACGGAACACGACCACAAATCGCCTGACCAGCCTGCCACCAACTCGCTTACTTGTTCACCACGGACTTCTAGATCTGCTCTTCACTACCGCTGCTCTACATCTTCAACTCGACTCCAGGTTGGTCGGGCGGTGCCTCTTCCCCCCCCCCCCCATTCCGCCGATATTTGTAATTCGTCTGCACCTATCTATCCTAACCACAACGCCAAACCCACGACCCACTACAATCGCCAAACATGGACACTGACACCACACTGAACACACCGACTTACTCCTCTGCCGCCGGGATGATGCCCATGGGCTCCCTTGGCCCCTGGACGGTGGAGAAGGACATCACCCGTCGGACACGACAGCCCCTACACGCACGCCAAATTCGTTCAGGGGCACTTCTCATTCAAGCATACAACTCCCACGACGCAGACATACTGACACACATCACAGACATCACTGGCATACCAATCACCATAACACTAGCCGCACACCTCAGCACATCACAAGGCAGGATATACGCTCGGGAGGTGGCCTGGGTGACGGAGGAGGAACTGGCTCTCAGGTTCAGGAGCCAGGGTATCTCCTCCGTCTACAGGCCACCCACCCCAGCACACAAACAAGACTCACACACTCTCATACTGACCTTCAACACATGACAGCCACCCACGCACGTTAAAGCCGGCTACATTAGATACAAGGTCACGCCACGAGCACCCCTCCCTCGACGCTGTCTGTTCTGTCAGCGATACGGACACTCGAAGGGGGGGGTGCCACGACACAACACCCATATGCGCAAACTGTGCCGAACCACACGACACAAACACATGCTCCAGCAGCACACTACGCTGCGTCGGTTGCGGCGGAGACCACACCTCCCGGGACAGGGCTTGCCCTCGGTGGACGAGGGAGAAGGAGATTCTCCGTCTTGTCCACCTAGAGGGCTGGGTCCTGCCGCGGGCAAGGTCGTGGGTCGACGACCAGCAGCCGACGCAGCCCACACATCATCACAAGGCGTCCACGCACTCTGAACAAACACACACACATCTCACACGACTACACCACCTACCAAAGAAACACAGACAGACCCAGCAATCATAATCAGGCCGCAACCCAAAGCACCAAAACAAAACAAACCTCGACACTACTCATCCACCCACTCAACACAGGCACCACCCCCAGTACCACAACGCCGAATACGCAACCCATCACCAGTACCAGGCCCATCAGAACCATCACTAACACCCCACGCAGTACGCAAAAACCTACGCTTTCAATTCGAGACACTCACAGACTCAGACGACAATAGTTCAGACAACACCACTACCATTACCCACGCACCTACAAGACGAGCAAACAACAAACCAAACACCACCCCTACCAACAACAAACCACACACCCGCGCCAAAACCTCTCGGCACTGAACAACATCCTAACAACTCCCTTCACCTAGTCTCTCCCTACTCTACCCATGATGTGTAAAGATATTAAAAAAGGAAAAAAACACAAAGAAAAACAAAAACAAAACAAAAGAACCAAGACAAGAGAGAAACAAACTAAAAGGCCAAAACCAGAAAAAACAAACAAACAAGCACTAACAAAAAGAAAAAGCCCCAAAGCAGTGCATAATCGTATGTCATGTATTCTTGCAATGTTAACAAACGGCGATGACCCGACCATACCCCCACTCTACACTCCCTACGTCACCGTCCGGACCACCTCTAACAATTCATCTATAATCACCTAAACAACCGAATCACCTGACGGTGGCAGGCTGGTCAAATTCAACCAACAACAACATACAGGTGTCAAATGAACAAAGAACAAAGACACTCTCTCTCTCTCTCCACCTCAACCGAGAAACCGAGAAAATCGAGAGACACCAGACGGGTCAATAAAACGCCACGAAGCCTCAACGCCACCACAGAGGCCTCGACGCCTCATGGGCAGCAACCAACGGCTTGCCAACGTGCTATTTTGCAGCAACGTGGCAACACAAGAGCCGGTGCAGCGCCGAAGGCATGCCTGAAAAGCGGCGCCAACGCCATCTGGCAACGCCCAACATACCCTGGAGAAATATTTTGGCTACGCCAAGACGCCATCTTGAAGCCCCGAAGACCGCCCAAACCAGCCGACCACCAGTGCAGTGATATACAGTGCTTCTGTGCCTCTACTCTTCTGACCGCCGCTCAACCATCTTTATCTTCAGCTACAGGTTGGTCCGGCGGTGCCGCTGCCACCCCACCCCCCACATACCGCCGAGACCGTAATAAGTGTACACCATTCTTCTCCTACCCCGACGCCAAATCCAAGACCCACACCAAACACACCAACTCAACATGTACACCAACCAACTCACACCAACAAACGATCCGACGGGAACTTCTTCCTCTGCAGCCGGGTTGATGGTTTTCCCATGACCACTCTTGACCCCTGGCTAGTGGAGAGTGAGATCACCCGTCGGACACAAGCGCCCCTACACGCACGCCAATTAAAATCGGGGGAGCTCTTGATTCAGGCCTGTAACACCAAAGATGCCGACATACTAGCACACATCAAATACCTCGTAGAACTACCGGTCACTATGACATTAGACACACACCGCAACACCTTTCAGGGAATCATACACGCATGGGAGCTGGCCAAGATGACTGAGGAGGAACTGGCTCACAGATTTGCGAGCCAGGGGATCTCCTCGGTTTACCGGCCCCCGCCCCCAAAAACAAACCAAACACACACATTATCATCCTGACTTTCACATCCAAACAGCAACCCACACATGTCAGAGCTGGTTTCATCACATACAAAGTAACAACACGCACACCCCTCCCTCGACGCTGCTCCTTCTGTCAAGGATACGGCCACACGAGGGGGGGCTGCAAGCACACAAATCCCACCTGTGCCCATTGTGCCGGCCCACACCACACCAACACGAAACGCGGCGATGTGTGGGATGCGACGAAGACCACGGCTCCCGAGACGGGGCCTGCCCTCGGTGGAGGAAAGAGAAAGACATTCTCCGACTTATTCACTTAGAGGGCTGGGCCCCGTCGCGAGCAAGGGAGTGGGGCGCCGAACAGTATTCGTCGCAGCCCGCTCAACCCCTTCGTCACCAGGAGCCGTCCACACAAACGCACAAATTGTATACGGCTACCACAATAGATCAACCGACTGCTCCAGGAAAACCCAGACAGACCCGAAAATAGTCATAAGACCAGAACCCACAACACAAAACACGACACAAGCACAGACACCACCCTCATACCACACCGCGAAGAGCACTCAAGCCATCACCCCTACCATGAAAGTTATGCCACAACTTTGCGCCCGGGGCGCTAAATGATCACGCTTTGGTCGAAGCGCCCTTAAACTCAAATAACTAACTAACTCACCCCTACCATGCCCCCCAGAACCACTCCAAGCACCACAAGCACCATTCGCGCGACGCAAAAACCACCATAACCATTATGGACCAATCACAGACTCCGACGACGACTGCATTAGCTCAGACACCTCAGATAACACCCCTCAGACTACCCAAGCACCGACAACACGAGCAACCAACAAAACGAACACTACATCTACCAACAAACCAAACACCACAACTACTAAGAAATAAAAAACCCGAACCAGAACCACCCGACACTAAACAGCATCCGAACAAACAACATCCGAACAACTCCTCCACGCACTCTCTCCCAATTCTACCTATGACGTGTAAAAAAGAAGAGAAAAACAAAACAAAACAAACAGGCTAGTGTATGGATGTCGACACCACGACCTGAAACAAACGTGAAAAGAAAAGAAAAACAAAACAAAGAAAAAAAAAACAAAAAACAAACAAAAAACAAACAAAGAAAACAAAAAAAACGAAAAAAAAAACGAACTAAACACAAATCAAAACAAAAAGCCCATAACAGTGTATGACATGGCATAATGTGTACTTGCAATGTTCAAACGAACGGCGATGACCCCCCCCAACTACACCCCGGCATCGCCCGGACCACCACCTTCAACTCATCCACAACGACGTAAACAGCCGATATCACCTGACGGTGGCAGGCTGGCCAAATTCACTGACTCACTCACTCTTGCAGGTGTCGAACAAGCTCCGATCTATAAAACAAGTTTTCGCGCCATGGCCTTCGTCGCTGAAGACGTGTAGGATGGAAGAGGTAATTTTGGCACGACTTCGAATAGGGCACACATACGCTACACACCGACACCTGATAAACGAGGCGAAGCCACGCTGTTCTCGATGCAACGCACCTATGACAGTTCGCCACATGCTGTTTTCATGCCGCAACTTCCGGGAAGAACGAAGACGTTACTTTGGACGAAACGTTCATGCAACGTCGTACACTGACGTTTTAGGAGACAGTTCGGAGGTCCTTGCCACAGGAAAAATATGCCGTTACATAGCGGCTATTCAGTTTAACGTCATTTATCCATTTCAACCATAGGCACGACGAATCCCATATCATGCATTGATAACTAAAACAGTTATGGGCGCTAGATAACCATTAGCAGTTTAGGCGTCCTTAAGCCCAAATGAACAAACAAACAATCAAATATAGTCAGACTGCATCATGTCATGCTTGATATAATTCAATGCATGCTATAAGCAACCACCAGATGTTCCGAATCACTGGAAATAGGTTTAAAAAGCAGACATTGCTTGCTTTCAGCATTGCTTTTCAAGAAGTAGCACCCATAAATGCATGTATGTTGCTTGTAGTAAAATACGTCAAAACAGGTTATGGCAGGTCGGATCAAAATCCGGCTTGAAAATTAGGTTCCGAACCATACATGTTAGAGGCACAGTGCAAATGTCATTTGCAAGCCAATGTAGTCTATCGGTCACATTGGATTGTTGTCTTATAAGCTGATATTAATAGGTCATGGCATGTGACATGGCTTTCATTTTGACAAGTGATCTGGATCACATGAATGCATACATACACACACACACACACACGCAGACACACTCATGCATATGCAGATAAATAAATAAATAAAGATATAAATATATATATATACATATATATATATATATATATATATATATATATATATATATATATATATATATATATATATATATATATATATATATATATATATGTATATATCTATATCAGTTTTGTGGGTTTGAAACTGTTATTGCGCATGATAAGAGACCATGTTTCAAGTGTTTTGTAGTAAACGAGGAGACGAATTTTGTAGCCTGGTTATGTTCTTCATGGCTATGTCACGGATGGCCCTCTCATCTTTCTTCCAAGAGATGGTGATGGTGTTTTTTATGTTTTTTTTTATAGAAGATGGTGATGTCGTTAGCAGTGTCACGTGTGTCCTGGCCAGTTAGATGTGAAACCTTACTAAGCATGTTTTGCGTGATTGTGTCGAAGGCAGTGTTGCTGTATCCATTATTGACATGTGACATTTGACGCACCCTTTGCAACTCAATATGCACACGCGACCAAGTGGAACAGTGGGCTACAGCTCGTCGGACGTATGACCTAATTACGCTACGTTTGTAACCATCGGTACAGTCTCCGGCGCCATTCATACATCGACCTAGGTTAGTTGACTTCACATACACATCGGTCAGAAACGAACCGCTATTGCCGTCGACGAGGAGGTCATAGAATGGAAGCCTGTTGCTGACATTAAGCTCCGTGGTGAATCTGAGGCCTGACTCAGCTTCCAACAGCATGTTTAGTGCGTTTAGTTCGTCAGTGTTATTTACATCAAGAACAATGTCGTCGATAAAGCGGTAATACATGTTCGGTTTAACATCGACCGCGCCAGGACCCTACCCTCCACATGACATATATAAACCTGCACAAACAGCACTCCTAGAGGCGAGGCCATCGCGATGCCGTCGATTTGCCGGTATAGCTTTCCCTCGGGGCACCTGAACGGAACTTCCTCAGTGCACGCGCAAAGCATGGCTCGCAATATTTTTCTTTGTACAGTCGCGGTGGTTTGAGGTCATGGTTTCGGTACACATAGTCAATGATTATGTTAATGGTCTGTTTAACTGGTACGTTTGTAAACAAACTGACAACATCTAGCGAAGCTAGGATGCCCTTGGGCTTATTGGCCTTCATAATATCTACGAAGTCTTCAGAGGAGCGCAGTGTATGCTCATTAGAGATAGAGGGCGAGATCAGAGCGTTAAGCTGGGTAGGGTCCTGGCGCAGTTCGATGTTAAACCGAACATGTATTACCGTTTTATCGACGACATTTACTTCGTCGATACTACCGCTTTATCGACGAGTACTTCGTCCTGTGCACTACAAACGGGTGCGCGGTATACTGTGACGGATCCCAGTGGAAGCCTTGAGCTGCATCCTGCACCACAAATGAATCATTTTCAGCGAAATCGTACTAGACAATCACTTCGCCTTCTTGCCAGTGGCCTTTGCGTAGGTGAAGTGCTGACCTTGTTTGTCGGCCACAAAGTCGTGTCTGGTCAGCTTCACGGTTTGCTGGCTCAAATATCGCATGGTTCAATCAAATCGCATCAAATATCGCAGGCTCTTTGGTCTAGACTATAGGCGGTTTCACGCGTGCACTAGCGGGAAGTAATCGTCATGACATCCCAATGGCGGGGTCAGGGCATAATAATTACGTTGATCTGAAAGCTTTTAGTCTGTAGATTGGACCAATTTATGATATCAATCAACAAACAGAATAGGTTCAGTTACCTGATACGACAAGTTTTTGGACCAGTAACAGCTTGTTTATGCACAAACCCTGAAAATGTACACCCACATCCCCGCCTGGGACGTCATCTAGTCGGAAGTCTGGAAGTCAGACCAAGCGAGCCTGACTTCGGAAGTAAACTCGATGACAACAGCTGTTTGTCGAATTCAGCGGTCTTCAAATGCCAAATTTTCCGAGCACTCGACCACTCTGATCAATATCGCCAGCCAGCTTCAACTGCAGTAAGTGATTGGCCCTTTATGATAGCTGGGACGAATCATAATCCACGTTTCAAAATATGACGTCATTATTTGTGCTCTGATTGCATCATTGACGGCTGAAATATGTCAGGCGAGCCAATAAACAAGTTTGTCTCAGATGCGCATATTTTGGATGTATTGCGGTTTTTTGTGTGCTGTAAACAATTCATGCTTTGTTCTTTCTTGCATGCATGATATTCAAAGACAAGGATCAATTGCCCTCCCCCTCCCCCCACAGTAAGGGTTATTCAGGTAGGAGTACAGCAACATTTAAAAACGGAGCCACGTATGGTGCGGTACAGCGGATGCTATTACAACTGTACACAACCCGCTTGTAAAGTGGAGATAATTTAATATTTTCGGGAGCGTCAAGAGGGAATCGTGGCATCTGGAAATGATGTATTTCAATATTTATTCATAATACAGGTACTTCACAGCCATAAAATAAAACGTAAAAGGAAAAATATTTATCCGCAGGATATATACTACCACTTTCTCCCTAATATTGTATATTTGCTGGTAATCCAACGGCAAATTTATGTTCTATCCGACAACTCCTGCCTCCCGGCCATGGTGTCAAATGCGGCCAGATTGGCTTGTTGCTTCCGTGAATTGAGCGCCTTTTTCAAACAGTGTCACAAATTGAATATGTTGGTTGAGTTTAATATTGAATTTATTACTTCATAGTTAAAACTTCTTGAACATTCTATATATACAGATAAAGTACATATATTTCAATGATATGCCCTTCATACTGGACGAAGTCATCGACATTGCATCCCGGTGCTTATTGGCCGTCGTGAAAGGGCTTATGTCTGCGAGTGTGCAGCGATGCGTGCTCATCTACTGTTTGTACCTAATCTCATTATCCATGTCATCATCTGGGGCTAAATTACCTTCATTATCTTCTCCTGATTTGTCCGCGAGGTTAATTCTCAGAAAGTCCAGCACCCCGTCTTCACTAGGGCAGTTCTCACAGTTGTGCACCATGCAATCACGGTTTTCTGCGCCACACAGCGCGATCGAGGAGGTTACGGTATTTGAGACCGGGAAGGCCGAGAGCGGATATGAGCAGTTTTGGGTTTTGCTGATAAGTGCACATGTACACCGAGTGCGTCCCACTGCTGCCTGCCAAGACGCAATACTTCGGACGAAGGGCAGTAAAGGCTAAGAAGCTGGTGCGTCGGTTTTCAAAGTTCTGCTTGAATAGATCATTTATCTCACACAAATTTCCCAAAGCAAGCCTTTTCTGAACTCTATTTTTGGTTCCAACAACATGTCGCACCGTGGCACATCCGGCTGATCTGGTCCGACTCATAAAATAGCTTTACTTTCACCTTGACTGCGTCCGACACCCTCAGAAATTTCCTCGCTTCACAGGCGGCACGTTCAGAAAGAGTGAGCAGTGAGCATTGGGCACCCAAACACTGGCACGATATATGTATATATATATATATATATATATATATATATATATATATATATATATATATATATATAACGTGTGTGTGCGTGCGTGCGTGCGTGCGTGCGTGCGTGTGTGTGGCCTGGGTGCCTCCGACGAGGTAAAACGATGCTCCATGCGTTTCATGACAAGCCCTTTCACATCTTGCAAACCAATGGACCTCCGACAACATAGGTCATTAATGGTATCCTCTCGTAGAGCGCATGGTGTGGCTTGGATTGAGACCAAATCTGGCATGTTTATATGTGAATCTGACGAACTTAGAGCCTTTGTGCAAGTACAATGCCGTTGGTGCTTACTTTTTTGGCCAAGCATTGGCGTATTGGAGTTCAAAATATACAATAGGAGGGCAAGCAATAGTTTGAGCGACCCGAAAACGTATGCCATAAAACGTTTGGAGCATCTCTTTTATCTCGCCGTCTGGGGCAACTCCTTTACCTCGCCGCCTGGAGCAACTCCTTTACCTCGCCGTCTGGAGCAACTTCTTTACCTCGCCGTCTGGAGTAACTCCTTTACCTCGCCGTCCGGAGCAACTTCTTTACCTCGCCGTCTGGAGCAACTTCTTTTCCTCGCCATCTGGAGCAACTCCTTTACCTCGCCGTCTGGAGCAACTTCCTTACCTCGCCGTCTGGAGTAACTCCTTTACCTCGCCGTCTGGAGCAACTTCTTTACCTCACTGGATGCACCCAGGTCACATTTGATGAACGCTTTTGGAGTTTTTGGCATTTTTTGTTAGGTCGCATTAGGTCACGGAGCTAGGACGTCATAGAGAGTAACACCTCCGACCATTTTTGAATGAAATAGCATTGTGACCTAAATGGCATTGCGACCTAAAGCGACATAGTTTATTTGGTTTAGGCTAATAGATGGCTGGATTGATATTCGAACAGTCCCTGTACCATTCCAAGGTCATTCAAGGCCATTGACTAATTTGTTCTCAGATGGCCTTTCTTAGTTTGACAGTATATATAGGGTTATTTCAAGTCCGGAATCCGATTTCACCGTCAAATTTTATCTAGTGGTGGGTGGAAGCAGTGGTTTTATCCAACATTCTATCAAGTTTTGAAATGTGGGGTCGGCCCTTGGCCTGACCCGACTCGTGACCTATGCTTGAGATGGAACTTGACTATGTCATTCTATCTGTGAAGTGCAGACGAACACACTGGTTATAACTAAAAGTGCGCATGTCTTCCAGCTTAGGAAGCCTTTGCGATCGAATTGCGATGGGTGTCGATTTTTGCGAAAATTTTACATTTGATCAGACCTGCAGAGTCACCCTAGGTACAAAAATTGAGTATCAATCAAGGGATTTCATCCCACCTCACACGCTAATTGTTTTGTTTCGTCTCTCTAGCACCTTTCGTTTGGAAATTCCCGGGGGCGTAACCCCCCTCCATTAGCGAAGGTGACAACATGCCGGCCACGGGCGAGGGTTAAGGACCTGTTGACACTTCGCTGATGGACACTCTTGGCATACTTGGATTCAAAGTCTTTAACGTGATAAATGGAAGGAGATTATTGACGCCATTAGGACGAATGCATTAAAAACCTAATATAGTGCTTGAAGGTGTCTGGCCCGGTGATCGTCACCTGGTGCCATTGGAGATATTGTTGCATACCAGGTGATTGTTTGAGACCGATAGAAAATACACGTCAATGCGTGAACGTAATAACGCAATATATGAAGTCAGCACGTATATAGAACCAAAGGCGATCTTCGAGGCTATGGGGGCCCATGGACTTCATTGTCCTCCGCCTCAATACAAAATTGGTACCTTCCGACCACACTAATGGAATGAAGAAAAACCCGAAAGTTGATTGACTGTTGACCGTTGACCATGCCTGTTATCCTGATTGCCCGTATTTGTTTATTTGTTCATTTGTTTATTGTCCATAATCTCCAACATTTTCAATC
This sequence comes from Ashinkailepas kermadecensis, assembly GCA_034440615.1. Lineage (NCBI taxonomy): Eukaryota > Metazoa > Arthropoda > Thecostraca > Neolepadidae > Ashinkailepas > Ashinkailepas kermadecensis. The sequence continues at coordinate 109,314 of JAOTOM010003982.1, forward strand.
ATTCACAGAAGAAGTGAGCTAAAAGCTTAATCAGAACAATGGCTTTAAACAGGTGAAAGGCTGGTCAGACCGCATCGATGCCCGATGACTACACGATGTGTCAGATGACTTCAGATGTGAGCGTGTGACACAGCCACACATATCTAACCACCTGCGTCTTGAGTGCATTCAGCGAGTGCGCGAATATTTCCGCACTTGGTGTCCTCGCTAAAAATATATTCTTCTCTCGTAGTAATCTGTGGAATAAGCTACACATTATAGCTTCCACGAGCGCATATGGTGCATGCAATACAACAGGTCGCATATTTCTCCTGACTGGGACACATAATCCGAAGTCCTGCAATAAAATCGATGAGTCCGTCCTACCGCAAGAATGTTTCGTAAGAATATGTCTGCCTGTACGCGACGAGCGTCATGAGCACGAGCACAGACGAGCACGTCACGTCACAAGCACAGACGTCATGCTATAAAAGCGAAGGGGGTCCTGATATTCAAGACATTCTGGCCCAGGGGCGCCACTACAGTGCTCAGCTAGCCACCTTACAAACTTGTGCTGTGCCCTGTCTATCCGGGCCAGATGTGTCGTGGCTGCACCTGCTCTGATGACGGAGAAACACTTAGGGCGGATCTAATGTTATCGTTATATACCGTCAACAGAGCACCTGTCGAAAATTTGCTACCATATATTCCTGCTTGCATTGATCTAATAAACAGCTCGAGAGCTCGGTTTGCAGTGGAGACAGTTCTCTGCACATGCCGAGCAAATGTCAATTTACTCTCGAGGTGCACACCCAGGTATTGTATCACAGTCTGACGCTGCAGCGTTGTATCATGCACCATGTACTGAGAACACAGGAGTACGATGGAAAATAAGTGTGAACGACCTGCATTTCAGAATGTTCAAGGATAGCATCAAGTCTGCGGACCACCTACAGAGCGAATCATATTCCTCTGCAGGCGGGTCGCGTCATCCACAGACGCTACCATCCCAGTGAATACCGAGGGGGGGGGGAGGCATTGGGAGCAGTTACCCTCTCCCCCTGAGAAGTTCTGGGGCCCCCACCAATCGTGCTGATTTTCGGAAAAATTGCGCTAGGCTCGATAAAAACCGCATGCCCCCCCCCCAATCGAAACGGGGCCCCTAAAAATCACATTGGGAGCCCAAACAGTCGCACAGCGGCCCACAAAAATCAGTTTGGGGTCTCGAAAGGTCGAACCGGGGCCCTTGAAAATCACGCTTGGGGCCAAGAAGTCATGAAAATGACGCTGGGGCACCCAAAACAATGGCCAGGCCCCTCAAAATCACGCTGGGGCCCAAAAGATCGGACCGGGGCCCCTGAAAATCACGTTGGGGGCGTACAAAGTCGTGCCAGGTTCTTCAAAATAACAACGGGGACTCAATAGGGTTGGGCCGGGGCCCTCAAAATCACGCTGGTCCTGGGAATATTAAAAAGTCACGCTCGGACCCATGACAATCACTAGAGGCTCGACAGATCGCACCGCGCCCCAAAAATCTCATCGGGACCACCCAAAAAAATGAAGTCCGGGTAACGAAAAAAACGAAACAGACCAGGCATGGAAAATCACTCTGGGTCCCAACAATCGCTCCAAAAGCCCCCAAAATGTGTTGGGACCTCAAACGCGTATCGAGGCCACTAAAACTCGTGCTAGGGATCCCAACAAATGACGACGGAGCGCCACAAAATCGCACTTAGACATACAAATGTTACGCCACTGCCCTTGAAAATCACACTGGGGGCCAAAAAGTTGACACTGAGTCCCACAAGTTACAGCTGGCTTCGCAAAAATTAATTCCTACCCGGGCTGTCACTCTGCGGCCACAAACACTGCGTCAAAGGTCCCCCCGCCCCCTCCCCCACAAAAAACTCCTCGGGACTGGACAAGAAACGTGTTGGGGCAACGAAAAAAGTCGCATCGGGAGCCCGAAGAATCGTACCGGGGCCCAACAACATCACACAGGGGGCTCACAAAAAATAGAAGTCGACCCCAGAAGATCACAAAAGGACACCACCGAATCGACCCGATCGCCGGAATATTCAGAACAGGTCCCGAAAGAAAATCATCTGAAGGACCTTCCTACACTGAAGCATACCATCAGCTGAAAAAAAATCGCTGAGCGGCTACAGTGGCGTACCAAAGAGGAAAGTGCATCCACCCCCTCCTGAATGGGTGGGCTCCCAAGTATCTTGCTGGGGTCCCAGAAATAGCGCTGGCACCCCATAAATTTACGTCGGGGCCTTCGGAATTCGCGTACGGGGCCCTAATTCCTTACAGCGGACACCAAAAACTTCTCGCTGGGCCCGAAAATTTGCGCCGGCCACCACCGGCGAAATAGAACTGCCCCACAAAAATCACACCGCCACTCGATCGAATCGACCCGAACACCGAAATATTAACCCGATCCGTCTTTCCGGTCAGATCCTCATACCCCGTCTCGGGGGGGGGGGGGTCCTTTAATGTCCCCCTCTAATTTGCAAACTAACCGTTGCACGGAAACGAAAGTGGTGTCATCGGAAAGCACTCGACGAGTAGAGTCCGAAACCACCCCCAATTTCCCCCCCTAACAGTGACGTCACTAGAGGGTCTATGTGATCACGACTGACATGTTTTTGGCTCTGGGAAGTTCGTTTTGGAAATATTTATAAAAAAGAGAAAAAAATAATTCGTAAAGGAAGGCGAAATCGCTCATAGCCATAAAATTCTTGCCCACCTAAACAAAATCAACATTTTTATTGCTTTGTAATTTTCCTCTTTTTTCAATTATCCTTAAGGTTTCTTTTTTAATGGGTAGAGTGGACCACAAAACGTTGTGTTCAGTGAACTTGTCATCATAAAAATGCTTACTGTAGCCAGAATCTTCGATTTTAGGGCCTAATTGGCAAATATGCAAAACACATGTCATCAAAAAAGAAGAATAACATATTCCTCGGGTACGTTGCAACCATAAAATTCGTTGCATCCCTAAAAATAAGCAAACGCTGAAAGTTCCATTCAAATATCTGTATCCGTTAAAGCGTGAGGACTAGTCGAACTGCTTTAGAGGTAACCTCACTTGACCTTGAATAGCTCGTTGACCGTCGATGACCTGACTTCAAAATTTTCACGCAACGTGCCAAATTGATGTGGGAAAAGGTGTGCAAAATTTTGACGCGCTGCCGCGCGCAGTTTTTCGCTACCAACAGAAAACCTCAGGGGGAGGAGCGTAAATAGACCTCCCCCCCGAGACGGAGCGGGTTAAGAACAGGTTCTGAACGAAAATTATCCGAAGGGTCTTTCTTCTCTGAAGGGTGCCATCGGCTAAAAAAACTCGCTGAACAGCCGCAGTGCCGTACCAAAGGTCAAATACCGCCACTCCATTCTGGGAGGGATAGGGTCCCAAGAATCGCGCCGGGTCCCCAAAAATCTCTCTGGGGCCCAAAAACTCGCATCCGTACCCTCATCATTCGCATATTGGGCTTCAAATAAATGCAACGGGACCAAGAAAACACGCATCGGGTTGGAGAATTTGTAACTTGGGCCCGCCAAAATCGTGCTAGGACTCCAGCTAAGTGCAACGCGCCCCGCGAAATTCCGGCGACCCCCCCCTCCCAATATCGCACTCTGGACCCGAAATTTCCGTTAGTAGTCCACAAATTTATCTGGGCATCAGATACTTCCGTCGGGCTCCCAAAAATTGGTGTCGAGGGCCCCAAATAAACAGCGTGGCATAAAAATGGCATCGGGACCCGAAAGAGATAAAGCCGGAGCCCTCCAAAATAAGGAGGGATTAAAAAAAAATACATGTTCGAGTCGGGAAATTGGCTCCGGAGCTCCAAACATAGCAACAGATGCCTTAAAAGATGCCTTAAAAATCGCGTACGGCCCCGAATAAAACGTACCCGAGCTCGAAAAATCGCGGCGGGACACACAAATATGGCACCGGGTGTACGAACAAAATCAGGTCGAGATTTCGACCTTAAAAAGTTTAGAAATGATCACCAAAAATAAGAAAACTGGCGTCGGGTCCCCAGAATCACGCGCCTGGGTCCGAAAAGTCGCGCCGGGGCCCCCCAAAGTTCTGCTGAGGCCTCACAAATGTGCACCATGGCCCAAGTAAACACAGCAGGACCTTAAGTGAACAACGGGAGGCCGAAAAGGAATCGAACCTTCCATGGCGCACCGAGTCTCGCAAAAAGCGGCAGGGCCTTCAAACCTGTGTTGCATCCCTAAATAAATACACTGGGAGCTATAAAAAAATACACCGGTGGCCCTCAAAGCACACCGGGCCATGGTACGGCATGAGGGCTTACAAAACAGGCTGGGACTCGGAAGAAGCGACATGGTCCTAAAAATGAACAAAAAGACCGGGCAGTAAATAAACACATGTCGGGGTATTGGAAAACGAACCAGCACCCAACAAAATGCATCCGTGCACATAAAAGCAACTAAACCCTAACAAGAGCCGAGGTCTCAAAAATGTGCCGCCCCCTAACAAAAATTAGCTTGAGCCCTGAACACATATGCAGACGAAGAAAAACCCAATTGGCAGTAAATAGTAAAAAAGAACATCGAGCCAGAGCCTCGGTTCGGTAGCCAATCTGGGAGCATATTTAACCAAAGAGATGTAGTGTATCAAAGTTCAGCGGGTATCCGGACTTCTTAGCCACCAGAAAATGTGGGAAGAAGACTACTAATCATCGAATTGAATAAATCTAATTTTCCCAGCTAACCCCCATACGAAGCATTCTATCACGTAAAATATGGCGCAAGACAATTAGACATGTGGTAGCAATTAGCAAAACATCGGAGGTCTAGCAGAAGCCATGAATCGCATGAAGTCTGGCGAATGCGCCGAATGCGCAAGGCGTGTATGCACGAGCACGAACGTTGGCGAATTGGCGACGGGGAGTGATGAACCGGAATGGCTAAAGTTGAAAAATTATACATTGTAAGTGATTTATACAGGTGTAATTTCAGCAATGTGAGGGGACTTATCAAGGGATACCAAAAGAAAAACCTTCGAACAGGGTGAGGGGAGTTAGGGTTGAAATTCAGAAACCATGTTGGTAGATTTTCCCCCTCAACAGAACAATTATGTTGGTCACTAATTATTTTAGTTTAAAAATAAAAAGAGGCCCCTCTGAAAAATAGTGGTCGAAATTCGGGTACTTTAAAACAAATGGGGTAGGTCAGCCTCCTCTAAATCCGTTTGCCCCCACCCCACCCCGCCAACTCTAGCACAAATTCTAAGTACACCACTGCACCCCCTAAACATGTTGATGTTATCAGCAAACATAAGACATTCCGAGTCAATTCCGGAAGGCAGGTCGTTCACAAACATGGTAAATAACAGGAGCCAGCAAGCTCCCTTCCGGTACATCGGAAGTGACGTCAGCCCAGTCCGAGACCGCCCCGTTGACTGTCACTCGCAGCCGGCGACCAGTCAGGTATGAGCGAATCAGACAGAAAATCTGGTCCAAAACATAAAATGTTTTTTTTTTCGAGCTCGTTTAGCAACAGTTTTTTGTTGACACCCTGGAAAGCCGAAGACATGTAGATTGCATCTGTCTGGTAGCCGGCAGCAAACGAATCCCAGTCGTGCCTCAAGAAAACTGCCAGGTTTGGAGCACACGAACTCTTAGGAATAAAACCCTGTTTAGTATCAGTCAGTACCGGTAAAATGTGAGCACTCAAAACATTGTAGACCACGTGCACGTTGACCTGACATAAATTGTTTTCAATGCACACGCCAATCCTCGGTTCCAATTTTTCATCGAACTAAGGGTGATAGGCTTTGGGTACCGATTGGTCCGTCGTCATATCGTGCACATATCGTGTAGATGATATATTTGCACATGATATATTTCCCCATGATGTATTTCCCCATTATATATTTCCCCATGATATATTTCCCCATGATATATTTCCCCAATAAATCGCCCATGGGCGATTTATTAGACTGGCTAGTTTTATCTGAACGGCAGAAAGTAAGACTCTTACAACGTTTCAATCGTGAGCAAAATATTCCATACCAGTTGTACATGTTGTGTCCTCTATGCAGTAGCTGTATTGGAGGTATTCGATATGTGGCTCGATGGGGCAAGCCAGCAGTAAGTCACAAGACACCACCCACTAGCGGCTACCAACCAATGGCCTAACCCATCAGCAGCTACCAAAAAGCAGTTACATAGAGTTCAGTGGCGGCTCGGCTACACACCTACTGCCACCCACCTGCGCCGCCACCTACCAGCGGCTCCCAACCAGCGACCAACGTCCTCCTGCCACCTAGTTACTTCCACCCACCAACGGCTACCAACCAGTAGCCACCCACCAGCCGCCACATACCAGCGGCTACCAACCAGCGACCAACCACCTCCTGTACCTACCTACCGCCACTCACCTGCGGCCACCTAGCAGCGGCCACCCACCTCGTGCACCTACCTACCGCCACTCACCTGCAGCCACCTAGCAGCGGCACCCACCAGCGGTCACCCACCTCCTGCACCTGCCTGCAGCCACCCACCTTCGGCCACCCACATGCGGCCACCCACTAGCGGCCACCCACCAGCGGCCAACCGCCTCCTGCACCTGCCTACAGCCACCCACCTGCGGCCACCCATCAGCGGCCACTCACCAGCGGCCACCCATCTCGTGCACCTGCCTACCACCATCCACCAGCGGCCACTCAACAGTGGCCACCCACTTCGTGTACCTGCCTACCGCCACCCACCTGCGGCCATCCACCTCCTGCACCTGCCTTCCGCCACCCACCTGTGGCGTACCGTCGCCAACGATGTTGTAGCCGCGCAGCACCACGGCGCCCAGAATGTCGCGCAGCAGCGCCGTCGTCTTGGGCAGCTTCCGCTCGAACGTGTTGCGTGACAGCGAGTCGATGCCCAGGATAAGGACATTGAGCGGCAGGTGGTTGGAGGGCAGCTGGTGCAGCGGCACAGCGCGAAGCGCGGCGCCGGCGCGCGCGCCCGCCATTACGTTTTGCCACTTAGTGCCGTCACTGCTGACGCAATCGACGAGCACGAAGTCAGACGCGACGAGCGTGTAGCCAGTGCTGGAGCTGGTGGCAGAGCCTCTGACGACGCGCTCGTCGCCCTCCAGCATCAGGTTGGTGAACTGGCACGTAACGTTGCCGTGCTTGCGCCGCGCCGCTTCACGCACCGTCAGCCGGTTGCCGTTGACGGCCACCCAGCCTGGCTCACTGTCACACTGCAGCGGCACCACGCGGTGGAAGAGCGCGCGCAGCTGCGGCGTGTCTAGTGGCAGCACGGGCAGCCGACAATTGCCGGCGTCGTCGACGTCACCACGCCAGGCGACACCGTCGGGCGCCTCCGCCAGCCGCCACCAGCGCGCCGTCAGCAGCGCCGTGGCCATCAGCGTCCACAGAAACAACAGCGACGCGAGGTAGCGGAACATCAGACCGACACGCAGCAGCGAGAACCGAAGCAGCTGCATGACTGTCCGATCCAGCGGCGCCAGGCTGGTCGCCGTTGCACTTCAACGGCAGCCGGTTGCCGTACCCCTGCACTTCACCTACCCCCGAGTCGTTTTCTGAGCGGACGTTGTTGTTTGCGACTCGAGTTGTTTGCCTCACTGTTGGATGTCTTTCCGATTATCTGGGGCTTTTCTGATATGTTTCGGATTGTTCTTTGGTACCGTCAGACTGCCATCTCGCTGCGGGGCTGATCTTCCAACTTCCACCTTGCTCTCGTCCCAGCAGTATGTCTGACCTCTGACTCCTTGCCCCCTGTCGAGCCTACCAACTACTTTATTGCCATCGTACTCTCATATGGCTGTCTTCCAGATGCCTCTTGTTTGTTCAGCCGTCTTCTTCGGCGACCTCTTGTTATCTCCCGCAGTGCTGCAATATCAGCGCATGTTTTGTGAGGATTAAATGAAAGGATGTGTTCAAGCAGGGTGCATATTTGAATATTTTGAAATGCATGACGGCTGTAAAGGGTCCTATCAATGTTTCATTTGGTAAGATTCTCGCTCGTTGAGTCCCTACTTCAATTGCGATCGATTGATTGATCTATACCCGATAATTAATCGAATTAATTGATTGACATATTTGATGTAATTTAATGACATAGTTAATATTTCTGTCTCCCAACTAACCTTTACCCCCTCCCCTGGAGGAAACTTAACGGTGTCGAGCCCACTGTCTTAGGCCATTGCGGCCGGGACAGGGACCAGAGGGCGAAAGCTCGGTCCACGGGTGCAACTAATCCGGTATTTTTTCAGTCAGGAGGGACACTTGCTGGGGGGGGGGGCGACCCTTACTCACCATGGCGCGCGCCGCCAGCATCACACAAGGCGCCTACCTAGTAGGCACCTACACAGAGGCAGGTCACGACATCACGAAGGAGTCGTCTTTCACTCTCGAGAGGGCTCTCCGACACATTCTCAACTCAACACACTTCACGATCCATATTCACAGAACCCACATCATCGTTCAAACACAGAGCAACGCTGACACACAAACTCTAATAGACACAATCACCTTCAACAACCAGTGCTGATCCTTCGTGTTATATCGCACTCTGAGCACCAGCCGAGGATACATTTGCGACCCGGAACTGGATAACCTACCACTTGACAGCATCGCCGCACTGTTCGATGCCTCAGCCCTCATGGACGCCACAGTCACAATCAGTCAGATTAGACGGGAGGCACGTCCGACTAACAAACTTCTAGTATACTGACCTTCGACTCACAATACCTCCCATCACAAGTCCACATACACAACAAGGCATACGAGGTTCGCCTCTACGTGCCTTTGCCACTACGGTGCCGGGGGGGAGAGAGTGTTTTTTTAGGCGTGCCGGACCATAAAGGTCATTTGCGCCGCCTTTAAAGCGAGTACGTTACATGTCTGTCTATAAAGCGAGCGTTTGCGATTAAGGTACAGGCAAGTGGACATTTACGTTAAGGAATTTTACGTTAGTTTGCGTGATATTTTAGGTGCTGAAGGCGAGGGTCTGGGTTGGGGACAGCTCCCTGATGTCTAAATGGTTTAGTTTTACTTTACTCCTCCACAAAATAATTCGTAGTTTGGGTGGGAGTGGGAGTGTTTAGAGAGTGGCGAGAAGTTGATTTTGCCAGGGTGCCGGATTTAGCCTACTCTTATCGAAGAGCACCGAGGGATCTTTACCGTGCGAACAAGGAGGTAATTGTCCACACCGCCTATCACGCCGGCCGCCGCGTGTTAGTTGTTAGTAGCGGGTTAGTCTAAGCATGCCATGCAGGGTTGTCAGTTGGGTTAGTACGGTGTTTGGCAATTCGGCTCTTCTATGTCCGCTGTACCTCTGAGTAGCCGTTTACGTTATGAGTTGCAAGGCAAATCGGCTCATCTACGTCCGATGGTTCCTCTGAGTAGTCGTTTTACGTTATGCTAATTTGTATTTTTATTTTGTTCATGTTTTCATAAGGCAAGTCGGCTCATCTACTTCCGACGGCACCGCTAGGTAGCCATTTATTTCTAATTCAGAAGCAAATCGGCTCATGTACGTCCGACGCCATGCGGGGATGGCTATTTACGTGTTTCCTACGAGTGTTTCGCGGTTATGCATTGCGAGTTCATGTGATTGTTGGTCTTGTGGTGCCTACAGTGCTCCTGCCAGTTTTGTGGCATACAGATATTCAAATAGCAATTGAAGGAGTTCTGGGTGCTTGTCACGGAGAAGCGATGGAAGCGATAGGGTGATGCCCTCTTTTTGGCAGAATGCCTTAAGTGGTTGTCTTTGAGAGCTAAAGCTACTACAGTCTAGCAGGATGTGGCCTATGCTTAACGTGGTGTTGCAGGTGCCGCAGTGCGGTGTTGTATATTGGTCACCCTCTAATTGAGGCTGTGTTGGTTTTGTGCACCCAGTTCTAAGTCTAGTGAGGATGACCTCTTTTTGTCGGTGAGATTGATTTGATGTGTTCCATGTGCCTATCGTTGGTTTGATTGCGTGGGTGTGATTGAATTTGTGTTGTGTTGAGTTGAGTTGTGTCCATGTGTTCTGTTGATGTTGGCGAATGTGGCGTTGTAGAAGTGTTTTGCAGTCGTCTACCGAATATTCCACGCTAGGGTAAGTGTTCAATGCTAAGGCTTGCTTTGCGAGCCGGTCTGCTTCTTCGTTACCTGGGATGTTGGCTTGGCCCGGAATCCAGAGGAAGGAAAAGTTCATGTTTACGTTATGGGCCACGAGTTGTTGGATTCTATCAACGAAGTGATGTGGACAGTCGTGGGTGTTGCTAATTGACACTACGGTGCCGGTTCTGTTTGCGTTATGGACATGGCGAACGTGCATGCGCGTCGCCAACTCCTAGATGCAGTCAGTGCGCCGGTCACCACACGGTATCCGACTGCAACTCTTCCGAAAGGAGGTGTGCAGGCTGTGATGGGCCACACCCCGCCACCGACCCCGATTTCCCCAAGTGGGCATACGAGAGAAAGGTGTGCTGGTATGCGGCAACTTACAGGGTGCCACATGCAACAGCACGGCAGCATCTACGCAGCATCACCACCACTGGCATTCCCACCTCCACAACCGCACCTTCCCACACCACACCTACCGCCGGGCGAAGCTACGCAGCGACGCTCTCCACACCTAAGCCCACACCCCCTCCAACACCTGCTCCCACCCGTCCTACCATCCCACCAGCAGCCGGCTCCCGGAACCCGGCACACCTCCCTCTTCAACGCTCTGCCGACTATCACCTCAACCGCCCCACCGATACCCGACTTCACCGGTCCACGCCCCTCGACCTCACCGCTCACCACTCCTTCCCACGCCACCCCACCCTGGACCTGGCCTCCTCCCACACCCACTCCACTTCAGACCTGGCCCTTACCCACATCCCTTTCACCCTCGACCCGGCCTCCTTCCACACCCTTTCCACCGCGGATCCGGCCTGCCACGCCCTCCCCACCGCGGACCGGGCCTCATTGCCTTCCCACTCCACCTCAGACCCGGCCCATGTCCACCACCATCCCACCTCAGGCACGGCCTCCCATGTCCACCCCGCATCATCCCTCCTCCAACACCCATCAGACCCAGACCCGGTCCCCATCCCATCCCCCACCGATACCCACCCATCCTCCACGAGACACGGCCGTGCCCCTTCGCGTCACCGCCTCCAACCGGCCAGGGTCCTCCTCGCCACCCTGAAGCCTTCCCTCCACTCCCTCCTCCAGGGCCTCGGCCCCTGCCACACCCATCCGGCCGGCCAAAACAAAGGCCTAGAACCAAGGCCGTCACATCCACCCAGACCAAAGCAAGTCCACGGCCACCATCTCCTACCAACCTACCCCCCCCACCACCTCCTGCACACCCACCCAAACTCACTCAAAAACCTCGTCTGAGGCCAGCACTCAGACTGAACCTACCACTCCTGCCAAGCCCGTCGAACCCACAACACCAGACCAACGAATTCCCGCCCGAACCTACCGCGCCGCTCAAGCGCAAATTCCGCCCCCACTCCACCCAATCACCTCCCAGGACCCGTGCGACCAGGTCCGGGCTACCACCCCTGCCTGGATCACCTCCCATCCCTCTCTCCGTTCACCGGTTCAACCTTTTCCCCCAACTCGACACCGACAACACCCCAGCATAGGAACACCACCAGTCACTAAACGCGTTCGGCAATGGGACTTTTTCTGCAGTGGAATACCGGTGGCCTTCCAGGCAAGTTCATAGAATTCAAATCGGAATTCTTGCAACAAAAACCATTACTAGCTGTGCTCCAAGAGACTCACTTTCGAGATTCTGACTCCACTTGGAACAAAATCCCAGATTACACTTGGCACGTCGACAACGTAAACAGCCTACATCGGAAATGGGGCGCAGCCATACTCATTGCAAACAGCATACCCCATCTTCGAGTAACGTTAAATACTCCCCTGAACCGTGTAGCAGTCAGCCTCAAAATTTCCCATTGCCAAACCACAGTCTCTCACTATGCATTTCACCGTCAGCTGCAACGCCCACACTACAGGAGCTTAGCGACTTGCTGCTTCAGGCTCCACCAGTTATCATTATGGGAGACTTTATTGCTAAACACCTCTCCTGGGGAAGCGACCCGACTGATACTACAGTACGCGAAGTTCACCAGTTTTTTTTCGGACTACAACTTAGTACCTCTTAACACCGGGTCTGCCACCCACTACAACCCGACCTTAGGAGGATCGGACAGTTGCATTGACTTAATACGCTGCTCCCAACGACTCAGCTCACTATTTGACTGGTCAGTTTCTCACGTTCCCGAGCTGAGCGACCACTACCCAATCACAACTAGGCTCAGCACGGACGCTATCCACCACACTAAGCCATTTAGACCATATTGGAACCTTAACAGAGCGAACTGGGTGAAATTCGAGGATCTGGTGTACCTTAACCTAGCAACTTCAGAGACCAGCAAAATCGAAGCAATCATAGGGGCCATCAGCTCAGCAGCACGAGACTCAGTCCCAAAAAGCAACAAATCTGAATTCCAAAAAGGCATCTACGCCATGGTAGACCCCGGACTGTCAAAGGGCAATCGCCGCACGGCGCCGTGCCCATACACAATTCAAAAAATTCGTGTGCGAAGCACACCTATCATCATACAGACAATGCCAAAAACACTGCCGGTCCACAATTCGAACAGCACGCCAAAACTGCTGGCAGTCTTTTGCTTCTCAATACAATAGCTTCACCCCTACCGGAAGAATCTGGGACTTCATGAAGCGTTTCAACCTGAAGCGCCCACCACCAGGCCCCTTCCCCCAGCTCACGGTGAAAGGACAGCACATCACTGACCCACAACAAGTCGTAGACCACTTTAAGCTACACTACGCCAGCGTATCTGGCAACAGCAACTACGAAACCACTATAGTAAGCGCTCTAGACACCCTTGCCTCCGAAGCAAATTTAAGCTCTAACAATGGAGAAATCTACAATCAGTCGTTTACTATGCACGAATTACACCTTGCCCTCAGCAAGTGTGGAAACACGTGGGTTGGGCCGGACAGCATCCATTACCAGTTTTTTAAACGTCTTAGCAAAAATTCCCTAACGTACCTACTAGCGGCCATAAATGAACTGTACCAAAGCGACACCTTTCCCGCCTCCTAGCGGGAAGGGGTAGTCATTCCATTGCCAAAGCAGCACAAAAATAATTCCCCTTAAAATGTTACAGACCCATCTCACTTACCAGCTGTGCTAGTATGCTGGTCGAGCGCATGGTCAACACACGACTAAGGCAATTTCTAGAACACAACGACCTGCTTGACGAATTTCAGTACGGTTTCCAGCGTCAAAAATTAACTACAGACAATCACATTAGACTAGTGCATGACATCAAAAGTGGTCTACGCATCAAACGCACAACAATAGCTGCCTACTTAAACATCACTGCCGCATTCGACCGAGTACACACGTCCGCACTGACACACAAACTCCACAAGGCACACTTCATTCTCAACTTCCTCAGAGACACCCTTAAGGTGCGATGCAGCAGTGTCACATCAAACACCATGACTCAGGAGCAGGGCCTGGCGCAGGGGAGCGTGCTCTCACCGAGCCTCTTCATGATCATAATCAACGACATACTTGCTGACCACATGGACACTTCACTTCAATGCTCACTTTTCGCGGTCGACATAGCCATTTGGACAACATCACAATGCTTCCTAAAAGCAGAAAATCCATTCAAGCAGATCTAGACCACATTGCAAAGTGGTGCAAAAGTTGGGGCTTCACCCTGTCCGGAGAAAAATCGTCCACCGTCACATATAGTCGTCTCTGCCCCACACCCACAATTCCCACCATATAGTATTCAAATTGCCAAGGCAGTTTGATCGAACGTCATCGAAGGAGTGCTCCAGAAGGAGGTGACCCGGTCGCCCGAACCAGCCAGTTGCCGTGAGGACCGACTTTGGCTGGACTCTGACCGGATCATTGTCGGCTCTGGTGCCCAGCAGCATGCGTCATATCATGTTCTTGCGACGACAACAACCAGAAGAAGATGAAGACCTGTCAGCCATTATCAACGAGTGGTGGTCCACGGAGACCTTCGGGACTAAGTACCGGGAACCGACACCACGATCGACAGACGACAACAGAGCGCTCAGCCTACTCGAAGAGAACACCAAGAAGATCGTAGGACGTTACTCGACGGGCCTGCTGTGGAAAGAAGACAACCCAACCTTTCCGAACAACAAACCTCAGGCCATTCAGCGGCTGCAAGCCACTGCAAGGAAGTTCAGGAAGCAACCGGATGTAGCTGAGAGATACCAAGCCACGATTGAAGCATACGTCACCGACGGTCACGCCCGGAAGCTGACACCTCAAAAAGCAGAAGCCCCGAACGATCGCCGACGGCATGATGCCCCATCATGCCGTCACAAGCCCTAACAAAGCGGACAAGGTCCGGGTCGTCTTCGACGCCGCCGCAGTCTACCGAGGGTCTCCCTCAACGAGAAGCTGCTGACTGGTCCAGACCTGCTGCAGAGCCTGCCCGGTGTCCTTTTGCGCTTCCGGGAAGGCCCCGTCGCTGTTGCTGCGGACATCAAGCAGATGTACCATCAAATCAGGATCACTGAAGAGGACCAACCAGCCATCAGCTTTCTGTGGAGAGATATGGATAGCGGCAGACGTCCAGACGTGTACCAGATGCAGAGCACCATCTTCAGCACCCGGTCATCGCCAGCCATCGCCAATTACGCCCTCAGGAGAACACTGCAAGAGCATTGGCGAAAGGACGCGGTGACAGGCTACAGGGAACCGGAACAGGTTCAAAAGAGTTTTTATATGGATGATTTTCTGCAGTCGGAGGTAGATGAAGCCTCCGCAAATGAGCTGAAGCAAGAAGCCACCAGAGCTCTCGCGGAAGGAGGATTCGAACTGACCAAGTGGCGGAGCAACAAGAGTGAAGCGCTAAAGGAGACACTTACCAGTGATAGGGCGAACCCGGACAGTGCTTTGTGCTTGGGCGCGTCGCCAGCTGCTGGGGAGAAAGCGCTCGGGTCGTCTGGGACGAAAGCGAAGACACACTGGGGTTTCGGTTGCGCCAATCAAACGAGCCGCTGACACAACGTGGAGTCCTAAGTCGAGCAGTCTCTGTTTTTGATCCGCTAGGAATAGGAGCTCCGTTCACTGTGCAGGCCAGAGTCATGATGCAGCGTTTGTGGTCCAGACAGTTGACTTGGGCCGAACCGCTACCGGAACCAGAACTGACATTATGGCTGGACTGGCTTCGCGAGTCGAACAACCTTACGCACGTCAGCGTTCCACGGTGTGTGGTGCATCTGGGGCTGTCTTTGGAGCTGTGGTGTATATGCGATCAACGACTCACGACAGCTACCATCACAGCAGGTTCCTCATCTCCAAGAATCGGGTGGCTCCTCTGAAGCGGCTATCGATAGTTCGACTTGAGCTGCAAGCTGCCCTATTGGGGGCGCGTCTCGCGGATGTAACATTGAGGGAACTGGAGAAGAAGCCCGTCACGACATTCTACTGGTCGGACAGCTACGTAGTACTGTAGTACCTAGCCAATGAGTCTCGCAGATTCCATGCTTTCGTAGCCAACCGTTTAGCTGAAGTGAAGGAACTGACTGCCGGCGGCTAATGGCGGCACGTTCCAGGGAAGTTAAATCCAGCCGACGATTGCTCACGAGGAACAACGTCTGAAGTAGCTGCCGAGCAGTGCGGCGGATGTTGGGGCCGGTCTGGCCGACTGCTGTCGCCTGCAGGTGGGCGCGCAGACTTTGCGGCATCGATTGCCCAATGCGCGACTTCAAGTTTGCGGCGCTGCCATTTCGGGCAGACTGCGCACTGAGCGCCACGACGTTGAGAGTAAGCCGCTCGGTGCGCTGGCTTAGCAGCGTGGAGGCCGGCTGCTGCCGCAGTGCCGCTGCCTCCTGCTGCGCCAGCACCGCCACCTCGCCTGCCCTGACAGCTGCCTCCTGCGCCCGGACTTCGGCCTGACGCGCCTGGGCGGCCGCACGTCCCATACCGGCCGCCGTCTGCCCTGCCGCCGCGCAATCCTCTCGAAGGCTGCGTTGACAGCCGCCGCCTTGAGCTGTCCCGCGGTCGCCGTCACCGCCTCCAGCTGCGTCTGCAAGGCGGCCTCGCGGCCGGCAGCGGCGCTCAATTCGTCGCAGATCGAACGCTTCCAAACCGCTCAGTTCGCGCGGCTGGCACCACCCTTAGTTCATATTTACTCAGGGGAGGAAAACGTGCCTTCGCCTCCCTGTTTGCGTGTGTTTGGCTCTGTCGGTCTGGACACTGTGCCGATTCAGGTACTGGAATGTGTGTCATAGAGTCAGGGGTGTATATTTTTTAAAAACATTGGGGGGGGGGGGGCGAAGTGCCAACGCACTAGACCCCCCCCCCAACCAAAAACTCATCGGATTTCGCCCGCTATATTTTCAGATCTCAGAAATTCTGATTATTTATTCAACGATGTGTATGTTTATGTTTATTCAGTATCCTCACCAACGGGGAAAATCGTCCAATAACTGGTGAAGTCACATAATAAAAAAAAGCAGTGCACAGTGCATGTCAACATAACAACTCTGAGTAATAGCATACGACTGCAGTGCCATATAGTGGGCTCGGATCTATCGTCACCGTCACCGTCACCGTTACCCTCCTCCTCACTCCACACACCAACAAACACACACCGGCTTAATTAAAAATACTTTAGCGATCAGATGCAGGCTAAAACACACCGGCCTTGACGGAGCATCAGAGCGCAGCGGACCTGAACTGTGATGACGATGAGTGAAAATATTTCCTTGGTGCCTAACAGGGAGGGGCATTTTTCCCTGTAGTACGCCACTGCGGCTGCTCAACGTGTTTTTTCCCGCAGATTGCACCATCGAGAGTAGAATGGCCTTTCGGATAATTTTCCTTCGGGACCCATTCTTAATTTTCCGTTGCTCTGGTCGATTCGATAGAGTCCCCTTGTTATTTTTGTGTTGAAGTCTATTTTTTAAGCCCCCTGCACGATATTTTGAACCCGGGTACGATTCTTTGGATTCCCGGTGCGTTTTTTTCGGTGCCCCAACAGGTTTCTTTCCGGCGTCCGACGATTTCCTATTTTGTGGATCCTTGACGCAATTTTTGTGTCCGCAGGGTGACATTCCTGGTTGGTTTGTTGGTTGGTTTGGAATATATTGGTTTTTGGGAAGCCAGCTGCGACTTGTGGGGCTCCGGCGCGACGTTTTGGTCCGAGTGAGATTTTGAAGAGAAGCGGCGTGATTTTTTTGGTCCAAGTGCGATTTTTGGGGCCCCGTGATCGCTTGTTGGGATCCCTTGCGCGAGTTTTAGTGGCTACGACACGTTTTGGGGGGCCCAACACGTTTTGTAGGCTTTTGGAGCCATTGTTGAGATCCCAGATTGATTTTCCGTGTCCGGACTGTTTTTTATTTCCACAGCTTCATTTGTTGGGTGATCTCAACGAGACTTTTAGAGCCCCGGTGCGACCTGTCATGCCTCTAGCGTGATTGTCAGGGGCCGTGGTGATAATTTTTAGTACCCCCAGTCTCAGCGTGATTTTCAGGAGGCCCTGGCCCGACCGTTTGTGGCCCCCGTCGTGATTTTCTTCAACCCCGGCACGACTTTTTTGCGGCCCCAGCGTGATTTTCAGGGGCCCAGATGCAAACTTTTGAGGCCCCAGCGTCATTATCAGGTGCCCCTGCGCTACTTTTTGGGTCCCCCAATGTGGCTTTTCTGAGCCCCGGTGCGATTTTTGGTGGACCAAGCGGGATTTTTAGGGAGCATGGCGCATTTTTTCCTGAGCTCGGCACATTCTTGGGGGCCCCACAACCTGTCAGGATGGGGGGGGGGCATCTGCCCACAATGCCCCCCCCCATTCGGTATGTCACTGTGCCATGCAATGACGCAACATAAGAATCCAGGAATAGTTCATCTGTGTCATCACTCACATGTGATTTCAACTCCCCAGTTCTCCAGACATTTTGAGGAAAGTCAAACATCTGCTACATGGATCGGCAAGGATGGATTGTAAGGCAACAGGGATACCATGGCATTCCGATCACAGTAGTTATGCTGCAATACATACCTTCTTCCACAGGCTGCTTTGGAGATGGATGCGCTACTGAAGTTTGGTCAGGGTTGGTGTTGGAGGTGGATGGAGCAACACTGTGAAGGACATAACATATGGTTCAAAAGACTTCTGTGCACATTAACAATACAGGGGATAAAGTAACATTTTCATTAATTGACTTCTATGGTGTCCTGAGTGAGTAGGACAATCGAGATGGGTTTCTGTGATATGCATTGTAGAAGTAATGTTATGATGTAGCCTTTAGACCCCAGTGGGAATTGTAGGAAAGTTCCTATATAGGTCACATGATAGTCTAGTATGACCTCGCGTTCACGTCACTCCCGTTGTAAAGTTCCAAAGTTCTCTGCACTATTTGCATTGTGCAGCAGGAAGAGCAAATAGACGGCAACAGACAAACACCAGAAAACTCGTACATAAAAATGTTCCACACCGACGAACAGCCGTGATATTACCTACTGTTGAGTTTAAGGCAGAAATCTGTTATTAATTTAGAACGCGCGACCGCCAGCGTTACAGATCCGCGTCGCCTGGCTGCTCAGAGATGACTCTCCTCGGGGGTGGGTCGTGAGGTCTGTCGGCTACCGGCACCAGAATATCCGCCGCGGACGGCGGCCGTCGGCCCGGTAAAAGCGCTGGCTTAGCTGCGGCAGCGCCGGCCGAGAATTGGACTCTGACCCTACGTCCGGTCACTGCCGCGGCACGGACCGGCAGCGAGCCGCCAGCCGGCTCAGGCTCGTGAGGCGTTACATTTACGGCATACATTTACGTTACACTTACGGTCGGCTGGCTTACGGGGTCACATCATTTACAGTTACGGGACAGCCAAAAGTGCAATTTTATGGAAATTCTGTTACAACACATCATGAGGTCCGAAGATCGAATTAAATTTCCAGATTAATTCTGAGCTTCTCCGGAACGCGTAGTCATACTAAAATCCCAAAAATGCTGTCTAATTTACATGAAGCGTACAGCCATGTAAAATCACACATCGTTGAGAGCCATGAACGGAACCGGGAGTACGCAGACCGCAAAGCCAAGCCGCGAAATTTCAAAATTGGAGATCCCGTATATTATTATGACACAACGGTACAACCTGGCACGTCGCCAAAGTTCTCGCTGCCGTGGAAACCATACTTTCGGATTATCAAGCAGACTAGCCCAGTAAATTATGTGATCAGATATCAGACCTCCGGTAAGATCCGGCTGGTGCATACCCAGAAATTACGGCTAGCCGATCCGAACACGGCATGGTAACCCACCAAGGACCAAGACCAGTGAACCAGAAATATTTAGAGAAAACTGCAAAAGTAGATGGTACCACCCCTGAACGAGTACAACTTTCTAGGTCAGCCAAACGGGCCGAGGCCGGCCCTGATTACAGTCACTGTGAGGATTGGCCCATGGACGTATGCAGCCCACAGAGAACAAAGGATGATGAAACCGCTGAGTTGACAGAGCCCATGCCTGGCTCGGTGCAACCACCGCCGGTCGAGTCTGACCTGCCGGAGAGATCGCCTATCACCCAGTCAGCAGATGCAGCCGAGCCATCACCGGTATCAAGTGATACCGAGACAGATATTCCTCTGTCTGAACCAGTTCAGAGAAACAAAAGGCCGTTGCCGTCGACTAGTGAGTCAGACGACGATACCCCACTTTCGGAACTAGTTGAAAGAAACAAGAGACCACTTCCCTCTTCGAGCGATTCAGAAGACAATTTACCCCTTTCAGAATTAGCAGAACGTCTAAAACGACCACTGCCCACGTCCAGTGATTCAGACCCTGAAACTTCACAATCGCAATTGGCGAAACGTTTAATACCTCCAATTAGCGAGTCGGAAGATGAAATTCCGCTTTCAGAATTAACAAAACACTTGCAGGACTCGACTGAAAGCCCAATGAGGCCAGTCCCTGAAAAAAAACGACCTTTGGTGGAATCATCTGATGGATGGAATTGCATGGATCGTCCTCCATGCAAACTTGAAATTCACGATGACTCTGCCACTTCCACTGATTACGAAGCCGATGTCGACCGTGTCAATGTCATACCTGATAAAACAAGTGTATTCGCGAATTTTGTGGACAAACAGAACATAATGATGTTAGCACAAAATGAAGCCATGATGAACCAATTCAAATTACAAATGATGATGCTCCAATCAATGCTTAAGTAACGGCTCAAGTAGATATATCGTTGAGAGTGTGCCAGTGAGTCGCCTCAAGTTATTGTATAACTGTATTGTTGACGCAGTAACGCCACAATTTGGTGACGGAGTAACGCCACCTACCGGCATGATGATTGCCGACGTGATTGATGTGGTGCGTGCGGCACCATTTTGATAGAACCCCATATGGGCATAATGATGATTGATGTGATGTTGTGACGTCACCTGTCCTGATGTCTTGTGTGACATATTGTCAACTGTTAGTAACATGTATTTGGTGGTCAAAATAAAACGCCGGACCTATGCTTCCGCATCTTTGAACCTGGAACCCGCAGCAACCTTCAATCCAACCCATTCCGCTCGGTGAAGACCTCGTCATCCGTGCTGGCCATGAGCCAACATCGACACGACCTGACGACCGGGCGTGACGAGACGATCACGCCGGCTGCCACAGGATATCGACAGGTGGGCCACCTGCGGCCACCTTATGCAGAGGCAGACAGGAAGCACCTGCAACACGAGCCAACCAGCGGCCGTTTTGTCCGGCCAGTTCGACGACTGGTCCGTTGGCTCGGCGCTAGCGCCGCCGCCGAGGAACCGAGCGCCGCTGTAACCTGAGCGCCGCCGCTGCGCTGACGAGCGCCACCACGGAAAGGCGCTGACGAGCGCCGCCATTGAGAGCGCTGGCACCGACAACAACCCGACTACTGGAGTGGCGCTGCTGAGCGCCGCTGCAGACGTGAGCGCCACTGCAAACGTGAGCGCCGCCGCAAGCGATGCGACCGTCGCCGCTGCGGACGCAACCGTTGCCGCAAGGGACGCGAGCGCTGCAGCAAAAGACGCGAACGCCGCCTCTGTCAGCGCAACCGCTGCCACCGAGAGCGCGGCTAGTGGCATACCGGACATAGCAGCCATGCTGGCGGACATTCACGAACGTGTGATATGTTTCCATGAAGATCTGGCAGAGCGCCAGAACGAGCCGGATAGTGAGCCAGATGAGTGACATGCGGTAAATACCGCAATTCGGCGTGTTGAACGAGGACAAAGGTCACCCACGTTCTAACACCCCTCCCCGAACCGGACTTAACATTATAACCTAGTGCGTGCGCGACAGTGATCGCTGAGAGTTGATAATGTATCATTCGCCGCATATTAGCATAAGGTGTACTAACATGAATCAGGGCATGGGTACCCCTTACAGACCCCTAGACTAACCCGCGTATGACTGTGTGTAATAGGAACTTGTGTTAATCTGTTGTCGTATCGTGAGTGTTTGTTGATTCGTGTGTGATTGTAGAAGGCCGTAATTTGTCTGAGTGAAGCTCAGAATTAATCTGGAAATTTAATTCGATCTTCGGACCTCATGATGTGTTGTAACAGAGTTTCCATAAAATTGCACTTTTGGCTGTCCCGTAACTGTAAATGATGCGACCCCGTAAGCCAGCCGACCGTAAATGTGACGTAAATGTATGCCGTAAATGTAACGCCTCACGAGCCTGAGCCGGCTGGCGGCTCGCTGCCGGTCCGTGCCGCGGCAGTGACCGGACGTAGGGTCAGAGTCCAATTCTCGGCCGGCGCTGCCGCAGTTAAGCCAGCGCTTTTACCGGGCCGACGGCCGCCGTCCGCGGCGGAGATTCTGGTGCCGGTAACCGACAGACCTCACGATACAACCCCGAGGAGAGTCATCTCTGAGCAGCCAGGCGACGCGGGTCTGTAACGCTGGCGGTCGTGCGTTCTAAATTAATAACAGATTTCGGCCTTAAACTCAACAGTAGGTAATATCACGGTTGTTCGTCGGTGTGGAACATTTTTACGTACGAGTTTTTCGGTTCTTCACTGTTGCCGTCTATTTACTCTTCCTGCTGCACAACACAAATAGCGCAGAAAACTTTGGAATTTTACAACGGGAGTGACGCGAACGCGAGGTCATACTAGACTATCACGTGACCTATATAGGAACTTTCCTACAAGTGGTGACCGTAGGACCCGGACTTTCTACGACTTTCTACGACTTTCTACAAGTGCGCCCAGACAGCAGATTAACCAACACCAACGTAGACCATCAACACGCCGTTCAGCACGGAGGGAGAAGAGAATCGACTTCCGCGCCAATAAGTAAGTCGGAGCAAAATTCCAAAATCCTTCCAAAATACCACCTCCGATTTTCGACCACAAATAGAACTGTTTTAAAATTGCATAATTGTGCCGTATTCCTGTTGTGCACTCAATACTGTGTGTGTGAACTATTGTGTGAATTGCGAGCCGAATTTGAAACATATAATTATCCACAAAGTGAACAAATAATTTAGAAAAAATATAGAGAGGCAACGTAGCCTAATTAAACATGACTGAATCTACCTTTGATAGACTTGCCGACAGTTTGAACACAATTCGACTGGAAACGAGAGAAGAGAGAATGACCCAGAACGTCAAACACTTTTCTGGAGACAGTCATAATAAGCTATGCGATTGGATACGCCTATTGGAGCGTATAAATTTCGGCATGGACGACGAACAAATGCAGATAATTTGCATCGAAACGCTTTCTGGACCTGCAGCCGAATTCATGCAACGCGTGTTCCTTCAGCAACCACATATGACGTGGGCACAAATTAAACAAGTCATGCGAGAGAGATACTCTGACCTTTCGGATCAAAAATGTTCCCAAGAAAGTTTGCGAAAGATGAAACAAAATCGTGGTCAGCTCGTTCAGAATTTTGGGGAGCGACTACTCGCTCTGGCACGTGAAGCATACACAGACTTCGAAAATCCCACAACGCAGGACATACTGATAGACGTTTTTAATAGAGGCGTTCAAAGTAGCTCTTTAGTAAATAAAGTATACCGACAGCAGTTCCGAACTCTCGAAGAAGCCATCCAATTTGCAGTAAGATAACAAAAGGAGGACAAGGTTATTCAGGTCTGTAGAGGGGTACAGAATGACGAACCGATGGAGATTGACTCGAGTAATCTGGACAAAGGAGAGGACAGAATAGACAAAATAGAGAAACTAGTGCTGGCAATAGGCCAGACAGTGGAAAAATTGGCAACAAGAAATCCAGAAAGTGAGAAACCACAAACGGATAATCATCCTCAGCCTGCACCCCAAATATTTCACCCATCGCATTAAGGTTACCACCTACCGCCGCGAGCTTACCCCTCAGGATCCCACTATGGACCCCCTCAGCCACGACCCCCATGGGCCCTAGAATGTGGAAAGCACCACCAAACCCAGCCTACCGTTGGACTTCAGATGGCAGACCCATCTGTGTAAGGTGCGAAAAATTGGTCACCTCGAAAGGCAGTGCCGCTCGCAACCCATCAGCCAGTCGGAAAACTGATGAGCTCTGTCACGACTGACCACCGCGATAGGGCTAGACAAATTCAGAAAGAGGAAACAAAGAGAAAACAGAGGAAGAATGTCAGGAAAAAGAGAAATCCCGAAAAACCTAAACAGAAACTGACCCGTGTCCAACAAATTTGCATCAAGGCGAACACACCCATGGCTTGGCTTCATATAGGCAACAAAAAAGCATATACGCTCGTGGACACTGGAGCTGATATATCATTGACTTCGACAAAATTATTGACAAAATTGCGGAGAAAAAATGTTATAAATTTATCAGAGGACCGACGAGATTGCATACCACTGATATCCGCCAGTGGCCATCGCCTGAAAAATATCGGAGTCGGAACCTTCATGGTTGAGATGAGCAAATTCCGAAAACCGTTCGCATTTCAAATTGTGGAGGACCTGAAACAGGAAGGCATGTTGGGAAATGATTTTTTTGACGAAGTTTGGAGCGAAATTAGATTTCGAGAAGAAAGCCCTCTGCATCGAAGGAAACATGATTCCATCGAGACCACAAAAACAGACCAGTGCGCAGACAAGCTCACTCGTCCGAGTCAAGGGACGAATCCACATTCCCGCCAACACTGTCGTGGAATGTCCAGCCTACATTAACCGTGTCCAACAAATCGATCAAAACTGTCATGTACGCTCGCTGGATGATATGCCGCTGATCTCTGAGGAACCTGGCTTGTTCATAGCAGAATTAATAGCGAAACCTGATCAACATAACCGTGTGCCAGTTCGAATTGTCAATGCCACTACTTGAGATTTCTCTTTGTACCCAGAGCAGGTAATCGCATTCGCTGAGACTATAGACGGCTCTGACCTAGAAAACCTCATTGATTTGACCCAGGACATTGAACTGACGCTGCCGATCGCACCTTCTGACCCGCTCGATCAAGCCAAACTGGCTCACTTGACTGGCGCTGACAAAGACAGACTAGAACAGCTGTTACGTGCTAACACTGACTTATTTGCCGAGACTGACGCAGAACTTGGAACGACTGATGTCATCAAGATGGACATTGACACTGGAGATAACCCACCGATCCGACAGGCTCCTTCCAAAACGCTATTCTGTCACCGAAAATACGTAGAAGAACAAATTAAAGTAATGCTAGAAGCAGGAATCATTGAAGAATCAGACAGTCCCTGGGCCGCCCCGATAGTGATTGTTCACAAAAAAGATGGAAGCAACCGGTTTGCGATTGACTTGAGAAAATTAAATAAGGTGACCAAGAAAAATAGCTATCCACTTCCCCTCATTGAGGACATTCTTGCCTCTTTGGCAGGAGCGAACATCTTTTCGTCCTTCGATCTGAAAGCTGGTTATTGGAAAATTCCGATGTCCGAAGAGAGTATTCCAAAAACGGATTTCACGTGTTTTTTAGGCAGGTGGAACTTTCGAAAAATGGCATTTGGCATTGTAATGCACCATCTAAATTTATTGAATTGATGAACAAAGTGTTGTCTGAAATTCAAAATCAGTTTGCAACAGCGCCTATATCGATGACATAATAGCATACTCGAAAACGTTTGACGAACATTTGGCCCATCTTGAAGAAGTTTTCCGCCGACTACGAAAAGCGAAATTGAAACTAAAACTTTCCAAAGGTGACTTCTTGAAAGAAAAAGTACAGTACTTGGGACACATGGTGTCAGCTTCTGGCATCCAGCCAAACCCTGAGAAGGTTGAAGCGATTCAATATATGGCAGCCCCGACTAACGTCAAGGGAGTCCGCTCATTTATCGGTAGGTGTTCATACTACCGTCGCTTCATTCCCAACTTCAGCAAAATCTCAGCGCCACTTATAAACCTCATTAAGAAACATACAAAATGTGATTGAACAGAAGAGTGTGAACATGCTTTCGAAACACTGAAACAAAAATTAGCTTCCGCGCCCGAATTGGCATATCCCGACATCACGAAAGAGTACAAGTTATACACGGACGCCTCCCAAGAAGCGATTGGAGCCGTGTTAGTACAGGAACACGGAGACATTGAAAGAGTGGTACAGTACCTGTCGAAACAATTGAACGAAACCCAACGTGAATGGCCGGTGGTACAGAAACAGGCGTATGCGTGCGTTTGGGCTGTGCAAAAATTACGCCAATATTTGCTTGCATCGAAATTTACCATTCTGCCCGATCACCGTCCACTTACCTTTTTGAACCTGTCAGAAATGAAGAATCCAATGTTGCAGAGATGGGCTATCATGCTTTCATAGCACAACTACGAAATAATTTATCTTAAAGGAAGCAAAAATGTCGTTGCAGCCCATCTGAGTAGAATACACGAATCAGACCAAGCCGTGAATGTCATTGATTTAGACCATGTTCCCATGGGTGATCTCCGCCAAACCGAATTCAGAAAACCAGAGGAAGAGCTGAGCAGAGAGGAGAAATTTAAGGACGTACTAGTGAGATGGGGAAACAGAGAAACTGCAGAAGGCAGATGAGGACATATAAAATATTCGAAAAATCACGAAGGACAAAAATCACGCAGATTATCGGGACATCGTTTTGCATCATATGGAATTGGACAAACTGAGTTACAAAATTAGCGACGGACCTCGCTGTGGACCATTTCCAGGCTTACAAATATGCGTGCCTAAGTCTTTGAGACAGGATGTATTGAAGGAGATGCACGGAGGTTTCTTTGCAGGACACATGGAACCCGCGAAAACATACGAAAAGCTTAAATTTAGATATTACTGGAACGGAATGTGGAGAGACACGGTGGCCTACCTCAAAGCCTGCGTGCCTTGTACAGGACGCAGAGCCAAAGCAGCCCCAGCACCCATGCAGGCGATGACAGTACCTCACTATCCCTTTGAAATGATTGCTATCGACACTTGTGGACCATACCCAGAAACGCAAAAAGGTAACCGTTACGTCATCACGAACATCCATTTGTTTTCCTCTTGGCCGGAAAGTTTTTGCACTAAGCGAAAGGATGCTAATACCGTCGCGAAAATCCTTATGGAAGAAATCATTCCACGCCACTCATGTTCACGCGTAATACTTTCGGACTTAGGAACATAATTTAGAAATGCCATTGTAGACGAGCTGGAAATATGTTTGAATATTCGCCATATCACCACCAGTGCGTATAGGCCGCAAAGTAATAGCCGTTGCGAACGCTACCATCGATGCCAAAACGAAATATTAGCAAAAACAATCAACAGAAATCAAGATGATTGGGACATAAAAATTCCCGCCACTCTTGCCGCCTATCGGACCGCAAACATTGGAAGCTCTGGAACCATATCGACATTATTCACACTGTACGGTAGAGACCCCGTTCTCCCTTTAGACAATTTGCTCCAGCCTAAAATGAAATATTACGGAGAAGACGAAGAGAAAGAGCAAATAAGTCAGTGTTAGCACGTAACAGCTGTTCTAGTCTGTCTTTGTCAGCGCCAGTCAAGTGAGCCAGTTTGGCTTGATCGAGCGGGTCAGAAGGTGCGATCGGCAGCGTCAGTTCAATGTCCTGGGTCAAATCAATGAGGTTTTCTAGGTCAGAGCCGTCTATAGTCTCAGCGAATGCGATTACCTGCTCTGGGTACAAAGAGAAATCTCAAGTAGTGGCATTGACAATTCGAACTGGAACACGGTTATGTTGATCAGGTTTTGCTATTAATTCTGCTATGAACAAGCCAGGTTCCTCAGAGATCAGCGGCATATCATCCAGCGAGCGTACATGACAGTTTTGATCGACTTGTTGGACACGGTTAATGTAGGCTGGACATTCCACGACAGTGTTGGCGGGAATGTGGATTCGTCCCTTGACTCGGACGAGTGAGCTTGTCTGCGCACTGGTCTGTTTTTGTGGTCTCAATGGAATCATGTTTCCTTCGATGCAGAGGACTTTCTTCTCGAAATCTAATTTCGCTCCAAACTTCGTCAGAAATTCATTTCCCAGCATGCCTTCCTGTTTCAGGTCCTCCACAATTTGAAATGCGAACGGTTTTCGGAATTTGCTCATCTCAACCATGAAGGTTCCGACTCCGATATTTTTCAGGCGTTGGCCACTGGCGGATATCAGTGGTATGCAATCTCGTCGGTCCTCTGATAAATTTATAACATTTTTTCTCCGCAATTTTGTCAAATAATTTTGTCGAAGTCAATGATATATCAGCTCCAGTGTCCACGAGCGTATATGCTTTTTTGCTGCCTATATGAAGCCAAGCCATGGGTGTGTTCGCCTTGATGCAAATTTGTTGGACACGGGTCAGTTTCTGTTTAGGTTTTTCGGGATTTCTCTTTTTCCTGACATTCTTCCTCTGTTTTCTCTTTGTTTCCTCTTTCTGAATTTGTCTAGCCCTATCGCGGTGGTCAGTCGTGACAGAGCTCATCAGTTTTCCGACTGGCTGATGGGTTGCGAGCGGCACTGCCGTTCGAGGTGACCAATTTTTTCGCACCTTACACAGATGGGTCTGCCATCTGAAGTCCAACGGTAGGCTGGGTTTGGTGGTGTTTTCCACATTCTAGTGCCCATGGGGGTCGTGGCTGAGGGAGTCCATAGTGGGGTCCTGAGGGGTAAGCTCGCGGCGGTCGGTGGTAATCTTAATGCGATGGGCCAAATATTTGGGGTGCAGGCTGAGGATGATTATCCGTTTGTGGTTTCTCACTTTCTGGTTTTCTTGTTGCCAATTTTTCCACTGTTTGGCCTATTGCCAGCACTAGTTTCTCTATTTTGTCTATTCTGTCCTCTCCTTTGTCCAGATTACTCGAGTCAATCTCCATCGGTTCGTCATTCTGTACCCCTCTACAGACCTGAATAACCTTGTCCACCTTTTGTTCTCTTGCTGCAAATTGGATGGCTTCTTCGAGAGTTTGGAACTGCTGTCGGTATACTTTATTTACTAACGAGCTACTTTGAACGCCTCTATTAAAAACGTCTATCAGTATGTCTTGCGTTGTGGGATTTTCCAAGTCTGTGTATGCTTTACGTGCCAGAGCGAGTAGTCGCTCCCCAAAATTCTGAACGAGCTGACCACGATTTTGTTTCATCTTTCGCAAACTTTCTTGGGAACATTTTTGATCCGAAAGGTCAGAGTATCTCTCTCACATGACTTGTTTAATTTGTGCCCACGTCATATGTGGTTGCTGAAGGAACACCCGTTGCATGAATTCGGCTGCAGGTCCAGAAAGCGTTTCGATGCAAATTACCTGCATTTGTTCGTCGTCCATGCCGAAATTTATACGCTCCAATTGGCGTATCCAATCGCATAACTTATTATGACTGTCTCCAGAAAAGTGTTTGACGTTCTGGGTCATTCTCTGTGCTCTCGTTTCCAGTCGAATTTTGTTCAAACTGTCGGCAAGTCTATCAAAGGTTATTTTAGTCATGTTTAATTAGGTTACGTTGCCTCTCTATATTTTTTCTAAATTATTTGTTCACTTTGTGGATAATTATATGTTTCAAATTCGGCTCGCAATTCACACAATAGTTCACACACACAGTATTGAGTGCACAACAGGAATACGGCACACCTAAGTTCCAAAGTTATCTGCACTATTTGTATTGTGCAGCAGGAAGAGTAAATAGACGGCAACAGTCAAGCACCAAAAAACTCGTACGTAAAAATGTTCCACACCGATGAACAACCGTGATATTACCTACTGTTGAGTTCAAGGCCGAAATCTGTTATTAATTTAGAACGCACGACCGCCAGCGTTACAGATCCGCGTCGCCTGGCTGCTCAGAGATGACTCTCCTCGGGGTTGGGTCGTGAGGTCTGTCGGCTACCGGCACTAGAATCTCCGCCGCGGACGGCGGCCGTCGGCCCGGTAAAAGCGCTGGCTTAACTGCGACAGCGCCGGCCGAGAATTGGACTCTGACCCTACGTCCGGTCACTGCCGCGGCACGGACCGGCAGCGAGCCGCCAGCCGGCTCAGACTCGTGAGGCGTTACATTTACGGCATACATTTACGTTACATTTACGGTCGGCTGGCTTACGGGGTCACATCATTTACAGTTACGGGAAAGCCAAAAGTGCAATTTTATGGAAACTCTGTTACATACATGTTACAACTCTGGTATGGATTCACTCCTAAGTGAATTTGCAAACATACTGATATATCAGTTAACAACAATGCAGGGAGCTATGATCAACATGGTCGATTTGCCCTAAAGGCCAAATAACCAAGTAACAATGCAGGGAATCTGCTGCATAATATGCTGCCCATAAATTAGCTATTTAGAATAGTGAGTTTTATTTTGTGTACCAACATCAGTACCTTAGAATTGTTAATTAAACGTTACACACATCAGTTCCTTACAAGTGTCAGCAATACAATTCCTTCATGCGTTTTAAACATTAATCAAAAAAGCACTGTCATCGATTTTAAACTTGCAAAAAAAAGGGTGGGCTACCTGGTGATTTGAATGCTACTTGAGTGCATTTGCTGTCTTGTTAGTGAACTGACCACGTATTGAGATATAAGTACTTTAACTTCGCCTGCTTCTATCATGAAAATTTTCCATTTTCCATCAGTATGCAATTCTATGTTTTATAATTTTTTTTCTCATCAGTATGCAATTCTATGAATTTATCATATTTATTAACACAAATGATGTAGATCTGATCTGCAAATTTATAACTCAGAAAATGGTATCAGCACATAATTCCATTTCTGAAAATATAGTACTTTCAACATGTTATTGTTCTTTGTGAAGCAATAAGTGCCATGCTCTCATGCAGCATGCAGATGGAGGTTCATCACGTGTGCCAGGTAGCACAAAAAGAGGTATTATTACAGTCTAAGGTAACCACAAGACAGGTTTTACACCCATGTTACCTCCACGAATCATTCAAAGGTGCTAGGTTTGGCCTAATTACGTTAGGCTTTTGTTGTAAGTTAGTAAATTTTTCACCAAAAATAAGATTTTCTTCAAGAACAGTTCAAGCTAGATTAGGTTATATTAGGCTTTTAGGTTGAAAATGTTTGAGAAAATATTTTTTTTTGGAAATTGCGCATTGAAAAAATCGTTTCTGGCATGGAAGGCTAGGCTAGGTTGGGTAAGGTTATGTTACATCATTTTTTTTCAATCTGAACATTATTTTTCATCCTATATTCGTCAAATCCAAGCCCCTTTTTGGGTGTTATTTTGCCTCACAATTGAAAAGTGTGCATTTGCAGAGGAAATGAGCGGTTACATCATGTTCAGCACATTAATAAACACTGGATTAAAAAAGAAATTAAAAGAATTCAGAGAGTACCATAAGCTGAGAAATTACCCAAAAAGCCATGTATTATCGCAGTTTAAGGTAACCACAAGATAAGTTTTACACATACTTTACCTCCATGAAGCATACAAAGGGGTTAGGTTTGGTTAAGTCAGGTTAGGTTAGGCTCTTGTCGTAAGTTAGAAAAATAATAATTTTTGGGAATATAATTTTTTAATGATTTTCCGACAAAAAAACAGTTCAGGCTAGCTTAGGTTAGGTTTTTTAAGTTGAAAATATTTGAGAAAAATGCCTCGAAAATTTCAATTAAAAACAATTCATTTCTTGCATGGGAAGTTGGATTAAGTTAGGTAAGGTTATCTTACATCTTTAACATCATTTTTATGCTATATTACCTAACTCCACACCATTTTTTTCGGTGTTATTTTTTACTCCCAATTGAAAAGCGTGCATTTGCAGAGGAAAGGACACTACATTTGTGCCTTTAGGTGTTTTATTATTATTTTTTAAATTTAAATTACCAATGCAATGTTTATGAATGTCACTAAGCTGATGGGACCACTCATTTTCGGTGCAAATGCTTACTTTCCAGGTTGTGAGCAAAATAACATAAAAACATTAATAAAGTTAGCTTTGAGGTAGGTAACATAGCATAAAAAGAATACATTACAAATGCTACATAACCTAAGCTAACCTAGCCTAACCTGACTTTGGAGAAAACAACTATAAAAACAAAATTGGAAAAACGTCAAGCAATTTATTTTCTTGAAATTTTACAAATGAAAAAACCTAACCCAGCCTAACCTAACCAGAATTATTGCGCTTTAAGGTGGTAACCAGACAAGTTCTTACGTATTTGCCTCCATAAAGCAAACAAATGGGCTAGGTTTGGTTATGTTAGGTTAGTTTAGGTGATTTAAGTTGGACTTTTTTTGCAAAAATTGTTCCAAAATTTAAAAGAAATGGATCTTTTTTTCTTCAAAAGCAGCTTATGTTAACCCTCGCCCGCATAGGGGGGTTGGTGCAACCCACCCTAAAGTTTTTGTGTATTCCTTCGAAACCGATGAACGGATCGCTCTGAAATTTTCAGTGTCCTCTGGGGCAACCTTTTGACGACTTTTGGTGAACTTTTTTGGGAGGTCATGTCAGGTCACGGAGTTATGAGGTCATAAAGGGGAGCACCTCCGACCAGTTTTCAACAAATACGTGATTATCGCACCTAAACATGACATTGTTGCCTAGATCGACTGGTATTATGTGTTTTGCAATCGTAGTGTACGTATTTATCTTAGAGTATAGTATTTCGGGATCGGTTAACCCTCGCCCGTATAGAGGAGGGGGTGCAACCCCCTAAGGTGTTTTGTTTATTCCTTCCAAACCGATGAACGGATCGCGCTGAGGTTTTTCAGTATCTTCTGGGGCAACCTTTGACGACTTTTGGTATATTTTTTCGGGGAGGTCATGTCAGGTCACGGAGTTATGAGGTCATAAAGTGGAACACATCTGACCAGTGTTCAACAAATACGCCATTATCGAACCTAAACAAGCCTTGGACCGAGAAACCCATCAAACTATAACGTTTTCAGGTTTTTACAAAATATACAGTATGATGGAAAGAAATATGCTATCCAGTCGAGCCAATATCTTGTAAGATGTCTTTGCAAAAAATTGTCAATTTTTTTTTTTAAATTTAAAATTACAAATTTTATTGTAAAAAAGAGTCATTTGTAGACCTTTGATCTGACCTGGAAGGTCAACCATTGACCTTAGAAGGTCATACTGAATCCCAATCGCTAGATCTCGGCCAGATCTATAACTTTGGTCTTTGGTTCGTTTTCGTAACATGCACGGTTTCGAATCGCCAGGGGGGGGGGTTGTACCCCCCCCCCTATACGACCGAAGGTGGTAAAATGCCGAATACTGGCGAGGGTTAAATTAGGTTAGGTTGTGCTATGTCTTTATTTTAAAAATATATTGCTTGAAATTTTGAAAATTAGATGTGTTGGTTTTGTTTTCTCCAAAGGGAGGTTAGGCTAGGTTAGGTTAGGTTATGCTGCATTTTTGTTTGATTTTTTGAATATTTCTGTTACCCTGTGTGACCAAATGCAAAGCATTTCTTGGTGTTATTTTGCTCACAACCTGAAAAGTGGCATTTGTACAGAAAATGAGTGGTCCCACCATCTGAGTCACCTTCATAAACATTGCATTGAAATGATACATTCCATGAATTCATAAAACACCTTAAAACAGAAATTTACAAAAATGAGTGGTCACATGATGTTTATCACATTGCTAAACATTGCATTAAAAAATTCAAGGGATCAGCAATTACCTTAAGCTGTAAATTCACCAAAAGGTATGCCAACCCCTGGACGGAAATGCAACATTAGGTGCCCCAATCCTGGGCAGAAAAGGCACTAAGAGCAGTGGAATGAAAATATTAATAAAAGTAAACTAAAAACAGGTCTTCTTGAAGACAAACATGGTAGTTATGTGGTACTAACCATTTCACTGCCACAGCCGGTCTGCCGATTTGCGGCTGTACTGCCGCAAGTGTGTAACTCTGAGTCACCGGCGGGCTACCCATTGACATGTCTCGAAAGAGTGATCGCCTGTCAGACCTCCCCTCCGGTCTGCCACCTGATACCCTCACGCCGGCTCGGCGGTCGGAGGGTCCCGATTTCCGTGGCGAGGTTGGCGGTCGGGCTGCCCTCCAGGTATGGCACGATGGCAAAGCGATAAGCAATCGAACCCAGAACTGAGGATATCTATATATATATATATATATATATATATATATATATATATATATATATATATATATATATATATATCTATATATATATATATATATATATATATATATATATATATATATATATATATATATATATATAAGTGGAGTACCTAGAATTCGCGCTAGGGAGAACCGATTTGGAGGGGGCCCAACTATCCCCCATTAAAAAATCCCCCGATTTCTACCACTATTTTTCAAAGGGGCACACTTTATATTTTTTAAATAAAATTATTAGTGACCAACTTCACTTCCTGTGGAAGGGCCCAATCTACCACCATCGTCTCTCAGTCACCGGACTTCAAATCTAACCCTTGGTGTACCTTCGTAAGTCACCCGACACTGCTGAAATTACACCGATAACAAATCACTTGTAAATGTAAAATTTGTCCAATTTCAGGCATTTCGGTTTATGACGCTTGATCGCCAAAACGCCAACGTTCCTGCACTTATACAGCCACCTTGCGCATTCGTCGCATTCGCCACACTTCGTGATTTTCACGATTTTCTGGCTTCTGCTATGCCTTCTACGCTTTGATAATTACTTCCACATGATAGTCTTGTGCATATTTTATGTGTAGAATTCTTCGCATGGGGTTCGCTTGGAAAGTGCGTTGAATTTAATTCGATTGTTAGTTCTCTTCTTCCCACATTTGCTGGTGGTCAAGAAATTTGGATACCCGCTGAGCTTTGAAGCACCGCATCACTTTGGTTAAATGCGGCCCCAGATTCGCTACCGAACCGTGGTCCTACCCAGTTATTTTTTTGGACCCGTTGCATTTTTCGTCGTCTACGGATGTGTTTTAGGCTCCAGCCAATTTTTATTAACACGCGCACTGGAGGGGAGGAGGGCGAAATCCGCTCACCCCTCCGGTTTTTCGCAAATAACTGCAGATTTTACCGGTCGATATACGCAATTTTCGGTGTACCTGCTTAGAAATGAACGGCACGTCGTTTAAAGCAAGAAAATGGAAATCGGCCCAAAATTTTTCAAGTTAGGGGCCGCTAAAATCAAAATTTTTATAGCGCCAGACCACAAAAATCGGCGCTGATGCGCTTCCAGTATACTGACAAAAGGGAAGTGTTCTAGGCAACACTAGCGACTTGTTTGATGCATATTGATATGCTGTATAGTTTCAAGGTCATTTTAGGTCACCAAGGTCAAGTCAGGTCAAGTTCATGACAGGTTAATGGAACCAAACTTGATCAACTGGAATGTTGCCATAAATGCACTACTGGTTGTCATTTGTACTGTTTGTCTTTGCATTTCCATACTTTATTCATGTACTTCACTCCCTTCTTCACGAAGCCGATTGCTCCGAGCTGCCCGACGGAGCAGGCGGCCGGTTCCGGTAACTGGAACAGGTAACTGACCTGATAAAGTGGTGCTATATAGGTGACCTGAGGTCAAATGTTGGGTCTAGCATCTGCATTGCATTATTAGTAATGTCCAAAACATCATTGATGCCCATTTTTGAGCATTTAAACACAATCACAGCGATCCATAACGATGACAAGCCAAGCCACGCAAAACTGGAAAATTTTGCCAATCTGACCTCATTTGACCTTGAAGATATTGATCTAAGGTCACGAAAATTGCACACAATAGAGTTCACTACCGTGCCCATCCACCCTGCACATTTCGTTCCTCCAGCTGTACTAGGAGCCGAGATCTTAGGGGGGGCGGAATCCGCCTCCCCCCCCCTCCAGTGCGCGTAATTATCAGAGGCCCTCCAGGGCGCGTGTAAGGGCCTGGTACATTTTGGAGACCCGGCTCTTTTTAAAGTTTTGCTGCTTTTCGTGCACCGACGATTTTTTTTTAAGTACCGGCGCGTTTTTGAAGATCACGATGTGTATATTTGGTGTCCAGTCTATTTGTTCCTTTTTAGGGCCATGTGGTGCTTTGAGATCCCAGCCTGTTCTTGAGGCCCGATTCGGTCTCATGGCCCCGGTGTGCTTTTATGGACTCCGTGGTGTTTTTCTAAAGCTCCCGGTGTGTTTATTTAGAGCTGCAGCGCATGTTTTAGGAACCTGCCGCAACCTGCGAAACTCGGTACACTTTAGAGGGCCCGGTGCATTTTCGGCCTCCCGTTGTATTCTTAGGGTCCCACTGTATTTAATTGGGGCTCCCGACGCACATTTGTGGGATCCAGCACGATTTTAGAGGCTTTGGTGTAATTTCTCGGGGTCCCTGCGGGACCTTTCGGGCTCAAGCGCGTAATTCCTGCAGGATCTGAAGCCAGCTTTCTGGGTTCGACGCAATTTTTGGTGCCTCTTGCTTTTTAAGTCCGAGTCCCGGAGTTATTTTTCGGGCCCCCGGCGCTATATTCTTGTGTCGAGCCGCGATTTTTGGAGCTTCAGTATGTTTTTTTGGGGGGTCGCATGCGATTTTTTAAAGGCGTATAAAGGTGATATGTTTATGGCTCCGGACCGATTTCCCTGACTCGGAGATATATTTTTTCGGAATTTCTCCTTATTATGGAGGGCTCTGGCTTTATTTTCCTCGGGCCCCAATTTAATATCTGTGGTCATGATGTCCTTATATAAGGCCATCGGCGTCACTTTTTTGGAGACCCGAAGGGAATTTTCGATGCCCCGACCAGATTTTCTCGGACTACCGACGGGAATTTTGGGTCCTGAACATGATACTCGGGGGCTCGGCGCGAGTTCGTGGGGAGCGTTGCACTTCACTGGGCCCCAGCGCGATTTTGTCGGGCCCCGGCACAAATTTTTGGTCCGGTGAAAGTTTTGTTTTGGGACCAGCTGTATTTATGTAGAGCTTCCTACGTGAATTATCGGGGCCCCGACACGAATTTATGGAGCCCAAGAACAATTTGTGTGGACCCGATGCGATTCTTGGCAGCCCACGTCTTCAGGAGGCGGGGATATTTTCCTCATTGGTACACCTCTGCGGCTGCTCAACGAGTTTTTCTTCAGCCGATGGCACCCTTCAATGTAGCAAAAAAAAAGCCATTCGAATAAATCCCTTTCAGGATCTGCTCGGATTTTTCTTCTGTGCTCGGGTCGATTCGATTATGAGTCCCTTTGCGAGTTTTGGGGTCGAGTTCTATTTTTTGTAAGTCCCATGCGCGATACTTGAAGGCCCTGGTACGATTCTCAGGGCTCCCGGTGCCTTTGTCGTGTCCCAGCACACTTCTTTTCCGTGGCACGATGCGTTTTTAGGGTCTTTCATGCAATTGTTCTAGCCGCAGAGTGACGTTCCGTGTAGGGATTGATATTTTGGAAGCCGGCTTCGACTTTTTGGGCTCCGTCGGGACATTTTGGGCCTCCAGTGTGACTTTCAATGGCAGCGACGCGACTTTTTTGGGTCTAAGTGCAATCTTTGGGCATCGTCTTCATTTGTTGGGATCCCTATTGCGAGTTTTAATGGCCTTCGCACGGTTTTGGTGGCCCAACACGTTTTAGAGACCTTTGGAGCTATTTGTGAGGCCCCGGAACATTTTTTTAAAATCTCGCTTCCCGGCTTCATTTTCTTGGGTGATCCCGATGAGGCTCTTGGGGCCCTGGTGCGACCTGCGAGCCCCTGGCGTGATTTTCAGAGGACCGGGCACGACTTTTTGGTACCGCCAGGCTCAGAGTGATTTTCAGGGGCCCCGGACCGACCTCTTGGGGTCCCCGTCGCGATTTTCAAGAACCTGGCACGACTTTCTTGGCCCCCAACCTGATTTTCATGGCCCAGGCGCGAACGTTTTGCAGCCCCAGCGTGATTTTCATGAACCACGTTTCGACTTTTTGGGAGCCCCAGTACGATTTTCAGGGGCTCGATCCGATTTTTTGGACCCCAGCGTGATTTTTAGGGGCCCAGCCGTTTTGGCCACATCGTGATTACCAAGGTCTCCGGCACGACTTTTTGGGCATCCAGCATGATTTTTAGGAGCGCAGATGCGAACTTATAAGGCCCCCAGTGTAATTTTCAGGGTACCCGGTCCGACGTTTTGGGGACCACAGCGCGATTTTCCGGTGGTTCGTCCCGACCCTTTGGTCCCCAGTGTGATTTTTAGTGGCCTGGCCAGTCTTTTTTGGGCCACAGCGTCATTTTCTGGGGCCCCGGCGAGACTTCTTGGCCCCCAGCGTGAATTCCAGGGGTCCGGCCTGACCGTTTGAGGCCCCAGCGTGATTTTCGGTGGTCCCGCCGCGACTTTTTCTGGGGCCCAGCGGTATCTTCATGGGCCCGGTCCCACTTTCTGGAGCCGCCGGCGTCATTTTTAGGAGCCCCATAACGATTCTGGGGGCCCCAATGTGATTCTTGGGGACCTCATAACCTCTCTGGGGTTGGTGGCAACTACCCCCAATGCACCCTTCGGTGTGCCACTGGTACGCTATGCATATATATATATATATATATATATATATATATATATATATATATATATATATATATATATATATATATCGCTATGTTCCGGAAAGATATATATATTGTAAAACGGCTTACATTTTCAATACGGCGTTTCATGCGGTACCGACGCGGCCGACCCGCCAGACTTCAAGCCTCCACAGACCGGAAACCAGGCGCCGCCGGGCGAAACGTGTGAAAACCAAGCTCAAACACGAAGCCTACTCGTCGCCGAAACGTCCACGCCCCACTGTCAACAGCGGCCACTTGGTGCTGCTGCCAAAGCAAGCAATGATTCCGCCTAGCCACATGGTATCAGCCTGACCCAGTAGCCTAGAAGCAGCCACCTCTCTGGACAGCCGGAACCGCCAACCGCCAATCAGCGGTCAGCGGTCACCAGCCGTCACCAGGAGTCACCAGCGGTCCTCAGCGGTCACCGGTCAAGCCACCAGCAACAAAGGAAGAAAACCAGATAAGCGTACACCTGACCCCGGCCCGACGTGCGGAGTGGGTATAAATACAGCTGCGACGGAGTAGGAGAGATTCGACGGAATCGCCGCGAAGCTCTCACATCCAACGGAATCGTTCGGGAGTCGCTCGCGAGCTGAGTGGAGTGATTGTGGTTAAACTGTTAACTTCGCTAGGGTTCGGATCGACACGGCCACTTCTGAAAGACTCTGGCGAAAACCGAGTGAACATCGCGAAATGTGAGTGAATCAGACCAGCGAGTGGCGATGTACCCTTCACCCATCATGCAAACCATGTGACCCGTCCGCCACCGGTTTTGTGCACGTGATGGTCCGATCCGCGGGGATATGGGTAGCTGTTTGCCCCGGGAAGGGTAAAGTGGAGGAGCG
Organism: Ashinkailepas kermadecensis; assembly: GCA_034440615.1. Lineage (NCBI taxonomy): Eukaryota > Metazoa > Arthropoda > Thecostraca > Neolepadidae > Ashinkailepas > Ashinkailepas kermadecensis. The sequence continues at coordinate 148,104 of JAOTOM010003982.1, forward strand.
AATTGTGGCGAGCAAGGTTATTATGGAGCATGGTTTTAAGGTTGGTGTGGATGATACATGAATACTTTGCATCGGGAAAATGAATACATACAATCGCACGCACATTACTGACCAGAGTTTAGATGACGGGAGAACCAACTGGTTCCGGAAAGACGTAAATGCAGAGGGCAGGTCTTCTGGCTCACTACAGTAAAATACCCCCCCCCCTTTTCCGTGGGGGGAATGAAAGTAACGTAGATCGGCTGGGACCCCACGTCACTCAGTGGATAAGATGTGCAAACCGACAAGGTGGGAATACCCCCGATCTCTCCCCACTGTCGCTCTGTCCTTTTGTTTCTCCGTCTTTCCCTCTCCCCCCCCCCTCTCTCTCTCTCTCTCTCTCTCTCTCTCCCTCTCCCTCCCTCGCTCGCCCTCCCATCAAACGTCAAACATCTGTTTCCCATCAAACAGGCAGCTTGCCCGGTGCCGCCGAGCCAAGGGTCCATTAACTCTTGTGGAGGGAACAGACCATAACCGTTAACCCGAATAGTCAGTAGTGAATGGGAGTATCGCACGACATGGACATTTGTTTATCAGAGATCCGCCATTTCAGTGTGTTTACCTGCATATACATTGTAATTTGCATCATATTTAACCAGGCAATGGGCTTGGTTCCGGCGGGTTTATAAGGGTCTTGATGTCATCCATGACTGAACGTAACGTTAGATGCCATAAGTGGTAAACCGCATTCGCACTGCTGACCCACATTTTCGACGGAGGAGCATCCGGTTACTGTCATTGCGGGTATGCTGAAGGTGAACCTAAACAGTAGAAAAGTGTAGAATAACTAAGAAGCAAATACATTTTTAGATTACACTAAACCGTTGCTACTGAGGAAATGTCGGCACTGAACCTGAAATAGCGAATGTTACACAGACCAAGCATTTATAAAGAATGAAATGGCAAACAGGCGTTAAATGACGTGCAGCACTTCCGTACTCGCTCAGCTTTGAGTCACGAACATTCATCCTCCCATGCTCACGAAAATTCCGGACACCTCCGACGGAGAGACCAGCGCGACGTGACAGTGCAGGCATTTATTCACATAAGGGTAAGCTTTAAACGGGCATGGAAAAAGCGTATTACAGGGACCAGGTTATCATTCTTCCTTCACGCCGAAAAGTATCGAGGGTCCCAGTACAGGTGGCGACCCGGTTGGTCTCGCTGGAACGAAGAATAAACACGGGTCAAGGGCAGCTAAATAATTGGGGGGGGAGGGGGCACACTACACGACTTGATCCGACCTTTCCTGGTTCAGGAAACAGGGAGAAGGGGCTTTCGTCCAGAAACATATCAGGCACTAATCGAGCGTCATTGTGGAGGGGGAAGGGGACTGGATCGTCCCAGCATCCACATAGAAGCATCTCTCTCACTCTCACTCTTACTCTCACTCTCACTCTCACTCTCACTATCACTATCACTATCACTATCACTATCACTCTCACTCTCACTCTCACTCTCACTCTCACTCTCACTCTCACTCTCACTCTCACTCTCACTCTCACTCTCAATCTCAATCTCAATCTCAATCTCAATCTTACTATCACTCTCACTCTCACTCTCACTCTCACTACCACTACCACTACCACTACCACTACCACTACCACTACCACTACCACTACCACTACCACTACCACTACCACTACCACTACCACTACCACTACCACTACCACTACCACTACCACTACCACTACCACTACCACTACCACTACCACTACCACTATCAATCTCACTCTCACTCTCACTCTCACTCTCACTCTCACTCTCACTCTCACTCTCACTCTCACTCCTCTCACTCTCACTCACATTTTTTTTTTTTCTTCTCTCTCTCTCTCTCTCTCTCTCTCTCTCTCTCTCTCTCTCTCTCTCTTAGTGGTTTGCAAATGGTTAAGTCTGTGAAGACCCTTCGCTTCTTCGCTGACACGACAATTTCTACTATCTATTTTCGTGGTTGCTATCTAGGATATATCATAGCTAAATGTAGCTAGAGATAGATACCATAAGAAATATAAGCATCTACAATGGACTTCGCGCAATCAGCTTCTGGACCTCAAAGAGCATAAGCGCAGTAATAAGCATGCATTCGATGCACACTAAGACTCGAATAGTCATTCAATTACTGGAGCAATTCCCACCCACTGGGTTCAATAAATATGTGTAGTCTTGTCTCCACGACTGTCGGAAGCAGTCGAAATGTTCGAAGAACATGGATTAATGGAGGACAAACGACCGCTAATTCCGAATAGCTTGCCGATGGATCATTTAACTTTCCATAGTAGATAACTGACTTTTTACATTTGAAGTTACATTACACTAACAGAAGTTGCAGAAGTTTTTACACACAGGTTACATATATCACTTTCCATAGTAGTTAATTGACTTTTTACATCAGAAGTTACATTAATACCAGAATGTTAGCTACATTTGTCGCTGTATTGTTGGCATCTGGCTGGTCACTATACGTGTCACTGTTGATATCGCCAGCAGCTGTTCGCTGCCGATGGCGATGCTGCTCGAGGCGCTGAATCGCACCACCGTCAGCAGCTTCGGGGTGGCCTGGCCACCCTTGCCTCTCTCAAGTCATTCTGCAGCGGCAGACTGGTGTAACAAGATCTCATCTGGCAGTGACCAGGATAGCACCATTGGTGTTAGATGAATCGCCAGGCATGGCGTGTGACATGAACCATCCCCAGAGGTGAAAAAAACGCCGAAGCTGTCACCGACGAACCCGTGAGCTGCCTCACATGTTTTGCATACATGCTTCATAAAATACATAGCTGAAAAACCAAAGCGATTTTTGGATAGCTCACACGCCTTTTCCCTCATGCCAAGTGCTCTGATTTTAAAAGTGTTTTGATGCCGTCCTCTGAAGCCCCGTTCATTTTCTGATTGATTAAAATATTTTACCATTAAAAAATTGTGGATGTGAAGTGCAATTTGTTTGTCTCTTATGAAAGCACTACCTTAGTACGTATGCGTCCCAAGCAGGACGACAAATTCAACTATGTGACCAGAGGCTCTGTGAGCCTCTGGTCAAAGTACTGGGTGAGCTAGCCTACATTTTTGTTTATGTTTCCCTATAGCAAGAAAACAGCTGCAGGCCATCTGCATATGCACAATTGCTTCAATTGGTTGCCATATTTGTTGACCTGTATTGATATGGAAACAAGGTGCATGTATGCACAACTTCATCTGAAACACTCACAGCATTACTCAGATACAGAGATGGGTATAAAGTTTGCAATCTGGGATGTGGTGGAAAATTGATGAGCAATCCATCTTGAAGGATAAATTTCATGCTGATTGCCTGAAATTGCCTGAAGTAAAAAAGTACTCCTTGGTGCTTTTTGTGCAATTTTTGCATGTTGTTAAACACCCACTGGATTGCAGTCCTCACCAAACAACATGATTAAACCATACAGTGGGAGTAAGAGGTCATAATATTCCACTGTCTTGAAGTTCATGAATTTGCACGGAAATCCACACTTAGTGAATATTCTTGCCTCCCAAAAATAGGAATTTTTCCTCTTGTGATATTATGCATTTTGCATGCACAGGGCACCAGTGATCTATAATAAAAATACATTACATTACTTATCCATTCCATTTTTGGTAAACGTTTTGCTGAAATCAGCTTCTAAAATTGCAACAAGCTTCATTGGGGATTCATCCCCATGGACTTCACCTTTTTCCTCATTTCTCTGTTCTGGCCACACTGAGCCGACTCCACTCTATAAAAAAACAGGGCACCATAAAATTGCAGGGGATTATGTTCCGGATGATGACAAATGCCAGACCAGCCAGTTCTTAGTCCTGCTCTCTGAGGTGTAATTTTTCATATTACAGGAAGTTTCACTGGCAATTCTGGTTCCTAATGTGGTGCTGATTTTAAACGTGGCATGTATGCAGAAATGCACCATGGTGATGACCCAAATGACTTAATATGGATTGCACTTACACAAAACCCTAGCCAAACTGAGCCTGACCTACTTTTGAAGAAAACAAGTTCTTTTAAATTGGAATATAACAAAATCCCAAAATGCTTCAACTTAAAAACCATAACCTCGCCTAACCTAGCATAACCAAACCATTTTGGTTGTGGTAGAGGAAAAATATTACCAAAACTGATCTTGTGAACCCCTTAAACCGCAATAAGATATTATTGAAGTTCAAGATAACCGCAAGACAAGTTTTACACACAATTTACTTCCATGAACCAAGCAAAGTGGTTGGTTTGGCCGAGTTAAGTTGGGTTATGCTCTTGTCGTAAGCTATAATTTTATAATTGGAGGGGAATTTTGGCCTGGCTTGACATGTTTGGTGAGCCATCACAAGAAACGTTAATTACCTGATCATATTTTGGCATTTATCTGTACCATTATTGCTATCTTCCTCCAAGACTGAGGGATATCTTGACGCGCAAAAGCTGTTCTCCGTGCTTCAACTTGTACCTCTTTATGTCACGCAATTCTGCTTTATACTTGGCACAGCCACAATTCACCTTCCTTCATGGTACAAAGTGGTCGACTTTCCCATCGTTCCAGCTGCTCCCAAGGGCGAAAAACAATCCTCTCCTTTATACCTATCGACGAATTGATGATTGAAATCAGTCAACTCGTGTGCTAAGGTCATGGGAAACCATTTAAGCCATCAGTTATAGTTTGGTCTCGACACCTTGATGACTTCACAGGAAATTACCCAGCTAGCCGCGGATCCATTAATGTAAGTGGAAATATTGTGGGTATCCGTGGTGATATGTTTGACAAAATTGTCTTCGTGTTGATTTCCTGTCTTATTTCACGAATTATTACGCGAATTACGGGCAAACAGATATCTTTTACTTCCATGACATCATTGTCCAGGGCCAGATTCTCCTTGATTCGGACATGTGATTTAGTATGGTTGACGGCGCCACAATTGTCACACATGAGACAGCTTGCTGCTGTCTCATCGACATATCGCCGACGTCTATGGGAATCTAACATTGGCCGACACCTGCGCCGCTATTTTTTCTCAGCCGGTGGCTGACTCAAAGGGACGTCACCACTATATAAAATGTGCCGTTTGCCAATGTAAACTAGCCCAGAAAAGGACCTTGCCATGATTAATTCCTCCAAAAATATGCTTTAAAAAACTTGGGAATAGAGGGCCAGTCAGTCCGTGGCTGTCTCATTAGAGCCTTCCGTGTCCCTTTAGCTGTCACCGACGTGCGTCGGCGTGTCGCCGGCTTTTTTCACCTCTGACCATCCCTTTCAGATTTATCAGAGATTAACATCTTTTAGATATAGAGAGTTATATCGATTGAGGTAGATCTCACGACTGTATGCAATTACTGGAAGGCTTCCATTCTATTCTTGTCAAATGTATTCTGGTGTGAAAGCTAGCCGCTGTTAAAGCTGGTGACAGGAATGTTGCAATATGTCGGGCTGTCATGTAGTCGGCCCCTGGAGTTAGCGACGAAAAGACGTTATTCAGCACGAGTCGCACTGCGGCCGAGAGCAGATGTTGCTAAGGTCGACGAATATTGTCATGAGCATTATGCTTTTGATAACCATGGATGACCAAATGGCACATCTTTGGTCATGTGTCTTGCTGCCGCCATCGGCCCGGCAGGACAGCAGTGACATGAACAGAGACCGTAGGCTGGTATCACAGAAAACCGAGATGCCGCCATATTTACCACTAGCCACAAGAAGCTTTGGAGTTCAAAGAGCCAATGAATGGTTCAGTACCAGTCACACAGGCGATGCGTCTCCTGGTGCGATGATCGCTGCTCACGGGAGATACAAAGGGCACTGGGGGATGAATCACTAGCCACAAGACGCTTTGGAGCTCAATAAGCCCATGCACGTTTCAGTACAAGTCGCACAGGCACCTCCTCATGTGATGATCGCTGCTCAGGGGAAGTGCAAGTGGCAGGAGTCACTGGGGGCATGTCCCCCCATAGGAAGGTGGCGCCTCTCCGACCGGGAAAAGGCGCCGCTTCAGGAAGGCTCGAGTGCACTCCCCCTCAAATTTGTCGGCCAGAAGCACCCCTCGGAAGGCAAAGTGGCGCCCCTCCGGACATGTGGCGCCCCGTGACAATTCCAGGATCCGCCCCTGTCCTTGCTCAACCCGCTCTGACAATTGGCACGATTAACTGCTGATTTGCAGTTTTCTATTTTTCATCTCATGTGGGGCGATACCCGTAGCCCTTTTTATTTCCACATTTCGTTTCGACTGGGGTTATACTAATCACTTCACGTGCTTTTCGTCGTTGTCGTACACTGCAAAGCATTTCAGCACCCCGAAACCCCAAGTTTGAACACCTGAAATACCTGTCAATGGTGTCGGTAGCCTTTTCTGTGGAACTCAGGGTGTTGTAAGCACGCTGTTAACCCCTCACAGGGGAGTTGGGAGTCGCAATCACCCCTGGTAGTAAGTGTCAGCCCACTGACACCCCAAGGTAGGGTATTTAACACCCCATTCCGCTAACTTCCCTACCGGGTGTAGTTTCGTCAAAGCCGGGTGTATAGCACCTCAAAAAGGGGTCAACTTGCGCATGCTCATTCGCAGTTCAATTCCTTGCGCCGACGTAAGCTGCTGGCGCGCAATCAAAAATGTGAACCGTGGCAGATCGGCGCCATATTTGTTTCACCACATGCGCTTCGCCGGAGCGCATGGAAGAAGAGTTCATCTCCATTCAGGTGAGTGAAGCTAGCTTTTAAGAGAGAAACCGAATTGTGCGGACCAAGCACAATTTTGAACGCGTTCCTTATGAAGGATACTTGAGTTTGGGCATTGCCAATTCTTCAAAGAACAAGGCGAACATTCGTTCGTCTTGCCAGCATCCCTCGTTATACGTACAACTTAACTTATGGATTGCAGTAGTAGGTATACCTTCAGTGACGGCGACATATATTTCTAGATAGGAGTAGCAGGGGAGTTTGGTCTTGGAGCGGCGTCATAGGCGGAATGCTAAGTTTAACTAAATTAGGGGCGAGTGAACACGTCTCACACACCCCAGGTCGCGACAAGGCCCACGTCTTAGAAACAGAGGTGTTGATTTTTTAAGATTGTCGAGGAATCTAACCATGTCAAATTTTAAGGAATTATCACTGGGGTTCAAGCTTGCTAAGCAAAAAATATGTATGCGATATGGGGTAGCAGAGGTTGTTAAGCGTTCGGTGACGATACCAAATTGAAAGTTTTGAAGTTTTTTAAGTAAGAATGTTTAAGGCATCTTTGCACTGTTTGCATGAATTCAGGACTGTAGATACAAAATAAAAACAAACCCCAATTATCATGTATGGGAAACATGAACACTACTTTTTATGCGGGGCAGGATAATATCATTAAACCCCTCGCAGGGGAAAAATCATTTCAACCTACTACTACCCGATGATTTATTCAATTTGTCTGCCAACTCGCGGTTTAATATAGTTTTATAGTCGAACACTACACAATTCGCAGCTTATAGCTGCGAAGTCGAGGCTACAAAATACCACCACGAGACCAGAAATCAATGTCATGTACGGCTAATGCTTGCGGGTTGTGGGATGAAAAGAAGAACAAACTGAAACGCATATTGATTGGAGAAAGTCTGAGGCATTCCAAAGTAACCTCATGTTTTTCTACATACCCGAGGTATTCTACATACATATATATTAAGCGTTACAGGACGTTCCATAGCCTTCTTTGTACGGGGCGGGGATGGCCTGCTGGTTAAGGTGTTGAGCTCTGGGTACCAAAGGTCCCAGTTCAACACTCCCACCGCTCGGGACATTTCCCAATCCCGCGGCCCACCGGCGAAACAGTATGGGCGGCGCCATTAGCCGTGAATGTGCATAAAGCGCATCGTGAATCACCCAATGCACAAATACACAAGCCTCCGTTGTACATCAAATACCAGTTTCGGTTTAGTACGCGATCGGTTGAATAAACAGTCTGTACTGTGCGGGATGGTGATTTTGGCCGGAGCCGCCAATTAAATAATGTATAAGTGCATACCTTGTACCTTCTTCGTTGACATTCCTTTCCTCTCTGATCAACAGCCTCTAATTCACGAAATCAATGTAGAACTGAAGAACTGCTAAACATCATTCGGCGTGCAAGAGCTTGCTATATAGGTGATAATAATGGAATAATGTACGTGAAAGTATAAATTAAATGAGTGAAACATTCCTTCAGATCGAAATTCAAAGATATTTCTCGACGCTGCGACTATAATGTCTTCATCAGGAAAGCAAGATATAGGCCGAGACCGAAAACTTTTTAAAGGCATTTCTGCAAAACATGATTACATTAGCTTCCATGATCAATAACCTCTGTTGGTCACATACATTTTTTCAATTCATGAAGAATATTTGTTAATCAATTCTTGAACTGATATCGGTTCTCCTTCAAGGCTCGATGATTGTGGGGAATAATATTATGCTTCATGGCGCTCCTTTCTTTAGCACATCCGAAAATCAAGTAGCGGAGGCCATATTTTGCAGGTTTTCACGCTGAGGTGTTCAGAGAGCATCGTTATCCTACTTCGCTACGCCCGAATTTCGTTCCGACTGCACTCACTGAAATTAGTTCTGCATAATGTCTCTACTTGCAGTCAGGAACCGATCAACCACTCTCTCCATATTTCTTTATGTTTCGCAGAGGACACTATCAAACACGTCGCCCCTGTATTGGGCGAAGAGTGGGGCGAATTCTGTAATAAGGACTACGACTGTAGTATTGGAACAGTCCACCCTGGCGGTCTCAGCATCAGCATGGTGGAGATTTGGGTGGAGGAGGAAGGCACGATCTTGGACAACTTCCGTAAGGCGGAGGCTCATGCAGTGCACTGACCTGAACTTTACTGGCCGACATAGGAACATCGGTCGGTTGGTGTACGTCATTTGCGGGTTTAAAAGTGAAAGAATACAAGCCGTATGGAGAGGTTATTGACGATCATGAACAAGTAAAGCGTGTTGAGGAGGGTGAGGTTTGTGTGGCTGACTTTTTTTGCATCGCTGTTTTTAACCCGTACGGATCTAGTGGACCAGAAGGTCGGAGTTGACATATATATATATATATATATATATATATATATATATATATATATATATATATATATATGTTCCTATGTCGGCCAGTAAAGTTCAAGTTAGTGCACTGCATGAGCCTCCGCCTTACGGAAGTTGTCCAAGATCGTGCCTTCCTCCTCCACCCAAATCTCCACCACGCCGATGCTGAGACCGCCAGTGTGGACTGTTCCAATACTACAGTCGTAGTCCTTATTACAGAATTCGCCCCACTCTTCGCCAATTACAGGGGCCACATGTTTGATAGTGTCCTCTGCAAAACATAAATAAATATGGAGAGAGTGGTTGATCGGTTCCTGACTGCACGTAGACATTGTGCAGAACTGATTTAAGTAAGTGCAGTCGGAACGAAATTCGGGCCTAGCGAAGTATATATATATATATATATATATATATATATATATATATATATATATACATATATACATATATATATATATATATACATATACATATATATATATATATATATATATATATATATATATATATATATATATATATATATATTTATATATATATATATATATATATATATATATATATATATATATATATATATATATATATATATATATATATATATATATATGTGTGTGTGTCTGTGTGTGTGTGTTGGGATGTGTGTGGGTGTATGTGTGTGTGTGTGCGTGTATGTTTTGTGAACTTGTACAACTGACAACGTAATACACGAAAACATTTGCGTGCTCTTGACGTTTTATGCATATTTATTATTTCAGCACCATTGTACAAGGTGCTGAACCACATCTTCCGCAATCGGTGAATTGGCATTATGTGGAGAAGGGGGTAATTGCGTTGATCAGTGCAGCACCGGATGTCAGGATGTGTCTCGAATCGCATGAAGTTATCAAAATGATTTCGGAAAAGCACGATTTATTTGCACTTCCAGGGTGCCAGGAACGTCGTGCACTTCCGCTGTTCCAGTGGTATCGTCATACAGCTCGTCTGCATCACTGAGGTCACAGTCAGGTGGCACGTGCACGACAATCAACTCATCTTCATCTTTCAGATAGATGTCGCCGATCATTTCAATCGCTTCCGTCGCAAATGTACACCGGTTCGTTGTCCATGACGTAACGCTGGACTTGGCGATTCCTGCGCGCACCAGCACCAAATTGTTCACTAACGAAACGACGCCAGCAACTCCCACGCACGCACTGCGCTCCCGTCCCGCACGCCCAGTCTCCGTCCGCGGCTAGCGCTTAGGACCAGTGGGTCCATTTGGTGCCGCCAGACTTTGGCGGCGTCCAGCACAGGGTGGGGTGGGGGTGCATGAAACGTCCCGCCACCAAGCGGCAAAACCGTGAACTAGCCTGGAATGCAGAATGCATTGAGGGCTATGGCGAAAAACCACGGTAAGTCCAATATCCCATGAGATATTTGGGGTAGCGCAGAACAAATGGCTGATTTGGAAAGGGCTATACGAGACTCACCATATTAACGAAGGAAAAATATCTGCAGCGAATACTGCAATAACGCGTTAATAAAAGGTGACGTAGGAATTATCAAGCATTGCCTAAGCATCAGGCTCACTCCACTCCCGTATCCAGGACCTTCTTTAGCATATCAACTGGGGGTGGGGTATGGGCGCTAAATGACCATATAGTCTACACACCCTTCAACCCAAATACTCTATCAATCAATAAGCTGTTGGTGGAACCGTCCCCACAGTCAGCTGCATTTTCCATTGCATAGAATTACAGAGGAAGAACTCGAAATATTGCCGATAGTACCCCTCCCCCGCCCCGAGATGTATCTCGCAGGCCCAGAAACAAGACACATTAGCATTAATTCAGCCACTTAGAGCAGGAGTATCACTTTGCATACTTATGTCGGCCACCCCTCACCAAACCAGACCGAAGCTCAAGCCGCTCAGGCCTCAAGCCAGATCGAGGCGCCCTTCCAGAACGCTCGAGTGAATTAGTGAACCAGAAATTTTCAATCGATAGCGCCCTTCTTCGGGGGAAGTATGCGATCAGAAAGGTCATTCGCTTTCTACCCCGCCCCCAATCAATTTTACGAAGTGACACCCATGACCTGGAGCTCACGAAATTTGAAATAACGGCAGATATCGTGGACACCGCGGAGAAGCCCTGTTTTGGTGACGCCATGATGAATTTTTGTGCTACTTTTGGACTCAGTAAGAAGTCATGTTCTGCATTAATGCTTTTGAATACATATATATATTTTTTCATAAGTCCACAGAATTTGGCTTATGGAATGATATAACTAATATATTAGTCAAGTTGCAATATTTCCATAGTATTATATTTAAACAGGTAAAATAAATATAAATTGAATATTCTGTATTTTATGCAGCATTACGCTGTCGCGCCATTTCTCAGTCGCACCTTTCCGTCTCGCTTAGGAGGGCGCCAATTGCCGAGTGAAGCCGTGTTTAAGTTACCTTGGTTCCAAGACTTGTTCTATTGCGGTGTTTTTACAGACTTCCATAAGAATAACACCGACGTTTTACGTTTCTTTCGGGATCACTGTGTGCTACCACAAATGGTGATTTGTTCCAAAAGTGTCAAGTAGCACATTAATCACTAGCGATATCTTAGATACGAAGGATTTAGGCTATCTGGTATCGGTAGATTTATGATTATCAAACATCCGCAGTTTTTAGGCGATCCAACATCCGTATATTTTCGGCGGTCCAACATCAGTAGGTTTTATGTGATCAATCATCTGTAGGTTAGGTTAGGTTAGGTTATTTTATTGTTGTTGTAATTTTCGATTACTCTTCATTATATATTTCCCCACCCAAACCCGTTTTCCCCTACATACTTCCTATATTCTGTGCTGGAGAGAGGGAATAATATGTATCTGCATTGTCAAAAATGTGTTCTTCTGATGCTTTTTATGTATTTGAATAAATGGGATGTTCTTTTCCTGGTGAAAAATTACTACTTAATTGAGATCTAAGCGCCTTAAGTTGAACTGTGAAATCTAAGTGCCTGTGAAAACTATCGTGAAAAGTTGTCATTTTCCAAAGAAATGAACTTCAAATTCATTCAAATAACATCAGAAAGCACGAGATAATATTTTTTACCAAAAATTGGCATAGAAGCTTCTTCTATATATTTATCGAGCCTTTTACTTACTCTCTCGTTCTGTTGGCTATCACCAGCACTTCTATGATAATCTGGCCTCGTTAATAATCGCTATTGGCGCCGTTCTCCGAGTGGCCAATGGTAATGCTCAGCTGCTATAGCCACCGCTCGAACACATCAAAGCCCTTGATGTATCATCGTTCACTCCGCAAGTAATAACGGCCGCACCAAAGTTGAGGGCGCATCCATTAGTGCATCATTTAGTGCATACGCCAGATGAAAAAGCAAGGCCCCCACAAATGCTGTACACATTACGTTGCTGCTCAGCTCTGCTCCCAAGTGCTCGATGAATCTGGGGAGAGACTGTGCTAGTTGGATTGGTTTCTTCATTGTCTGCCCAATCCCAATGGTTGGAGACGCCTGCAAGACCAGGCAATCCACCAAGAATTGCTTCCTTGACGGCCCGGATCGCCTCGGAATGATTAACACACCATCTCCCTAAGGACCCAAGTCATTTTTATCGGCACCTCTAGCACCCTCACACGCCACGTGTTATGACACTGAGCCTGCCATTGGCACCGGCTGTCGGTACAACGTGTGTTCTCCTCACCTGTGGATGGCAGTGGATGCGTCGCTGCAGTACGTTGTGCTGCGGAACACGGCGTCACGCGCGTGTCTGACCGCCGCCAGCCACTCCTGTGGCCGCCCGACCCGACCGGACCGAGGCGCGTCCATTTGGTTGCCGCTGATAGCGTTCCTATCGTACAGCACGTAATACGCCGGCCGGGTGTACACAGACTGTGGCCGACCCGAGCCCTTCCCAGCACCGATACACCGCAATCTCCATCAGCGACCCTGACTGGTTGCCGGAGGCGTTGACAGGGGGAGAGTTGCAACCCAGACCGGTCCTGGCAGGCCGGCCTGGTGGCGTTGCATGCAGCAAATAATCTTGTCACCAGACCTTCTCCCAGCTTAGCTTCAGTCAAAACACTGTTGCAGCACGAATGTTTTATGTGTGTCGACAAGTTGACACCGTCCACATACTTTTTTGTCTTTGGCAGAGGCAGCGTGCCATCCGCTAGATATTTGTTACGTTAAAGCAAGGGTTACGTTAAAACCGGCTTATGTGACCTCCGCTGATATCAAGCAAGCAAGAGAGGAAAGATGAGAGACGCCGGCAAACAAAGAACATGGCGCAAAGGGCCGGTACATACATGGCATACAGGTTCACATACAGACATACATACATACATGTCAAACAGTAGAACATTTGGAAGGTGGACAACTTCATAGCCTCCGGACAGGCTCCGCTGCCCACCTGCGACCTGAAACGAAGCATAGGCCCGGCGTCCAGGGCGAGCCGTGGACGCCGAGCCCGACCTTGAATGTGTAGGTATATGTTTAAGTTAGAGCTTGAAAAAACCTGAGAAGGGGAAAAAAACCAAGCTGCTTGGAAAATCCGTAGGTAAAAAAACCAAGCGCAATCTATAGGGAAAGCTATCCGTTTTGACCAAATTGGATCGGTCCCTGCCTACCTGGTGCGAAATAACCTATATGTATGTGGTGTACGACAGCGGAGAGGATGGTAGCCTTTGGCTTCAAATGGCTTGTTCCAACTTGGTGCTATGCAAAAAGGTGAAAAGTATTTCAAGGAGCTCCGGGTGCTCGTCACCGAGTAGGATGTCAGTGAAAGTGGAAGACAATGTTGGGCAATGTACGAGAGGAGGGGGCGACGCTGCAAATCATATTTGGGACAGGTAAACAGAAAATGATGAACAGAGTTCCGATTCTAGGAGAAATGTACGCATGGCAGATGTACATAAGCAAATGTACGTAAGCAAATAAATGTACATAAGCGGAGATTTACATATGGCAATTGTACGTAAGTGTAGATGTACGTATGGCTAATGTACGTAAGTGCAAATGTACGTATGGCAAATGCACGTATGCGCAAATGTACGTAAGCGCTAATGTAAGTAAGCGCAAATGTACGTAAGCGTAAAAGTACGTATGCGCAAATGTACGTATGCGCAAAAGTACGTATGCATAAATGTACGTAAGCGTAAATGTACACATGTGCAAAAGTACGTAAGTGCAAATGTACGTAAGCGCAAAAGTACGCATGCCAAAATGCACGTAAGCACAAATGTACGTAAGCGCAAAAGTACGTATGCGCAAATGTACGTAAGCGCAAATGTAGGTACGCGCAAAAGTACGTAAGCGCAAATATACGTATGCGTAAATGTACGTAAGCCCAAATGTACGTAAACGGTAATGTACGTGTGCGCAAATGTACGTAAGCGCAAATGTACGTAAACGCAAATGTACGTACATTTACGCATGCGTACCTTTGCGTTTACTTACATTTGGTTAGGTACATATGCTATCCGTACATTTGCGCTTACATGCATTCGCTTACGTACCTTTGCCATACGCACATTTGCTCTTACGTATATCTGCCATTAGTACATTTGCCATACATACTTTTGCGCTTTCGTATATCTGAGCTTACGTACATCTGCCATACGTACTTTTGCGCTTACGTCCATATCTCCATACGTACATTTCCGCTGACATACTTTTGCCCTTACGCACATTTGCAATTACGTACATTTACGCATACGTATATTTGCGCTTACGCACATTTGCGCATACGTACATTAGCGTTTACGTACATTTGCGCTTACGTACGTTTACGCATATGAACATTTGCGCTTACGTACATTTGCGCATACGTACTTTTGCGCTTAGTACATTTGCGCTTACGTACATTTGCGCTTAGGTACATTTGTGCATACGTACATTTGCCATACGTACATTTGCGCTTACGTACATTAGCCATACATACATCTGCGCTTACGTACAATTGCCATACGTACATCTTCGCTTACGTACATTTTCTTATGTACATTTGCCTACGTACACCTGCCATACGTATATTTGCTTTAAGTACATTTGTCCGGTTACTGCTTCATGTGCCAAAATGGGAGTGAGGAGGGCAATTTGTCGGGGGTTACCTGGGGAAATTTCAGTGGGAAGGACATGGGTTCATTATGACAATATTGTGTTTATTTCTATTATAGGTATGCCGAACGGGAGGGGGGGGTACAGAGTGCGAGAGTGCCGGGGTGATTGTGCTGTGTTGTGGTCCGAAAGTGGTATCTAACTAGTTGGAGTGTTCTGCGGTGTTGTAAACTAGGGAGGTGGGCCTCAGCCCGGAGACTAGTGATTGGCGTGGTGCAGTGTGTTCCGGTGATGAGGCGAAGTGCGTGATTTTGTATGCGTTCAAGCGTTGCGATGTGTGTGGGAGATATATGATCGAAGATAAACGCATTGTATTCACAGGATTGAACGAATCAGAGCAATATGCATTGTGGTCAGGGTAGCACTGTCTGCACCCCAGTCGCGACCGGAGATGGACCGCAGGATATTTAGGCGCAGAGCTGCGCTGTTTAAGATAAGAAATATGGGGGCTGAAATAGAGTCCTTTGTCTAGGACGATGCCAAGATGGGTGAAGGTGGCTTGGTGAGGGATGTATGTGTGGAGCCGGCAGAAAAGCATTGTGACGGATTTCGCGGGGGAGATCTGCAGTCCCCAAAGGAAGTACCACGAATCAATTTGGTACATGGCGCGCTGCATGAGGTAATTTGCTCTGTCTGCCGATGGGTGTGTGCACCAAATGGCCAGATCTTCGGCTTAAACATAGTATTTTAGACAGGGACCAATTTCGTAGAGGTTAGCGAGAGCGTCATTGATCATGATGATGAAGAAGGTGGGGGATAACACGCTGCATTGTGAGACGCCTTGGTTAAGATAGTGGGGTCGAGAGTGGATGTTGCCGCAGCGGACAGTGAATGTTCTGTTACGAGAAAGTTCGCAAGGAATGTGGTCATTCTGCCCTTGATACTATTTCGGTGTAATTTGATTCGAACGGCAGAATTGTGCAATTTATTCAAATGCGGATTTTAATTCCAGAAAAGTGCTAGCGGTTTCATGTATTTTTTTCATGAAACCGCGCTGTATAGAGTCAACAATTTGGATGAGGTTGTCAGTGGTGCAGCGTCTGGGCCAAATATGATATGAATGGGAAAGTGATCGCTAAAAGGGGGGCCGGGTTCTACGTGCCAAGAAAGGAGGGGCGAGATGGAAGCCGAAGCCAAAGAGAGTCTACGGCAGATGGACGGAACCGGGCGATGTCTGTGTTGTGGGTGGGTGTTTGGTCATTTAAAAAGGCCATGTTGTGGGTGTTGAGGAGTGTTTCAATGAGGTATCCGCATGGAGACGTGGTGTGACAACCCCATGCCTGGTAGTGGGCGTGGGCGTTGAGGTCGCCCAGCACCAGACAGGGTTGTGGAAGAAGACCGAAGAGATTGATCACATAAGCTAAGGATAGCGAAGGAGAAGGGGAAAGATAAATGGAGAGAGAGAGAGAGAGAGAGAGAGAGAGAGAGAGAGAGAGAGAGAGAGAGAGAGAGAGAGAGAGAGAGAGAGAGAGAGAGAGAGAGAGAGAGAGAGAGAGAGAGAGAGAGATATATATATATATATATATATATATATATATATATATATATATATATATATATATATATATATATATATATATATATATATATATATATATATATATATATATATATATATATATATATATATATATATATATATATATATATATATATATATATATATATATATATATATATATATATATATATATATATATATATATATATATATATATATATATATATATATATATATATATATATATATATATATATATATATATATATATATATATATATATATATATATATATATATATATATATATATATATATATATATATATATATATATATATATATATATATATATATATATATATATATATATATATATATATATATATATATATATATATATATATATATATATATATATATATATATATATATATATATATATATATATATATATATATATATATATATATATATATATATATATATATATATATATATATATATAGAGAGAGAGAGAGAGAGAGAGAGAGAGAGAGAGAGAGAGAGAGAGAGAGAGAGAGAGAGAGAGAGAGAGAGAGAGAGAGAGAGAGAGAGAGAGAGAGAGAGAGAGAGAGAGAGAGAGAGAGAGAGGAGAGAGAGAGAGAGAGAGAGAGAGAGGAGAGAGAGAGAGAGAGAGAGAGAGAGAGAGAGAGAGAGTACAGTGAGCTTTAGCTGTGCAATTTGGACAGATACGGCAACAAAATTTAGGTTATTGGCAATGTTGATCGGGCGATGGAGGAGGGTGTATGAGATAAATAGGGCAACCCCGCCGCCGCGGGGAGTAGAATTTATGTTATGGGTATAAAGGGTGTAGCCAAAGATGTTAAAATTGTACGCCATTGTTGCGCCATCGGGTCTCCTGAACGGCGGCAATCAATGGTTTATTTTTGATGATATATTCCTTGAATTCTGCCCAATGGGATATGAGATACCTCGTATTCCATTGGAGCAAGAATTCAGTCGAGGGTGTCTGCATTAGTGGGGGTGGTAAAGACGTCCCCGCAGGCGTGTGTGTGGCGGGGAGGGTGTGGCGGAGTCGTCCGTCTCACAAGAGTCGGACGACCCTGACGTGGTGGAGGGGAGCTCTGGATCCCTGGAGGGATCGGGGAGGCTTGTGCCTCGGTGGACGGGGCGGCCTGGTGGCGGTGGGAGTACCAGGTGTCGGAGGAGCACGCGTTGGGGGCGGGGCCCGTGGCCGGCGGCGGCGGAGGGGGGGGGAGGTAAACTCGGAGGGCCGGGGCGAGAGGGAGCGAGGGCGAGCGGCCGCCTCGGCAGGGGCCGGCCACAGAGGAGCCGAGCGGGGCCCAGCCCACACCACCGGTGGTGTGGGGTCCCTGACACGTTGCACATCGCGCCTCCTCGGTCGTACACGCGTCTGTAGGGTGGCTTGCAGCACAACGTCCACAGACCGGCTCTCTGGCGCGGCACACTCCACTCAGGTGTCCGTACCGCTGACAAAAAGTACAGCGGGCCGGCGGCGGCGTCCAGGGGCGGAGGTGAATCCACATGTAGCCCGCCATGACGTGGGCAGGCAGGTCAAGGTCCTGAAGTCCAGTTTTAGGACAGGGCCAGGGCGGGATCGGCGGCCAAGGCGAATTACTTCAGAGACCCCTTGGGGGCTAAGCTCGTCGATGAGCTCCTCTTCCGTCAGCTCGGAGAGTTCGGGCGCATATGCCGTAAAGTAGGCCGTATTCAGCCTGTCTGCCAACTGTACGTTAATGTCGGCGCACAGGAATCTGCCGACGTTGAGGAGGGTCCGGGCCTGGGAGGCCTCCCTTATCATCACCAGGAGCGAGCCCGAACGAAAGACCTTTGCGGAAGCCACTCCGCCCGGTCCAGCCATCTATCTCCCTCGCTGTGGCGAATTGAGATGTCCGAGCAAAGGAGCCCTCCTTCTTAGTCACGAGGACAAAGGACTCACCCTCGGGGGTCCCGGGGGTGGGGGGGGGGGGGGGCAGGCGGGTTCCCGGCCGGGGCCGTCGCCCACCGCCCTCCGAGGGGGGCGGGGCCCCCGGCATACAGGGGCTGGGGCGGGTACCGGGGAGAGGAATGGGACGGGAGTGTGTGAAGTGTGGAGTGAGAAGGGCATCCTGGAGGGGTGCTACAAGGAAAGGGTGAAAAGAGCTGTCGTTAACAGGTGGAGAAAGACACAGAGTTTGGAGGGATAGGATCAGTCGGTCAGAGGCGAACGCAGTCGGTTAGCACGTCCACACACCGTCCGCGGTCAATACCCGGATACACTACCCGGCAGGACGCACGCGCCACCGCCGTCATCCGGGCAGGTCACAAACCACCGGCACCTCGCACAGCAACGGTCACACCGCCGGACCAACACCACAACCACCGAGCCGGCCGGTCACACCGCCGGACCAACACCACAACCACCGAGCCGGCCGGTCACACCGCCGGACCAACACCACAACCACCGAGCCGGCCGGTCACACCGCCGGACCAACACCACAACTACCGAGCCGGCCGGTCACACCGCCGGACCAACACCACAACTACCGAGCCGGCCGGTCACACCGCCGGACCAACACCACAACCACCGAGCCGGCCGGTCACACCGCCGGACCAACACCACAACTACCGAGCCGGCCGGTCACACCGCCGGACCAACACCACAACCACCGAGCCGGCCGGTCACACCGCCGGACCAACACCACAACTACCGAGCCGGCCGGAAACAGCCAGCTGAAGGCCATTCGGCTACCGGAGTAGTACTTCTACCACAATATATGGCTCTGAAATGTGCATGGCCGTATGTCGGAATGTGGGCAATTTATACAAGTGAGACAATTTTGATCCGTATGCAATGCTTGTTATAAGTATTGTTTCATTTTATCTCCAAATGTTACTCTATAAATACCCAACGTTTCGGTGTGGCACCTTTTTGAAGGACAAATCAAACATCAAAGCAGACAGTCAGGTCACAATCCTAGCATTCCGCTCATTCAAGTTTACGAACCGAATATCTACTTTCATTGCTTCGTTCTTTTTTAGAAAGGTGCATCATCGAATCGTTGCACATTTATCGAGCAACATTTGAGTCCAACCTTTTCTGGCCTCATCGTGATTTTTTTTATAACCGCGGCAGGACTTTTTGGGCATCCAGCCTGATTTTTGGCGCCTAGGCGCAAACTTTTGAGGCCCCCATTGAGATTTCAGGAGCTCCGGCACTACTTTTCGGGGGCCCAGCCAAATTTTCAGGGGTTCGGCCTGATCTTTTGGGCCCCAGCGTGATTTTCAGGGGCTCAGTTCGTCTTTGTAGGGTCCCCGTCGTGATTTTCAAGGACTGGTACGACTTATTGGCCCCAGCGCGACCTTGAAGGGTCCTAGTGCGAACTTTTGAAGTTCCCAGCGTGATTTTCAGGTGCCCTGGCCTGATCTTTTGGCCCCAGCGTGATTTCCATGGGCCCGATTTATCATCTTTGGGCCCAGCGCCACTTGCAGGTGCCCGGTGAGACTTCGTGGGTCCCCAACGTGATTTCAAGGGGCCCTGGCCCGATCTTTGGCGGTCCGAGCGTGATTTTCCGGGGGCCAGGCGCGACATTTTCGGTCTCCCAGCGGTAGTTTCAAAGGTCCAGTTGCACTTTGTGGGGCTCCCAGCGTCATCTTTAGGGGCCACGGAACGATTTCTTGGGCCCCAATATGATTTTCAAGGTCATAGTGCGATTTTGGGGGCTCCCAGCGTCAAATTCAGGGCTCCCTGCGCGACTTTTTTGTGAACTGGTGGGATTTTTGGGCGACCCAGCATGATTTTTAGGGCGCCTGGCGCAATTTTTCCGAACCTTGGCGCGACTTTCTTGGGGGCCCCACAACCTCTCAGGTGAGAACTGCCCGATTTCCCCCCGCCCCCTTCGGTACGCCACTGATGGTGTTGCACGGTAAGAATGGTCTAGATAAAACTATGAAATTAACATAAGAGTACCCCCCCCCCCATTAATTTTGATGAAGTTCCGATCCTGCAGGCTACTGGTAGGCTCCCTCTGCCCATGGCGACTTCCATGTTCACTGGTTTCGAAGAATGGGATTTACAGTATTTTCCACATGTGTATTTTGGCAGTCTTCGAAGTTTAATAACATAATTTGCTGATTTTAAGCCTTTTTAACCCAAATATTGGAAAGGCGGAGTAAAGTAACATTTTCCAGCTCAATTTGAAGTATTCACGCCGGTTGGTGTAATGAATACGCAATGTCTGATTCACAGAATCTATGTTCATAGTGGACCCATCTTGCGGAGTTCTTAGCAGCCCAAAAATAGGCAATTCCGACGGCCGCATGACAAATTCAGTTCTTGCGATACCCATGAACTGGACCTCATATCCATTTGACTATCCATTTATTTTGATCCGCTGTGGCCCGTGTTCCAATTGGGAACGCATGGTGCTTCAATTTTCATCTTGCCATGGTGTTTGCAGTACTAAGTTTCCATTGACTGTATATCCTTGTAAGTTGGATGGTTCGCGTAGGTACCTAATCGTCCACATTCTGCTTGACTGGGCAATGACCCCAAAAGAACATGAAACCGAGCTGTGCTTTCATTTTGATCACCATTTCCGTTCTGTGGTCATGCAGTCAACTGTTCAAATCTGCGCCCTCGACATTTGATGGTGCTTCTTGTGGTGTTTTACAGATATATTACATCATTTGTGATATACTGATCTAGGTGTAAGCGTTTCATCTCAAACACATGCTTTTCAGGATGCCCAGAAACCTGTTATTCAACACATTGCCAGGTGTTCATCAATCTCAGTTGTCTGCCTGACATCCCTTGTAATCATGACTGCATGAATGCGAATAGCTATTTGTGCTTGGCTAATTAGTAGCATTTATCTGTGGTTATTGATATTGGCATTGTTCAAACATTGTGTATTCTATTTTGACTGTTCATGTTGGTTTCTTTTGTGTTTGCATTGCTTGAATTTTTCATGAGCTTGACTTCTAAAGTTGGCAGGGGGCTGGCTGCCAAGTTTGGGAAGGGGCTCCCTCCCCCCCCCCCCCCCCAAACTGAATAGGATCCTACGCCATTGGGTGGTCTAGTGATCGAAACATCTTCCCATGTTCAACCTTGCTGGCCTCACAAGAAGAAGTGCAATTATGCCTTCATTCTACCGGTATGCGTCATTTGCATGGACGTACAGTCGAATCCCTATTGCAATGCAAACAGTCTCGTTTCTGTCACGGTATATATAGCGTGTCTCCGAAAACAAACATTTTCACAAGCTTCCTGTGGTTTCATTGTTCTCTAGTACTCCCTGGGGCATTCCACGACAGATCGGCCAGGGCCCGGCACATTCATGTCTCATATTTTAAGCAAAGTTGGTGTATAGGGTTATCTTATGCCCTGAATCCACCTGTGCAAATTTTACTTCGATCAGGCCAACGGTTCAGGAGGTAGAGCCTGATGCATTTCCGTACAGTCACCCTGAAAGGTTATGTTCGGTGACCGATAACTAAGTGAATTATCAGTCAAAATATAAATATCCAAACATTCTTGAACTCGCAAAGATTCAAGGAATCTAATTCTGACAATATCTGTAATATGTGATAAATAAATAAAAGTTACCCCGTAACCTCAGGTCACGTGCCCTCCGGTGACCTCGATGCCCGTGATTTTTCTTTAACTCGCGCACGTCCGGGGGGGGGGCAGATATCTGTCCCCCCCTGCGGTTTTTCCGACTTTGCCGCAATACTAATCGGATTAGCAAGGCCAAACCTCGCATGGCTGCTCATTGGTCTTTTCCGCATATCCTCAGAAATTTTTGACCCTGGGTCATCTCAAGTCAGGTCACCAGGACAGGCGAAGTGACCTAATGTCCCTCCGAGCTCTAGGTGGCATCACTCCCACAATAATTGGGCGATTGATTTCAAACTTATATCACGTCATGATCTTATCAGGGTCTATAATATGTATATCACGGTTTTTTCGTAGCGTTGACCTGAGGTCAGGTCGTGGCCATGGCTTACCCATTATAGGCCTATGGAAAAATATACAGATGTTTCCTGGCTACATATTTGCTCTCGGAATGACCTCCAACCGTTATGGCGTGTAGTTGGAAGCTATTCGCAATGCTATCGCTGACATTTTTGCTCAGTGGCCCCACCAAGATCAGCTGAGGTCACCTGAAATCACTAGCACATTTCTGCGCATTATATCGCAATGCATTGAGCTAGAAGGCTGAAATTACCGTCATTGTGCTTGTATCGCCAAGACGTGTCGATTGATATATTACATGACCTCCCTACTCTACCCCATGACCTTGACCTGAGGTCATTATTTCGGTGACCCATCTGTTCACCTGACCTTAAATTACGCAGCGTATGTCGATAGCACATTTCAAGGGCTGTCGAATAGCATTTGCAGTTTGTTTCTATCTGTTACAGGTCCTGAGATATGTGCCAATAACTGAGGGTCCCACCCGATCTGGTCGAATTTGACATATGATGACCCAGTGACCTAAATATTGACCTGACCGAGAAAATGACCGAAATACTTTCGATAGAGCTTGTCACCAGCTATCCAAAGCCGTTTCCCGTTTGTCGCTACCTAGCATAGTTCTCGAGATCTTAGGGGGGGCAGACATCTGCCCCCCCCCGGACATGCGAAGTTGGCGCGGACCGCCGGACGTGCGAGTGTTAATTGACGGAATGAAAGGACCATGTTTTGGCTTGATATATATAGCAAATAAAGAATAGGCGTTTTTTTCTTCTCTAAATCCTCATTTGGAGAGCGCAAATTTTACCATATTTGAAGTCGTTCGAAGATTGAGCTACTAACTCGCCCATCTCTCCGTCCAAAATCGAGATGCGGTTTGATAGCACGTAGCAACATATTCCCTGGCATTGTGTGGATTTATGTCTTCTAATAAGCTTATTTACCACCAATATCCAGTTACCTATATAAGATAAAAGGCGCCTACTGACGTCAGGAGTGGCCATTGGCCTCAACGGAACTGTGGTCGGCACCAGTAGCCAGTGTTTTGTTATATCCAGTTATTTCGCTGAGTAAATGCGTCTCAATTTAGTTCGCCGAGAACACTTCCTGACATCTGTTAATGCTTCTATTCTCACAGAAATCACGATCCGTAGGGATTCATGAGGGCAATGTATACACCATGGTTACACAACCATTGTATGCTTAGAACAAACATGTATCCAACTGAGAAATAGGGAGGTACATCACGTCACAATCATGCCCAGTCAGAAGTGCATCGAAGTACCGTTTGCATATTTCGGGGCATGGAAACGATCCAAAGTTTTTGTTATATGCTCAAAGACAGATAAATACACAAATCTGCACGTAGCTGCCGTAACAAACCATTTTTCATATGTGCGCCAATTGTTTCTGTCTCGTGTCTAGCTTGTCTTTGTCCACCTATCGTGACACTTTCACGGCATGTCCCTCGCCGTTCGACGATACATGTACCAAAACAGTCGTAACATCAGCAGGCGAGAACTCGTGAAATGTTTGTGTTCCCTTGACGGCGAGAGCTTTCCTAAAGCGACGTGCGAGGCTCGCAGTGACCTTCTCCACCTCTTCCTTCGTGACAAAACAGCTCTGAGACAGGCCTTACAATTTCTTGCAAACATCGCCATCTCTCGGAACTCCCCTTAGCTCTGAGGTGGCTCTGTTCATCTCCCAGTGTTCCTCCCAAACCTGAAAAGCATCACAGTCGGATACGCTCTAGCTCTCACGGGACCTCCCTACTCCTCGAGTTTTTTTTTCGGGACAGCAATGACATTCTAGCTCTGGAATTGGCCCTTAGTATTCCTCACAATGATCGCTGGCCCTTAGGGAATTTTAGATCTCAGGGTGCCCTGTTCGGCTCATAGGTACCCCTTCCAAGCCTCTTGGGCATCCCAGTCCAGTCCCCTCTAGCGCTCAGTGACCATTTCCAATCGTCAGGGGTCCTTTCCAGCTGCTAGGGCCCTTCCCTGTCCTTGACAGTCCTTCTAGCTTCAAGGGCTTTCTAGCTCTGCCATTGGCCCTCAGTATTCCTCACAATCATTGACCTAGGAACTAACTCTTCTTAGCTCTCAGGGAGCTCTATATGCCCTCAAGGGCCTTCTCATGCTGCTAGGGATCCTTCCTAGTTATCGACAGCTATCGTGGTGCCAAGAACATTCTAGCTCTGAGGATGGCCATCGGTATTCCTCACCTCAATTGCCAGCCAACAGGGAGATTTTCCTCTCGGGTGGTCCTGTTCATCCATTAGGGGCCGCTCTCAACATCAGAAGAACCACAGTACAGTCCTCTCTGACTATCAGGAGATCCTCTGCATCACTCAGGGCCCTCTCTTGCTTGTTGGGGCCCATCACAGTTCCCCAATAGTCCTGCCTAGTTCTCATCTCTGGGAATTTCAGATCTAAGATGGACCCTCACTAGTCCTCTTCAGCTCGCATGAGTCCTGTTCATCCCTCAAGTGCCCTTTCAGACCCCAAAGAGCATCCGAGCCTTCTCAGACCCTCATGTTCCTCTTTATTCTTCAGCCGTTAGGGGTCAATTCTAGCTGAGACTGCTCTTTCCAACTGGCATAGGCACTCCAGCTCTTCGGCGTGTCCTCTTTTGTCTTCACGGCCTTGCTAGTCCTCAGGGTAGACCTCTTCACGTGTCACCGTCACTTTCCACACAAGCTATTAAATGTACTTAAACATTTCTTCGGTTATATTTCTGCCCCTCAGAGCGGTCACCTGGAGGGCTCCATTGGACTCGACAGGGAGCGGATACCCCTTCACCCCTTGGAAACGCCACTACTGCGTAGCAGCCCGGGCCCCTCCATGGGCTTAGGGGCCCTTTACGTAGCACCGGGAACTCTCCGCTTCAGCTCGGATCGTCTCCGAAATTCGGGGTCTCTTTATCGGCCTGAAGCCCGCTGTCAGCTCTGAGACCCTCTCCATCAGCGTGAGCTAAAGCCGAACCAGTGGCTCTGCACGTCCGGCCTAGGGCCCCATCCGTCGGCTCAGAGGCCCTCTTTCACGGCTCAGCTCACTCTCAGTCCGGTCGGAATCTCCTCTACAAAAGCTTGGGCCTCCTCTATCCCTGTGCGGTTCCGGCCCTCATCGGCCCAAGGGCCCTTCATGCCGGCTCTGTGCTCTCCCCGACGGCCCGGGTCCTCCCACGGCTACAGGTCCTCTTCGTCGGCGCAGGGGACCTCCTTACCGATCCAGGGCTTCCCCTGTCAGGCCGTAGGCCTTCTTTCAACAGCTTAGGCCACTTCCGTCGGCCCAAGGGCCCTTTCTGACGGCCCGAGATCCCATGCGGCAACTAGGGCCCTCCGTCATTCCAGGGGCCCTCTTTGACGACACAGGGCCTTTTCCGGCAAGCTGGAGGGCCCTTTTCAAACGCTTGGACCCTGTCCATCAAGTCAGGGTCCTTTCTTGGCTTCGGCTCTGCTGACATCCCGGCCTGGCGGAGTTAGAAGTACAATCCTCGATAATCTTTACATATGATGAAGTTTGCGCTCTCCAAACGAACATTTCTAACAAAAACGCTATTATTCGTTATTCGTTATATGCCAAGCAAAAATATGGTCCTTCCATCGTACCAATTTTAAAAAGTAAATTTTCACGGTCATCGAGGTCACCGGAGGTCACGTGACGTGAGGTCATGGGGTACCATTTCAATCATTTATCACATATAAAAAATATTACCAGAATTGGATTCCTTGAAACTTTGCGAGTTCAAAAATGCCTGGACATTTATATTTTGAACGATATTGAACATAATTATCGGCCACCGAGCGTAACCTTCCAGAAATACCCGAGGCTAGAACTCCTGAACCGTTGACCTGATCGAAACAAAATCTTAGCAGGATGGTTCAGTGTATAGGATAACCATATGCATCAATCATTTGCTCAAATTCTGAGACATGAGGGTGGACCCCTTTGCCTGGTCGATTTGTACTAGAAATCCCCCCCGTTATCGGTCGTTAAATTTATGAATATTATACAGCTTTGTGCATTACTACTTTATAAAACCGTCCATCATCCCCACAATGCCAGAGAACGCGTTGGTATGTGTTATCAAACTGCATCTCGATATTGGACGGAGGGACGGCCGAGTTAGTAGCTCAATCCTCGAAACACTTCAAATATGGCAAAGTTTGAGCTCTCCAAATGAGGATTTATGGGGAAAACGCCCATTTTTTATGTGCTATGTATCAAGCCAAAGCATGGTCCTTCCATTCTGCCAATTAAAAAACAAAACTTTCACGGGAATCGAGGTCACCGGAGGTCACGTGACGTGAGGTCATGGGATAACTCTTTTATTATTCATCACATATTAAAAATATTGCCATAATTTGATTCCTTGAATCATTGCGAGTTCAAAAATGCCTGGATATTTATATTTTGACTGATAATTAACTTAGTTATGAATAGCCATACAGAGTGATATTCCAGAAATGCCCGAGGCTATGACTCCTGAACCGTTGACCTGATCGAAATAAAATTTGAACAGATGGATTCAAGGCATAAGATAATCCCAAACACAATCTCTGCTCAAAATCTGAGATATGAGGGTGGACAATCACCCCTTTGCCTGTTCGCTTTGTCCTGGAATCCCCCTGCATATTGCACATTATTGCATATTACTGCACTACACTGCACAATACAACAACGATGGGATAGAACAACACTGATACAAATGTGAGAAGCGTATGTATTATCTGAGAATAGCAGGCGTTCTAATTTTCCATATTGAAATCAGACCACACGAAACGAGCACTCTGTTCGCGATATGCTTGGAACACCATTCTCAGAAGTGAATGCCAGTGCGTTGAGACTTAGAAATGTACTCATGTGAGACCACTTTCAAGACTCAGGAATGAGAATATTGGTTGGTCTCAAGTGAAAGCAGTCAGACTGAGAATATGCAATTGGTGTCAATTTAAACAGCTGTGCTCAATTGAGACCAGTATTTCAACAAGCAGATTTTTGTTCTCGCTGAAGCTAGTTCACCTGAGAATAGATATTGGTTTCAGCATCGGAAGCTATTTCTCAAATAAGGCTAGTTTCAGGATTCATTTGAGCAATACATGCTTCAATTGGAATGGTTATTGATTGATTGATTATTTGTGTTTAAGGGCGCGCCGACTACAGGGTCATTTGGCGCTCAAGAATGGTTATTGACATACATGTCCTTCGCTGTTCTCATATGAAACTTATTTCAGGTTTAAATACACGTTTTATTTTGGTATCGCAGCTAAAACAGGACAGGCAAAAAGTTTTCTTTTCCCAGTGTCACATGACATACTTTTAATATACATGAGCTCTAGAGTGCCGCACACTCATAGACGGCGTCATCTGCCACACATGCCGTTCATCGCTGCCGCAGAGGATAATGCCCGGATGGCCAGCGAAGTCATTGAAGAAGAGCTGTGAGCACCTGAACATTCTGTTCATTTGCCAAATGTATTCTAAAAATGTACCATAGAAACAAGCATGCCTTTGCATCAAATATCATCGTCGAATGCATCTTCGCTACGTCATTCGCGGACAACGCTCTTGGACTTGTACATATGTCTGGGCATACAGGAGCCTGTTCACCTGCCCGAGCATAAAGGAGACACCGGGAGGGCCAAGGATTTACGCCGAAAGCAAGCTCAGGTAGAACGCAACTTATTTGCCTGTTGTTTTCCACGCCACGCTCTGGGCCTCCTATATCCACAGACAGATATTGTTCGAACAACCCATGGGATACGGAGGAGAAGCTTGCCACAGGTATGGTCTCTGCCACCGACCAACCGTCTTCAACCGTGACGGAACTGTAGGAGAGTGCCAATGAGCAGCTGGAGACAGTTCATCAGGATACACAGTGTCTCGTCTGAAACAAACAGCCAGTGCTGTTTTCACTTCACATGTTCATGCAGTATCAACTACATATGACCTGCCAGTTAAGCTGTATGGAAACGCAACACC
The DNA here is from genome assembly GCA_034440615.1 of Ashinkailepas kermadecensis. Lineage (NCBI taxonomy): Eukaryota > Metazoa > Arthropoda > Thecostraca > Neolepadidae > Ashinkailepas > Ashinkailepas kermadecensis. The sequence goes on from JAOTOM010003982.1 coordinate 176,769, forward strand.
ACAGGACGTTTTGTCAGCTTTTGGTAAGCTCATTTTCTAAGTAAGTTCAAGCTCATTTTCACAATTCTTTAAGACCACTGGTTGCATTGAATCAGGCCGCTCTATAGAGTTCGCATTAAATATATAAAGTTGCAACATTATCATCAGCAGAATGCGATTTGGACATGTGCCCATCAAGTACCTGATGGGCAATGTGTCTTGCAGCAATGTGCTCGAATTCGCTCAGTTGGACGTCAAAATGTGAAGAAAGCAAATTCCTCCGGCATTTCTTAAAAGGTGTTCAATCAAGGGGAATCTTTGGTTTGGGACGATTCTCTACTTCAATGGATTATAAAGATAGATGTTTCGAAAGGTCTGTACTTCGGCTTGTCTTGTCAAGCCTTCGACGAACCAAGATTGTGAATACAACATAGACGATCGAGATGCAAGCCTGACATCATTGAAGGACATTTAACTAGTGCACGCGCCAATTCATTCGGGTCATTTTTTTATTCCAACGATCGACTACGTTGACACAAAAAGGAGCTGGTACATAATACCTTACAATTACACATACTTAGGCATACATAGCGGGCATCGCAAGCATTTCACTTCAGGCATCATTGAAGGACATTTAGATTCGGGTCGCTCACTTCATTTCGAGTATCACATTTGAAACAACGCGATTATTCGGCTTCAGAGTGTGCAAGCACATTTGTAACCGGTAAATTAACAGTTGTGACGGGAGTGCAGAAATCAGTCCAATATCGTCAGTGGTCGGTCGCCAGTCGCCAGTCTTAGTTCGAGCTCAGTCTGGTGGACGCAGCGAGCTGCAGCCCCTCTTTCCCCCTAATGGAAATTTGGTGGTCCTCCGTCCAGCAAAAGCACCCATTCAGAAGGCTAGGGTGCATCCTCCCCACCCTATATCCAACAGATTTGTTAGCCACAAACGCATCTCTCGGAGAAAAACGCGCCCCTTTGGGACGAAAAGATGCCCTTTGAGTATGATTCAGTGAACCCCTCGCCCACTTAGCGAATTTTTCGCGGAAGGAACCACTCCGAGAAAATGTACCCCTTCCAGAACGATAATTATTGGGTCCGCCCTGCGAAGTGCAACCTTGCTAGCTTAAAATGCTAATTAGGTCCGTGTTCGGAATTCAACACACTTGTTTTAACAGGTGCAGATACACGTGCCGTAGCTGTTCGGTTCGGGGAACACACGGAAACTCGCCTGTGTTGCTTGCCGAACACTTGTAACCGAATAAAGACGGTGTTGAATACATTTGAGTCCAATAAAACATGATTGCACGCAATCTCAATGCTTCAATATAACTGTTGTTGTACAAGTTATTAGCAATCGCTAAAATAATACCGGTGCAATAGCAAAAAATATCTGAGGTTATTTTGTTACGGTTTTCTAAAGCCACCGCCCTCGAAAGCCTGAAAACGACGCCCGTGGAATGCGGCGGATCCGTACACAAAGAATCGGCGTTACTACGCGATCTGAACTTCGTTTTTCGGTAGAGAAAAGATGATTGTTTACAAATACAGCCATATTTTTGTTATTTACGCGCCCAACGTGACGCGGGAGACGTGCAAAGGTAGGTGTTCGGAAAACAGAATGGGTTCGGATACCCCCTCTTCCCCTACCCCACTCAGATAATTTTTCCGCCGGAAGGCACCCCTCCAAGGATATGCGCCCTTTCCCTAGTCATAATACTGAATCCGCCCTTGCCAAGTGCAAACTTGCGGGCTTAATATGCTTATTAGGTCCGTGTTAGGAATTGAACACACACTTCACTTGCTTTAGCAGGTGCAGATACATGTGCCGTATTCCGAACACCGCCGTTCGGTTCCGGGAACACAACCGAACCGAACACCGCCGTTCGGTTCCAAAAATCGCCTGTGTTGTTTGTCGAACACTTGCATTCCCTAAATGAAGACGATGTTTAATACATTTAAGCCCAACAAAACATTATTGCACAAAATCACACAGCTTCACTGTAGCTGTCGTTGCATAAGTTATTAATAACCGCTAAAGGCGTGGCATTTTCAGCTTTCGAAATTATCGCTCTGCAGTTGACCAGATCTATAATGCAAGGAAGCATAGCAAGCAGCTGTAGATTTTCAACAGAAATATCGTGCCATGCAATTTAACTTACCATTGTTCTCTGTAATCATCTGCACACTTAAGACGGCAATAACCGTGAAGTGTGAAGCTATAGCTAGGTAACCCCGGACAGATCGCACAGCAATAGCTACCGGACGCCTTTGGAGGAAAATGGACGATGAGTCTGGCATCTAATTTCATGGTAGCCGCAACTCGATAAAGCTTGAGACCTGCAATATTCTTCACGATGCCTCAATATAATTACGCATGAATGTTTAGGAACGTACTTGGTCCATGACATAAATCCACAAAACATAGGTTCTCACGGCCTAAAAACTACGCTCATTCGAAACAATTCGGGGGGGGGCCGGATCCCGACCCCCTAAGATCTCGGCTCCTATTAAAGCTGGAGTAACAAAATTCGCAGGGTGGATGGGTAAGGCAGTGAACTCTGTTGTGTGCAAATTTCATGACCTTAGGTCAATATCTTCAAGGTCAAATAAGGTCACATATGTTTTGTTTTTTTACTTGTTTTGCGTGGCCTGGCTTGTCATTGCTATGGATCGCTGTGATTGTGTTTAAATGCTCCAAAATGGGCATCATTGATGTTTTGAACATTACTAATGACGCAATACAGATGCTAGACCCGGAATTTGACCTCAGGTCACCTATATAGCAGCACTTTATCAGGTCAGTTACCTGTTCCAGTTACCGGAACCGGGCCGCCCGCCCGACTGCTCCGTCGAGCAGCTCGGCGCAATCGGCTTCGCGAAGAAAGGAGTGAAGTACATGAATAAAGTATGGAAACGCTTAGTTACACAATGACAAACAGTAGTTTTCAGAATGTGTAGGAAGTAACCTGCAAAGCGACATCAATCGCATGACAGTCATTTGCATTTATGACAACACATTCCAGTTGACCAAGTTTGGTTCCATTAACTCGTCATGAACTTGACCTGACTTGACCTCGGTGACCTAACATGACCTTGAAACTATATAGCATAACAATGTACATCAAACAAGTCGCTAGTGTTGCTAAGAACACTTCCCTTTTGCCAATATACGGGAAGCGCATCAGCGCCGATTTTTGTGGTCTGGCGCTATGAAATGTTTCTAATTTGACGGTCTCTAACTCGAAAATATTTCGGCCGATTTCCGTTTTTCGTACTTTAAACGACGCGCCTGTCATTTCTAAGCAGCTATGCAAAAAGTGTCGTATATCGATTGGTAAAATCTGGAGTTGTGTACGAAAAACAGGAAGGGTGGGCGGATTTCGCCCCCCCTCCAGTGCGCGTGTTAAGGTATCCGAAAGAGAAGCTTAACCTCCATGAAGCAAAAATGGGCTAGGTGTGCCTAGGTTATGTGAGGCTAGGAGTTTCTTTTAAGTTGGAAAAAGGTCCGATTTTTAAACATTTTTCAACAAAAGAAAATGCTCTTCTTTTCTTCAAGAACAGATTAGGCTAGGTTATGCTATCTGAGGTTTTTCATTCATAAATGCCTGAGAAGAAAATGGATTTTTTTCTCTCACCTTTTTAAAAGAAGTTATCTTCTTACATCGAAGGTCAGGTTAGGTTATGCTACATTTTTCTTTCCTGTCAACAATATTCATCATGCTATACTATCCAACTCCAAGCCCATTATTTTTTGTATTAATTTGCCTGCCAACTGAAAAGTATGCATTTGCGGAGAAATAAGTGGTCATATCATGTTAACCACATACATAAACATTGCATTTGAAAAAGAAATTACAAGAATTAAATAATACCCTAACGTGCAAATTTTCCCCATATTGTTCTCTTGAAATGTCATGTCATGCTGAAAGAAAAAAAGACCTCTGGTGTAACCTTTTAGATATTATTGTGCTTTAAGGCATTCACAAGACAGGTTTTAAACACATTTCACATCCATGAAGTAGGCAAGGTAGATAGATGTGGTTACATTAGGTTGGTTTAGGTGTTTCTTATTAGGATGAATTTTGTTGTAAAAAAAGATTTTTCTTGACAAACAGGTTAGGTTAGTGTTTTCATAGGATAGATTTTACGAAAAAGAGTTGGAATTTATTCCTTTTTAAATATTTATCTTCTGATATTGGTGGTTAGGTTAGGATGTGCTACATGTGTTTCTTTCATTTTGGCATTATTCAACCCCAAAGCCCCCTTTTGGTGTTCTTTCACCTGTCAACTAAAACGTAAGCATTTGCAGAGGAAATGTGTGGTCATATCATGCTAACCATGTTCGTAAATCATTGGAAAAATAAAGTCCAAGAATATAAAACCATATGTAATATATTCACCACCTTTTATTGTGAGAACTTTAAATTATATTTTTATTTAATTAAATTCCAAATCATAACCTAAGACACCCTGTACTAACATCTGCTTTACAGATGAAAACATCTGATTACTGATTAGCATATCTTGTACACAGTCTAAACTGCAAATTACTGAAGTTCCCACGATGGCAAGTGGAAAATGTTTAAATAAAGATACCTATATGGAAGAACATTGGAATCTAGAGCTGGTGGTCATTTGGTCTGCTTGTTTTGCTTTTCTTTGCCATCCAGCTTCCCATGCCATAATTTGTTGTGCCATGTCCAATGGTTTTTTTTTTAATGAAAAAGATACCACTTTAACACGCGCACTGGAGGGGAGGGGGCGAAATCCGCCCACCCCTCCGGTTTTTCGTAGATAACTGCAGATTGTACTGGTCGATATACGCGATTTTCAGCGTACCTGCTTAGAAATGACCGTCGCGTCGTATAAAGCAAGGAAAATGGAAATCGGCTCCAAATTGTTCAAGTTAGGAGCCGTTAAAGTAAAACAAATCCTAGCGCCAGACCACCAAAATCGGCGCCGATGCGCTTCCCGTATGTCCGCAAAAGGGAAGTGTCCTTGGCAACACTAGCGACTTGTTTGATGTATATTTATATGGTATATAGTTTCAAGGTCATGTTAGGTCACCGAGGTCAAGTCAGGTCAAGTTCATGACAGGTTAATGGAACCAAACTTGATCAACTGGAATGTTGTCATAAATGCACTACTGTTTGTCATTTGTACTGTTTGTCATTGCGTTTCCATACTTTATTCATGTACTTCACTCCTTTCTTCGCGAAGCCGATTGCGCCCAGCTGCCCGAAGGAGCAGTCGGGCGGGCGGCCCGGTTCCGGTAACAGGAACAGGTAACTGACCTGATAAAGTGCTGCTATATAGGTGACCTGAGGTCAAATTTCGGGTCTAGCATCTGTATTGCATCATTAGTAATGTCCAAAACATCATTGATGCCCATTTTGGAGCATTTAAACACAATCACAGCGATCCATAACAATGACAAGCCAAGCCACGCAAAACAAGAACATTTTGACAAATGTGACCTCGTTTGGCCTTGAAGATATTGACCTAAGGTCATGACAATTGCACACGATAGAGTTCACTACCGTACCCATCTGCCCTGCGAATTTCGTTCCTCCAGCTTCAATAGGAGCCGATATCTTAGGGGGGGGCGGAATCCGGCCTCCCCTCCAGCGCGCGTAATTTTCAGAGGCCCTCCAGGGCGCGTATTAATATGCATGAAGATTACAGCACAATGCTGGTACTTTTCTTTGGATGGGTATCATCCAGATATCTAGAATAGGATGTATTGTACTTTTCCACTTTGGCCAGGATATAGGTATTCAGCATCCCAAATGAAAGGTGATGCTTTGCCCTTTCATCGGCAAAAGGGTCCACTTGATTCAAAGGATAGGAGAATGGATTGCTCCTCATATAATTGCGAAGAAGACACAGTGGGGGTGTGAAGTAGTAGAACTGGAAATAGAAGAAAGCATTATCTCATTAAGCAATATCAGAATCATTATAGTGCTCACGACCTTCCGTGATGATCGAACTTTGTATTCAGCTTAAAGTCAGTTTAACCCGAGCCATCTCGGAGGGGGGCCTTTTTACGCCCCCTATGGTTTTCGGTGGACAGTGAAGAAACGGCACGCGGCAACGCGCCACAATTTTGCTTACCTTTTCCCGAATCAATTTGGCATTTTGTGCGAACATTTTCAGGTCAGGTCATCCACGGTCACCGTGTTGATAAGGTCAAGTGAGGTCACCTCCAAAAAAGTTAAACCAATATTTACGCTTTAATGGAGAAAGATGTGTAAATGCAACTTTCATCGTTTACTTACCTTTAGACACAACAAAATTCATTAGAGTAATGTGTAAGTTTTTGCGTCTTTCATGACTTATTTATTTTGCATATTTGCTTATTGGGGCTAAGATCGAAGATTCTAGCCAAAGTCAACACTTTGTATGAGCTTAAGCTTACTTAAGGCAACGTTTCTCAGTGCGCTGTATCTATTATAAATATACAAAAGAAAGAATATAAATATCAAAATCTTGCACATTAAGAAAACAATAATGTTTGGGTGGGCAAACATTTTAGGCCACAGTCCATTTCGCCCTCCTTTTCTGATTCCAAATAAGTTCTGTTTAAAAATCTTCCCCAAAATGAAGTCTCCAGAAACAAAAAGAAGACGTCAATCGTGACCTCATCAACCTCCTATTGACGTCACTCTTTGAGGGATATCATTTCGAGGGTGGTTTCGGGCCCTACTCGTCGAGCGCTTTACCGTTAACACACCTTTCGTTTTCGTGCGACGCTTAGTTTGGACATAAGAGGGGGCTGATAATGACCCCCCACCCGAGACGGGATGTGAGGATCTGACCGAAATGAAGGGGCGGGTTAAGGCTAGACAATTTGTAAATGCAGGTAGCCGCAGTTATTTTTTGCCGGAGAAAGCTTTAACATGGTTGGCGTCTGCATACGTGTGTGAAAACAAGGGCCTGTGAGATATGTAGCCAGCTGGCAACGTTCGCTGCATCACTGTATTTCCGTTTTGTTAGATTGGGCACTTCGGCCTGCTCAGGCCATTTCGTGCCGTGAGTGGAATGAATGAATAGTTATGTCTTGATAGTCAGTCTATAGTTCTTGAAGCAAGTTGGTTTTGCGGAGAAAAATGAAAAGTAGATTAATGAGGAATGGGTGCTGATCTCCTAATAGTGTAGGTAAAGAAAAGGGGATGTTATGTGCACGGCAGTAGTTGGTAAGTGTTTTTCTATGGTCATGGTAACGTTGACAGTGGAGGAGAATATGTGAAACTGTAAGAAGAGTGTTGCATGATGGGCATGAAGGTCGGGGTGAAGCAGTGTATATATATCGATGTGTGAGAAAAGTGTGACCTATGCGGAGCCGGGATAGAACTTTTTCTTCCTGTCTGTTTTTTTGTGTATGATGTGGTCCAGTTTTCGACGACAGGTTTGATGAGACGTAATTGTGTGTGGTTTATTGTGTCAGTCCATTGTTGATTCCAAAAATGTCGAATGTTTTGTCGTATTGTTGATTTGATGGCGTCAAAATGTGGTGGGATTTCTGTGATGTGTGGTAATTGTAATGAATGTTTGGCGAAATGATCTGCTTTCTCGTTTCCTGGGATGCCACAGTGGCTGGGCACCCACAGGAAACGGACCTTCATGCCCATCAGATGAAGTGTTTCAAGTGTGTTATAAATGGAAATATGGCAATGGTGCGAAAAAGAAAGTGAAGAAAGAGATTGAAGAACAGATTTTGAGTCGGAACAAATGACGACATGGCGCATGGGGTGACAAATCGAACGGTTGCGGACATAGCGAAGGGCAATGAGAATGGCGTGTAATTCGGCGATGAAAACGGAGGTCCCATTTGGCAAGCGATGTTGTTGTGTGTATGTACCGGAAACAATGGCATTTCCTGTGCAATTTGCGTCTTTGGATCCGTCGGTGAAAACAAAAGGAACATGATGATAGCGAGAACGAAACTGGTGGAATTTTTGTTTGGCGTATTCTGGACAAAGCTGTGATTTTGGAGTGGTGGTGAGATAGACAATATGTCTCTCAGCCATCTGCCACGGTGGTGTAGTTGGTGAAGAGAGAGCTGTAATATGTGGAATGTTGTATTGGAGCTGTGTAGAAAATGTTTTAATGCGTGAAGCTATGGTAAGCCCGGTTCGCTTTTCGGCGGGACCTAAATATTCGTGGTGTAGATTTGGGAGAATTTGTAAAGATGCGTGTGTGGGGTGGTGTTCTCTAAATTGAATTTTTGCGGTGTATCGGAGTGTTTGTTCAATTCTTGGGAGACCTAATGGTGGAATTCCTGATTCGATTTGTAGAGAAGTAATGGGAGACGTGGTCATTGCACAGAGTGCTATGCGAACGAATTTATTTTGTAAGGTGTCCAAAAGCTTCAAAGCGGTGGTACTGCCACTTGCGTAAACTATGGAGCCATATTCTATGATGGGAAGAACCAAGGATTTGTATAATTGTAATAGCGTGTGACGATCGGATCCGAATGATGAAGACGTAATACAGCGAAATAAGTTGAGTCTGTGAAAACATTTGGCCTGGATGTGTTTGACGTGCTGGTGCATGGAAAGCTTGCGATCGAAAATAACACCAAGAAATTTGAACGAATTTACAAAATGTATGTCAGTGTTTCCGAGGTGAAGTGGTGTATCTGGATTTGGGCACGGAATTGATTTGCTGAATATCATTGTGGCAGATTTTGGACCTGAAAATGTGAAACCGTATTTGATGGTCCATTGGTGTATCCGGTCAAGTGCGTTTTGCAATCTAATTAAACAATGATCATAATTTTTGCCGGAACACCAAATCGCACTATCGTCCGCAAACAGCGAGTATGATAGATTGGCAGGCATGTTATCGAAAATGTCATTAATGATGATGTTGAATAATACTGGTGAAATGCAACTCCCCTGTGGTAATCCGTTCTGTAGAAAACGTGGATCGGAAATCGCTGACCTGCACCGGAGATGAAAATGACGGGAACCAGACAGAAATCCTATCAAATAATGAGCTAAATTTCCTTTGACGCCGAAGTGAAGAAGTTTGGAAATTAATGCCGGTTTGTATACCATATCATATGCTTTACTAATGTCTAAAAATACTGCAATGGTGTGTTCGTGTTTTTTTTATAACCAAGGCGTATGTCAGTTTCTAATCGAATGAGATGATCTATTGTACTATGGCCATGACGAAAACCGCATTGAATTGGAGATAACAGATGATTTGTTTCCAAGTACCAGGTCAGTCTTTTTACAATCATACGTTCTAAAAGTTTTCCTAGACAGCTGGTGAGAGCGATGGGTCAGAAATTATTGGGGTTGCTGTGGTTTTTGCCGGGTTTTGGAATAGGGATGATGAGGGCTTCCTTCCAGTTTTCGGGGAAAGTATGGCTAGACCATAATGCATTAAATGTTTGTAAGATACAATGTTTTGTGTCATTGGATAAATGTCTGAAAAAGGAATAATGTAAATTGTCGGGACCTACAGAAGTATTACCGGCTGAGGAAATGGCTGTATCTAGTTCTGAAACTTGAAATGGGATATTGTATGTTTCAGTGTTATCCGAATCGAACTGTGTCAATTCGGTGTGAAATGTGTGTTGTGCATTTTGGAGAAATTCCGGTCTGTAGTTGTTGTCAGAACTATTGTGAGCCATGGTGTCCGCTATTGTATTTACTATTGTTTGTGGGTCTGTAATTGTGGTGTTGTGAATTTTGAGTGCCGGGAGTGATTTAAATGGAGTGCGTCCTGATAATCGGCGAATTAACTGCCAGATTTTGCTTAAAGGTGTTCGAGAGGTGATTTGTTGTAGATAAAGTGACCATGAACTGCGACGAGCTTCGCGAATGATGCGGCGTGTCTTCGCACGTTCATAATTACGGCTGACTAAATTGTGTTGGTCGGGATGACGTAAATATTTTCTAAATGCTCTCTTTCTTGCGGCTATTGCTCGGGAAACTTCTATCGACCACCAGGGGACTGGTGTTCTTTTTGTGAAAGGTTTTGTTAGTGGAATGGCGGTGGAAGCTGCTTCGAGAAGTGTTTTGGTAACTTGGTTGATGTTTTCGACGGGAGAAATGTTGGGGTTGTATTGAATATGTGAAAGTTCCTGAAAAGTTGTCCAATCGGCGTTCGAGATTTTCCAGCGAGGGACAAAATTTGGTGTCGTATCTGCCGCAGTTGAAAATGTGGGTGTTAATTTAATGGGGTAATGATCGCTGGCATGAATATCAGTGTCTATGGTCCAATCATAATCATTGGCCAGAGTCGGAGAGCATACTGATAAATCAATAGCTGTTTCTGTATTATGGCCAAGGTGAAAAAAGGTTGGTTCTCCGGTGTTCAGTAATACTAAATTATGTCGGTCTAAAATTTGTTCAATGATGCGGCCACGAGTGTCTGTCAGTGAGCGTGTTCTATCCCACGCTGGGCTATGGGCATTAAAATCGCCAAGTAATATGAAAGGATTCTTGAATTGTGTTATCAGGTTGTCTAATTGTATCAAAATGTTTGTGTTATCTGTTTGTGGTGGAATATAAATGGAACATACATCCACATTCCTGCCATGCAAACGCAAAGTACAAGCTACTGCTTGTAAAGGTGAATTCAGTGTAATTTGTGTATGTGTAAAATCATTGTTGATGTACAGAGCTGTACCGCCACTGCGATGTGGTCCACGGACCTCATCGTGACGGTACAGTGAGTAATTTGAAAGATTGAAATTATATGTATCGGTGGGTAAGAACCATGTTTCCTGAAGAGCGATGAGAATAGGTGTGATAATACTAAAGAAGGCTTTCATTTCGGCCCATTTGGATATTAAACTATGGCAATTCCATTGGAGAAATACAGACATTGGGATAAATATTATTGTTTGTGTGCACCTTTCGGTGCATGCCTCATCCATGCGTGGAGGTCAGGCGGGCGTGTTGTTTGATGTCGGACGGCTGCACCCGAGCCGTCCGGTTGGTCGGTGACCTTGGCGGCCGACTCTCGGCCGCGCACCACTGCCGCTGGGAATGCCCGCCGGCTGGGAGCCGGTCGGGTCACGTGGTCGCCGGCCTGCACCGGTCGCCGAGCCACGGAAGTGGCGCGCATCTCCCCGGCAGCCGAATGGCTGCGGGGTCTGGAATTCCTTGTGGAATTTGTTGGCGTTTGTTTGGTCGGAATGGTCTGTGTGTTGGGAGTCGGGGCGGTTTGTGTCGGAGTGGTCTGGGTGTTGGGAGCCAGGGTGGGTGGTGTCGGTGTGGTCAGTGGAGTAAGTTTTTTAAGTGGAGCTAAACCTGGAATAATATCTGTTTGCATCGAGATGGAAGTAGTGGTGACGCGACGTGTGGGGGGAGCAACGGTGGCCGCCTGAGCGTACGTTTTCGCGGATGGGAAGGTGGCCTCGACAGACCGTCGGGCCTGGGGGTATGACACCCCGGTCGTGGCCTTCACAGCGCATACCTCCTTCTCCTTGCGCCAAACTGGGCATTGATTGGAAGTGGTGAGGTGATCGGATGTGTTGCAGCTGAGGCAGTGGGCAGGCTTGGAGCAGGTGGAGTCAGGATGAGGCGTTTCTCCGCATTTGGGGCACCGGGCGGACTGGCGACAAGTTTTACTGCCATGGCCGAAGCGCTGACAGTTAAAACAGCGGAGAGGATTGGGAATAAAGACACGGACTTGGAATCGTAGGTATCCGGCGACTAGGGTCTTGGGAAGATTGGTAGAATTGAAGGTAAGGACAAGGAGGCTCGTATCACGTTTCTGACCGTCTTTAAAGGAGGTGATTCGATGGACGTGGGTCACCCCCTCCGGCCTGAGCTCCGTCTGGATTTCCGCTTCAGTCATGAAGCGGAGCTCCGGCGCGAAGACGGTGCCCTTGGTGGTGTTGCGGTTGGAGTGTAGGGTAATGGTAACGGATTTACCACAAAATGTGGTGGTACGGAGGAGGGCTTTGGTTTGGGCTCGGGTTTGGGTTTTGATGACAAGGGTTCCGTTGGCAGGGGCTTCAATGTCGGGATTGGCTAGGGAGCAGATGGCAAGGAGTTGTTTAGTCGGCCAGAAAACGTTGATACGGCGGAAGGAAACGGATTCCTCGACAGGCTTGACTACAATGTAAGAGCCAGCACTGTCGAGGTAGGGTTCAATCGGCTGGATGGGTTCAGGTTGGGAGGGCGTGGTCTGGTTCGAGCGTGGGTCAGCGGCGTGAAGAGTGATGGTCTGGTCTGGATTCTGAGGCGAGACCGAGGTCTTGGGACGAGCAGGGTTCGGCGAGGTGCAAAGGGCGTCCATGGCGTCATCAAGGGGAATTGTCCGGCGCGGTTCTTCAATTGTCGAATTCAGTGAGGGAACATCAGAGGCCAAGTCCGTGTTCGTGCGATGGTCGTCGGGTGTGGTCAGCGGAGGAAATTCAGAATCAGAGTCCTGTGGCGAGCTGGGGTCGGTGCCTTTCTTCCTCTTTTTCCCCATCACGGGGAAAACCACCCTACCAAACGAAATCTAAATAAACACACAGAACAAAGGGAACGAAAATACGACGATGACGAAAACGGGTGGGGTGACGGGTGTCACCCCACTAGAAAATAAATGAGAAAAGAGCGACGGGTGTCGCCCCACGAAAATGAGAAATAGGAAACTGCAATAACAAGCAGTGAGAAAGCAGCGGAGTGATCAGCCGGCTCTGGACCAACCTATAGACGAGTTGAAGGTGCAGAGTGGTCTAGAGGTTGGTGGTGAAGAGTAACAAGAAGTCTGAAGTGAAGATGGTGAGTTGATGGCAGGCTGGTCTTGCGAGACACGTCCACTATAGCACTAAACACCACGAGCAACGAGCGACGACTTGATGGCGCGAGAGTCAATCGGCAACTGGCGTTGCATCACTGTATCACACGCCACACTCATCTTTCTCCCCTGTCACGTTCAGAATTTAGAACATTCAGGGGAAGAAAATAATGTGGGGAGGGTATTGTCCTCTTCAGATGCCACTTTTCCCACCACTCGGCCATGCTCCGGTCGCTGAAGCCCACGATGAGTGGACCAAAACACAAACTGCACACTGATTGGCATGGGCCATCAATGCAAATCCACTCGCACATTGGCATATCTTCTTGTCAAGTAAGAACACATAATTCCGGAAGAAACTGTTGTAAGCCAGGTGCCGCCAACTGTCAGAATATGGCAGTTGGCAGGATTGCGCAATCCGCGAAACAGAGGTGCACCCAGACGTCAAGGCCGACAGAGAGGTGACATCAAATGTGAGGTAGGTTTCATCTAAATATAAAAAATAGGTTGGTTTAAAAGGTAAAGGACACGTTAGATTAGGTGATCTAAATATTTCTTTAAATGAATCTGCAATTATCCATCAACACCATGATAATTGAAAAGCAGTCATCACATTGGGTCAAGCCAAAGGTTTTCAGGCATCAAGCACCTTTAAGCTCTAACCAACCTAACATGACCTAACCCACATTTTGTGTCCGGATGCTATACAACTTTTACGTCTGGATGTCGTCAATGTTCGACATTTGGCCATTTGGCACTTATGTTTTGGTATTTATAATTTTTTAACACTCTTGATTCCACAGCTGCTTACCTGTTGCCACTAGCACTATGGCACATCTTGCTGCACTATCCTGCTCCACGCCTTTGGTTGTGGTGGTGTTGCAGGGCATAAGTTAAGACAATTTGAGGCTGTTTTTCACACTGCGCAACAAGAGACAGGTCATAGCACACAATGAATCCACAGCCTTGTCCTCGTGTTCTCATCAATTCCCTATGACAAAAATTGTGATTGTTGGCCAAGACAAGCCCAGGTCCGGCCACCGCACATGAAGCATCGCGATAACGCTACCCACGGCCATAAGGATCAGCACAGACCTTGACGACCACATATCTCCGAATTCCCTGTTCCTGGCCTCGTGTTGCACTTACCTTGAGCGTTGGGCCCAGAGGAAAGATGCGGACTGAGCGCACTTTGTCAGGGCACAACACCAGCTGTTTGAACTGACCTTGATTAGGGCCACGACCTGAGCTGTGCTCAGGGGTAAATGTTCAAAATAAAATATTTATAAAAAAGTAGCTTGTCATCTTCGGATATGCCCCGTACAAAAGAGGTGAGCTGAAATGACATTCAAAATGCATACGCACCTCCTCGAGAAGAAAACACGCTCACAAGAAATGTCCAAATCCAACGCGCATGCAAGAAATGTCCAAATCTTTCGATAAACATATTTCGTGAATCACTAGTGCCTGTCGTAAGCCGGTTTGCGGATACCAAGCTCAAACATTGCGTAAGCAAGATTGATCTCTTATATCAGATTAGGGATAACCATGGAAACCGGGTCACTGACACCATCTGCACGTTAGCTTATCGCTGCAGCACTGAAAACATTTGTATAATCATACTCCACGCCTGGCAGTCCGAAGGTACCCTGGCTTGACTCATAATTGCCAGATGCAAGCATACCCTAACATAGCCGACGATGTCATTGAAATTGTTGGTGTATTGACGACACATTACAATCTCGGTCAAAATTTTGCCGTGAAACTGGAATTTACGGATCGGATGGTCTTTTTTTTTTTTTTTTTTTTTTTTTTTTTTTTTTTTTTTTTTTTTTTTTTTTTTTTTTTTTTTTTTTTTTTTTTTTTTTTTTTTTTTTTTTTTTTTTTTTTTTTTTTTTTTTTTTTTTTTTTTTTTTTTTTTTTTTTTTTTTCTCTCTCTCTTCTCTCTCTCTCTCTCTCTCTCTCTCTCTCTCTCTCTCTCTCTCTCTCTCTCTCTCTCTCTCTCTCTCTCTCTCTCTCTCTCTCTCTCTCTCTCTCTCTCTCTCTCATATGTTCATCCCCACTTTGTCCTTCCTGATTCCGCGCTTAACAATATATATGCGACAGTGGCGCTGTTACTACCTCTTACCCATGTGCCTTGCCCACTCTTGATCTGATTTATTTCGGTGGTAGCACATGACTCCTGTCTGTGATGGACGTGGTGCGTCATGGTGACAGGGTCGCGTCTCCCCTCATCTGTCCATCCCCATCGGGGCCAATTGCTCTTGATCGCACCAATTGTTTTCAATATTGTGCGGTGCGCATGGCCCCACCGCGTTGTGAAATCGCCTGCGGCGGCGTCGGGGAAGCGACGCACTGCCTGCCGCCGGCGCTCGATCGTTACCATGGCGACGGTAGCGAATCGTGAGAGGCGGCTGCTGAGCACCAGTTGGACAGCTTTCCTCGGTGGGTCCAGATGCCTCCGCCGCAGGACGAAGGTACGCGGCTTGAGGTCGTCCGCGGCCTTTACACGGTTTCCTGCCTTTGCTCCTCTTAAGGTGCTAGATGCAGCCGCATTGGCATCCTACGCGACTAATGGCTTGCTTCCGCATGACAGTGAAACACATTCAGCGTGCTCTCGCCCTCTCACTCTCTCTCCTCTCTTATCTCTTTCTCTCTCTCTCTCCCTCTCTCTCTCTCTCTCTCTCTCTCTCTCTCTCTCTCTCTCTCTCTCTCTCTCTCTCTCTCTCTCTCTCTCTCTCTCTCTCTCTCTCTCTCTCTCTCTCTCTCTCTCTCTCTCTCTCTCTCTCTCTCTCTCTCTCTCTCTTTCTCTCTCTCTCTCGCTCTTCGCCTCTGAAGCAATATGTTGCAGGGCGTTGTTTAATGTCTCATGGGATCCGATGGCCGAACTTGCAGGCGTATTTTTCGCATGACATTCGTTGCCTCGTGTGATTTTGCATGCTGGCAATATCCTCCAGCGCGCTGTTCAACAATAATAAGGATGTTGCATTCGCACATCAAGTAGGCCAGTGACATCATAATTTCAGCATAAATGCGTAGGATAAGGGACAGGGGGAGCTTCCTCTATCTTTGAATGAAGATTAGCATGAGATGTATGAACATGACTTGATTGGCATTGGGCCTATTGTACGAGTACAATAAGTTGGCGTTCCATAAGTGTATGGTGTTCCAATAAGTTCCATCAGTTTATGGAACAAAACAACTTTAAAACGCATTTTCCACGACTCGGGGATTGATCCCATACCACTGCCTCAATAGGAATGTTGGTCCTGGCGGCGTGCCAGAATTCCCTATCCATTGCAGTGTGGGGATTAATTCGACCCCAAAGGAATCACTATCATAGGCTAGAGAAAGGCATGTGGTAAGCGACGTGATACAACTACATCCTCAAATTGTCAATTTTCGTTGTTATTCGGAACATTCTTATCTGCCTCTTTTTAGTTAACCTCCGAACTGAGGTCAAGCAAATGAATGTCGGGTACGACATTACAACGAAGTACAACGATGAATGTACAACGAAGTCATCCGATTTTCGTTGGAGTTTTGAACTTGGACGGCGTGACAAATGCGATCTCGTGCTGCAATATCGCCGATATATCAGCTGAAGATTTAGTTCAACAATTTTAACACAATGACACGTGAACATATCAAGTTCACCGATCATGCCTGGAATAGCCTGGAACTATGTGATGAATTATTGAAGCTGATAAACCTTGAAAAAGATTGTACTCAGGACAAGATAATAACCGTCGCCCAACAAAACCAAAATTTTCATTTTATGACTCGTAGGGAACAATACAATTTTGTTCATTTCATTGAACAAACCTACAAACTTTTGAAGCAAAAAGCCAACTTTCTTCGTTCAAACATTTGAACCCTGATAAACTTCCTATGTACGTAATCTAGGATAAAATGCAAAACACCATTATAATGCCTTGGTCATGGAGAGTACGAAGCATTCGTTGCATTTGTATGTTACCGATAATGAGGTCACCAAAAGCCGTACTTGGCCAACTTATGGACTTCGATCTAAATCCCTGGATTTTTTTAGGTAGACCTTGTTTTTCGGCATTGTTGTCGAAGAACCAACATAGATGATGTATTTTTAGTAATCATAGTAAAAAAGGTCATACCAGAGTAAGTCAGGTCGGGTCAGGCTTGAAAGCCAGTTCCAGAGCAAGCAGGCTTGAAAACCAGTTTCAGTATAAGAAGGCTTGAGACAGCGAAAATGTCGTGGGAAAGCCAATATAGCCTGGTAATATAGCCTACCAATATAACCTTTACCTATGACAGCTTATTTCGGTATTTTCCGCCATGCTGAGGTCTTATTTATGTATGTATTTATTTATTTCACGATATATGCCCTCCACGTATAGTGGCTGTTATGGACAGTCTGGGTATAACTCACAGATATTTACAAAGAGAGGATATATTTGTGGTCAATAGTGGGAGCAGATGCGCAACAAACATTCATACACCAACATAACACAATACCCATATCACTATCTGCACTACACACACCGTGCTTGCAACACGAGCTATAAACGAGTAGTTTATAGAAGTGATAGGAAAGCGATGGCCTAAAGGTGAGTTCATAGTGTACACAAATCCATTTTGTAAGTTTTTTTTGTGTGACTAGTGTTGCTCGTGGATATCAGCTAGTGCATGTTTCTTGAAGTTAGACAGCCTGGATGTTTTTGTTTCAGTAGGGAGTTTGCTATAGTGGAAGACAGACGAGTAGAGAAATCTTCTGCGGCCCGCCTCTCTGTGTATGGCTGGCAGATGCAGGTGGTCATCTGCACGCGTATGACGGTTTCGCAGGGTAGAGTGTACAGTGATTTGACCGGCAATGTGCGTTGGCTCACCCGTCAGAATGATCTTGTGGAGCAAAGTAAGGCTGTGAAATAGATGTAGATTAGCTGCGGTGAGGAGACCCAACTCGTTACGGGCATCAGAAATATGATCAAATTTCCGTAGACCTGACACGACTCTAGTGGCGAAGTTAATGATCTTGTCTAGTCTGTGGATGTTTGCTGCCGACCCGTTCCCGTAAACAGATATGCAGTAGCGGATATTGGATATAACTAGGCTATTGACTATAGTGAAGAGGGTACTGGTGGGAAGGTGGTGACGCAGATGGCTCAGGGCCAGAAGGAATCCACTGCACATGCGGACCACAACAGCTACATGGGAATCCCACGACATGTGGCTATCAAATGTCACCCCAAGGTTCCTACACGAATGACTCTCATCTATCACGGCGCCCCTAAAGCACACTCGTATCGCGGTAATATTGCGAAGATTTTGACGCGATCCGAACGTGAGAAGCTGAGTTTTGATCGGGTTTACCTTCAAACCGTTATCCAGGAAGTAGTCGTAAAGTTGGTTCAGACATGTCTCCATCTGATTTATCAGATTTGGGAGATCAGATTTGCGACCGGAGATGAGGATCTGGGTGTCGTCTGCGAACTGAGTGACGTGTGCTACCGGGACGTGCAAACTGAGGTCGTTCGAAAAGATGCAATAGAGGAGTGGACCTAGTGATGAGCCTTGAAAAACACCTGTGTTGTTTGGGAGAAAGGAGGAGAGATGCCTCTTTCCGCGTTGATGTGAGATGCTAACAGCCTGCGTGTGACCTCCCAGATAAGCCCTAAACTAGTCAGTATCGATTCCATGGAGTTCTAGTTTAGTGAGCAGTTTGGTGTGATCTATTACGTCGAAGCATTTACTGAGGTCCAGAATGCAAAGGAGAGCTACTTCCGAACGGTCCATTGCTGCTAGTATTTTGTCCGTGACTGAGATGAGAGCGGTTTCCGTAGAGTGACGTGGTCTGAAGCCGTGCTGAGTTTGGGTCAGTAGGTGATTTGAGTTCAGATAGTGATAGTTGTTTCGGCACAACCCTCTCTGTGATTTTGGCGATAACCGGAACCAATGAGATGGGCCTAAAATTAGAGGGATCCGAAGGATTTCCTGATTTGTGAATGGGAGTTCCTATTGACTGTTTCCAAGTGGAGGGGATATCAGCTGCAGTCAGGCATGTGTTTATAATGTCGAGCAGCACTTCTCCGATAAAAATAACAGAAATTTGATAACCTTAATACAGATCCCATCGGGTCCAGAAGTACTTGTGCTCCTCATGTTCATAACAATTTTGGTTAGCTGTTCGAGGGATATGGGTGATACTTTATAGGAGCTGGTAGAGACGCGCGATAGCCGGCAACTGGGAGGTGTGTGTTCAGGCATGTTTGCCTGGCGTTTGACCTCTGCTGATACCTTAGGTCCGACACTAACAACGTATTGATTTAGCTGCTCAGGTAGGACCTGAGGTTGAACTCTATGAGAGCCTTTTTTTGGTGTCGATAATGGGCTTAATAGCACACCACGCAGCTGATGGGCCTTTCTGAGCTATCTTTCTGCTAATCTCGTCCCTACAGTCAGCTATAATAGCTGAGCGAACTTGTCTGTTAAGTACTTTGTATGTGCTTCTGTCTTGCAAGTGCAAAGCTACATTTCGCCGGTGCATGACCTGTTTGGTAGCTTCGCTGACATGTGGTGCTGTTGGGTTCCGAATTTTGATGTTTCTGAGTGGCAGGTGCTCGTCGAGAATAGGTGTCAGCAATTTCAGTAGGGTGTTCCATTTGTCAGTTACTGAGATGCGCCCAGTGACCTGGACCCAGTCGATCTCACCAAGGTCAAGGGTCAGTTCCGAGGTATCCACTCGTCCGTAAGAACGTGACTTTATCACGGTGTTAACTGAGGCAGGCCTGTTTACTTTAATGGAACATATGATAAATTTGTGAGCACTGTAGTGGCAGAAACTCACTCTGGTTCTGCCGACAGAGATGGGCGAGTTTGTTATGATGACATCCAATAAAGAGCCTGTGGCGAATGTAGGGCACTGCACTGTCACGGTAAGTGAATAGTTGCTTATGAACTCAAGCAGGTGTGTTTTGCTTGAACTATTAGCCGTGTCGAGAAGGTTGCAATTTAGATCACCTGCGAGGTAGAAAGTGCCGGTAAAGTTCAGTGTCGCCAATTGAACCTGTCTTTCGAGCTCAGCGAAGTCATCATTTAAGGCAGGAAGAGTGTTACGAGGAGGCCGATAGATTGTCGCTAGAATGAAATACTTTCCGCTTTTCCCTTTGACTTTGGCCCAGAGTGATTCTAGTTTGGGGCTCGAGTTCGGAGGCGCAGAAATTTTCAAAACGGTAATAGTTAGTGCTGACTTGGCGATAATCGCCACCCCACCGTAGCCACTAGAGTCGGGCCGGTCCGCGCGTTTCACTTGGTAACCGGGGAAGAGACGCATGGGGTGCTAGGTCGCAGCCAGGTCTCAGTCACCACAGCTAGGTCTAGAGAGTAAGAACGAAGGTCGTTGTGTAGCTCACGTAACTTAGGTTTGATAGATTGGGCATTGATGAGTCCCAGGTGGAGCTGTCCTTTGCGCTGTTGAGCTGCCACATGGCTTGTTCCGCCCCGCGATCCGCGTATTCTGCCGCCCTTGGCGCCGCGCCTGCCCCGGCGTGTTTTCTTGGGCGCTGTTTTTATAACTGGGACGCTCCCCTCGGTCGAGTTGGCCGAGGGGAGCGTAAGCTGGTGACTGGCGGAGGCGAAGGCCGCGGCGGTGATGACGTCACGGACGGGACGGATGCGTGCCCGTTGCGAGCCTGGGTGACCGGGGGACGTGAAGGTGGTGAAAATTTTAACAAGGGCGATGGATAGCAGCAGCCTGATGATGTCCGTATGCATGATGAAAACTGGTAGAGCTGTAGATAGACGATGAAGAACACTATTGCTGGAGGCACAGGAATTCCGAGCGGCACCAAGGCGTCAGTCAGTCAGCCTTCTCCGTTGCAGTGTCGGAAAGAAGACTAACCACGGGCAGTAGCTGATGATTGATGCAAGGGAAGTCAATATAGAGAAAGGCGCTGTCACTTCTTCACTCACTCAGTTTTGCATGCGTCCAATCACTGTGCAATCACTGTCCAATCACTGCGCAATTTCCGTCAGAAATAACCAGCAGAAATTTCCACTAAGGAGTTCGGCCACTTCGCGCACGTGTAGCGTATAGGTACGCCGGTTTTGGTTCGATATTTCACTTCTTCTTTTTTCTGGTACACTTTTCACTCTTTCTGGTTCACTTCTCACTCAGAGGTTCACACACCCTATATACAGAGGCAACAAAGAGGGCCAGGGAAAGGTTGGGCGAGCGACCGAGACGCGTCTGCTCGCGGCGCCGCGCTCAGGCCAGCTGTCTTTAATTGTCACAGCAGGTCAACGCAGTGACATTAACTTTATCTTGATGAATGGCCAGAAAATACAAATGTTATCAATGTTCATCAATGTTATCAATGCTATCAATGTTATCAGGTCAGGTCAGGTCACGCCATATGATTAGGTCAATAATACTCGAACTGCAATACACCAGTACATCACATTTTAAGCATGCAAAATGTGTTCCTAAGAAGAACTGATATGGTACTGAAACATCTTTGTAAACTGGCCAGCTTCTGGCCCCGTGACCTGACCTCGGGTCACGCCTGGACAATAGATCGATTTATAAAACGATTATGTCATCCTACATCGAAGTGCACACTGTTCGGAAAGTAAATCCATGGAAGAGCCTAATCAGATCAAATAATATCAGATCACATAAGGTCAGATCATCTCAGGTTATTGGCTGGCCGTCAAATGTCCTGTAACACGACTTTGGCGGCGCTGAAACCGAAGTTGGATATGACTTTACGACGAGCACCAATATTCTGTAAAAGATGGTATTCGTTGGAATCTGCATGATAATTGACATGACCTTGGGTTTTTTACCTTTGACATTTTAAAACCCAGAATGCTTATTCCATGATGCTGATCATCTGCGTGAAAACTACTTCAAATTCAATTTTCCCCACTCGATACGGTAAAAAGGCGATTGGCGTGGGCAATAACCTCAGGTCAATAACCTTTACCTTCATTAAAATTTCAAGATGGTTGAGTTGTTCATTTTGATGACAGAACAGCATGCTCTGAGTTTGGTGTTGATACGTTGCAACTGCTCCGAATGACGGAACTGCTGAACTGATTTTGGAACACTTCTCTCTTTTACCCATGCCAAATATATTTGACGAGCTTCAGCTGAGATTTCACGAGATATGCAAAACAAGTGTATACATTTATAACAAGTTTCGTGTCTGTACCTACCCATTCAGCCCAGCATCCCGGAAAAAACCTGAGCTGGGAGTGGAGGAGCAGAGGCTCGCTGGACTCCTCGGCCTGGCGAGAGTGAAATATTAAATCGTCAGAATGTTGTGTTTGTAAAATTCAGGCTTAAGCCTCCGCTTGACCTGGTGATCTGACGTGAAATAATTTGTGTACCTGCGAAGTTTCTTTCCTTATTTATTCGTATACTTGTCTTTCACTTTTGATTGTATCTTCCACGGTTTGGTCATGACATTTTTCAATGTACATCTGAGTACTGCATGGAGAGGAAATCGTGACCTGACATTGACCTGCCTGAGTGTCGGGACCTTCACAGACTGGACCGTCATATTCATGACATATTGCACACTCACGAATTGTAAGCAGGTATGCCACATTGTCGGCAGGTATGCCACATTGTCGGCAGGTGCCACATTGTCGACAGGTATCCAACACCGTCAGCAGGTATGCCACATTGTCGACAGGTATGCCGCATTGTCGACAGGTATGCCACATTTGTCGCACGCGGGATGCATGTCGCGCTCTGCCACGGACCTGCCCTATGGCTATGTCGCTCTGCGTGTCGCGCTCTGCCACGGAACTGCCCTATGCCTGTGTCGCTCTGCGTGTCGCGCTCTGCCACGGAACTGCCCTATGGCTGTGTTGCTCTGCGTGTCGCGCTCTGCCATGGTACTATTGACTACCGGGATAGATGACGCGGTTGAAAGAAGCGCACCTCCTCACAACTTGCACTGAGTTCAGTCTGAGTTTCCGTTGAGTTTAGCCGTGACTCGGCGGCGACAAATACTTAGCCACCGAGGCGGCATTAACATTAACATTAACATTCCGACCATGGCCGCACGGCATGATCGCAGCAAACAGCTGGAAATGGTACTTTCTCGTTGGGATGTCACAGAGCAGTTTGTTATAAACATATCTCATGATATGTTACAACAGCTACGATGTCAGCTGGTCGTTGCAAAACATGCAGCGATGCTTCAAGTTTTCAAGTACCTGTTTCAGTAGCAGTGCTAGTACCTGTTTCAGTAGCGCACAGCTCACAAAATACAGCGGTAGCCGTACCCAAGTGTTCTATGTTACTTCCGGAAATTACTGTTTCCACAACAACTGGAGCCACGAACAGTCAACACATCATGGGATGCGAGGATCTGCCCATATTCATGCATACCAAGCACACGTCTGAAGTCGATGGTCGCTGGCGAAAGCTCCACTCGCCGTGTCGCTTAGAACTCCAAGTATATACTGCGGCCTCTTCTTTCACTGCCAAGATTAATGACGTTTCCTTGTCTTATTCCTCATGTGCGTGGGTACTTACACCGGGCACGGACGTTTGGACATGTAACCAGACATCGAGCTGTTGTCTTGTGCCTGGTACGTGCGATCCGAACTTGATGGCACCTCTCCAACGATTGTGACGTCACGCAGAGGTAAGCACGCCGACTACCTCGGCGTTCCTGAAGACGCGCCACTAAAGCCGTCCGACACGAATATGCGCAGCGCGCGCAGTGCCAACGCACAGTCGCCACGAGACGTATTTTTAGGCTGGCCGCTGGCTAGAAGGGAAGCCGCGCCACGAGAAATGGCAGACCAGGCGTGTTTTCGTCCATGCTGGTTGAGTGGGCCGCACCTCCGCCCTCCTTCAGTCGGCGGGTGGTCTCTCATGCTCGGTCGTCACACTGTGACGTGCTCGTGTTGTCCGCCGTACCAGTGACGTCATAACTGGCACTCGCGACGGACCATCGGTGGCGGATGACACAGTGACATTCGTGGCAGTCGCCCCTGGACATTAGTAGTAGCTGTCGGAAAGGGAGCGCTCGTGGGAATTGTGCACAAGTTCCGACCGTGGTGGCACCGGGGGTGGAAAGCAGCTGATCAGCACTGGCAGGGCCACCGTCACCACAGGCATCACTCTCAATCTTGTGGCGTCTCCAACGCGTGGGTGCAGATCTTGCGGCTGGCGGCTCACTGTTCACCCAACAACGGCATGCGGAGAGCCGGAGGCAAGAGGGACGACTCTTGTGGCAGCAGTGCCAAAAAGAAAACCACCAAGGATGCCGGCAAATTCGGCGTCAAGAAGCGCAGCGACAAGGGTGACTCGAAACGGAAGAGGTACGAGGCTGATAAGCCGGCAAGGTCCAAGTACTACGACAGCTCGAAATCATTTGATGACGGCGCCACCAGGCGACTAGCCACCACCTCCCCGCTATCCGGGGATTCTCCGTTCTCCGGCGACTCTGCACTATCGCCGACGTCTCCATTCTCCGGCTCTAACCCGTTTGTGGAGGATACGTCATATCGGCACATGCAGCTGCTCTGGGCCATGCAGGACAGGAAGAAGAAGAAGCGACTGGCGGAGGCCGCCTCGCTCAATCGTCGCGGGAGGCAATCGCTGTTGGCCGCGAACAAGACTCGTTTCCAGTCGCACGAGCGCCAGTCCAGCGATCAGATCGCCGATGGCGATGATGTTGACGGTGACGATGCCGGCGACCACGTGACCATTGACGTTCACTATCTGGAGTCGCAGGCGTCCGATTTTGTGCCGCTGGGCCGCGCAGTCCGTTCGGAGACCCTGCCCAGGAGGGCCGGCCGCCAGTCGCGGATCTACGTCGGCGATCTCGATTGGCGACAGCACAACGAAATCCACATAGCGAAACACCGAAGCGAAGACTTGCTGAGCGATGAGTTTGTTCAGGCGTCAGTGCTGGACTCTGATATCGATCGGAGTGGCAGGGATAGCGGGGGCGTTCCACGACAGATCGACAAATAAAATTTCGATTTTGCACCCCCACATCTCAGATTTTGATGAAAATGAGTCTATAGGGTTATCAGCAGCCCTAAACACGCCTGTGACATTTTCAGGCCTCTCCGACTTCCGGTTTTCGAGCTACAGCCTGCGACATTTTTACATTCGATGCATACATGGCTTTGTTTGGCAGGATTTTTCCCTGCTACATTGAATGATAAGTAGGTGAGTTTGTACATCAAAATGATTGCAATCCCATGCAGAATGAACGTTTATCACTATCGAAACCATAGCAATTAAATATATGTCAAATATAACACTTCAAAAAATGCCAAGTTCTCTTGAGCAATTTTCCCCTTCGATATTGTGATTTTTGATATTTTTTAATGAAAGAGCGTTGATTATTACCTATATTTCATCAATAAAAAAGTGGTTATCGGCTTATAAATATTTTAAACATAATTTCAAACACCAACCGCCCGGCCTCATTTTACCCAATACGGCGTCGTTCAGCAACGGCCGCGGCCAGCTGCTGCCAACGGGGGATAGGGGTGCTGGCGGCTGTCGTCCGCGGCCCCGTGGGATTGAGAGGACACTATGCAGATTATTTATAAACACCAGGCAGGACGTTTTAGCACTTCATTTATTATTCACACAAATAACAAGCCGGAAAGTACATGTACATTTGCGAATGCTAACGAGATGGTACAATGAGCCTTATCAGAGGTACAAAATGCATAACTTAACATTAGCTCACTTCACATTGTAATTCGCACATAAACAAACGGAAATCAGCTGCCGATGTAGGTCACGCTAACCATTCAACCTAAATCCTGTAGCAAATCAGGCCACCATCACTTCTCTTCCTTCACTTATGGCAAGTTCTCGCACAACGACAATGTTTGCCTTCACTGGAGTTACCCTGTGTATTTTTAGAGTCCCTTTGACAGTTTTTGCCATTGACAGTCTATCGCCAAGCTCATGCCGTGTACGACTAACCTCTTCTTTCGCTACAAAGCAGCACTCGGTATGCAAATTACCCTTGTCCTGTAGCACTTTACATAGCTTTTCCGCAGTAAGAATGTGGTCCGAGTGTGTCCGCGAAAGACTGGCGCTAGCTGCAACCCTTTTCAGTGTACCCCCAACACCGTCGCACGAATTTTTCCCATGCGACGTTGCAAAAAAATTCCAATCGCACTGGACTCCGAAATCCTCATCATGAAAACTCACATTCACGAAATTAAACTTATTCTTGTACTGGGCAGCTGACCCATCCGAAAAATAATGAATCTTTTTCAAGTTCGGGACTATGCCTTTCACTTTCGGTACAATGTGCTGCAAGAATGTGTGCACAGCGACGGTGTCATGCTTCAGTTCGTTTGATAACACGCAAAAACTGTGGCATTCAATCTTTCCAGCCTCTCGCCAATAAACAACAAACGGATGAACGGTACACTGTGGTGCGTTCCAGTGATATGACTGAATTTCGTCTTGAACTACAAAAGTGTAGTTTTCTGAAAAATCTAATATGATCAGTGCTTCATGCTCAGGTAGCTGCTTTTTTAGATCGTCGAAATATTTGCTTTGATGCTGACTCGTGAAATGATGCCGAGTAAGTGTCACAATGGCGTCAGACAGTTTGTCAAGAAACTCGTCCATAGGAAGAACAATTTCGGTCAAAGTGCAACGATCCGTGCTTAGCCACTGACTAAATCTGACTTCGTCCACCAAGTCTGAGATTTCCCCTGCCTGCGCATTTAAAGTGTCGATCAAATATGACCTGACACCGTCCTGACCTGGACAGTTTTCACACTTTTGCAGCATACAGGCTTCCCTCCCGACATCACAAACCGCGTGCTTCAACAGGTCCTTGTAGGTAATGTCTTTTAAGCCCAGAGACGCTAACATTAGCTTCACGTTCTGGTGATAGCAACATACACAAACCGTATGAGTGCCGTTGCTTCCCAACAGGACACAGTGTTTGGGGCGGAGGCTGGCGAACTTCGAAAACCCAATGCGCGGGTTGCTACCGTTCTCTTTATAAATTTGGTAAATTTCCTGCAAATTACCTAAAATCAAACGTTTCTGCTTCTTTACTTTAACCCCATTATCATCTCTTACCGTCACATAGTCTTTTTTCCAGGACATATTCTACTCACTTCGTCAGATTCGTAAAAGGATTTTACCTTTTGGCATTCCTCCTCAGATATTTTTCTACCCTTGGAGTAGGGTGGTATCTCGGGCAAAATTCCGTTTTCCGCTTTGAGTTGAAAGCTTCGACGCACCATGTACCAAGTGGTTCCAAAAAACTCAGCGTGTTTTTTCTACCGAAAAAGGAGACAACGTGAGGATCCGCAGGCGGCGCTGAGGGTCGGTTGACTTTTGAAACTCCTCTTTCAACTCATCCATCAGGCGCTCGTATCTGAAAATAAAAATGGTCCCTGTCAAGAAAATTCGCGAAAAAAATATATTAATAACAGTGCGAGACGTTTATGTTTATCAAGACTAAAGCTATGCATTTTTTATAGCTGCAATAATCCAGGATTTATTGCATACAAGATTTAAAATGGTCTTAGCGTAACATTTGACCGTACATTATTTATTTATTTGTACGGTACCTATATAATTAAGCTTTTTAGTCAAGAATGATCCTAATGGCTTCTCTCTATCTGTTTCGTATCCATTTGTGCGTGTATCTAGTTATACGTATTTGAAACATACCTCCATCCTCCCATCAATATACACAACGAATTTCAAGATATAGGAGCGAGGGTAATATGGCACATCCTTTTGTTTGAAACTTTCCTGTCTGCATTCTACAAGCACGGCACCTGAATTAAAAAAATACCTTTCCAGATCCTTCTCCTTTTCCAGTCGATTTTTCTTCACCGGAGTGGTACCCGGAGTCGGAATATCCACGCCTAAAGATCGCTCCAGTTTGCGTTTGAGCGATGTTGTGACACTTTTCAACTTTTTTGATCCCAGGGATTTTCTCGTCGATGCATGTATGCCTCCTGCAGCGAAAGAAATACTTATTTTAGAGGGTCATTTACAAAATATATTATATTTGTAAAATGTGTAGATTGTTTAGCCAATATATATTTGGATGGGTAATGTGTATGGAAATACACGTACATGCAAAATGCTGAATGTAAAGCATGGTGTTTTAGATGCGCCAAAAAGGAAAAAGTAATCCAAAGAAAACAACTGGTACTCACTTTTCTGCACCGGAGATTCTCCGAAATCTTCCAAAACAAGCTGAACATTCTGCTCCGCAGTATCAGAATCCCGGTACTCAGAGCTTGTTGTGCCCCCGGAGTGTTCCGGAGTGCTCCTGACATCGTCGCACAGCTCTTCACTGCTGGACGCAAGACTTTCCGGTGCCGTTTCAGCTTCGGGGAGGCTTTTGGGGTCCTTTGTCAGCCTGGTACGGCAGTTGCAGCAGAGCAAAGTTGTCTCTGTGATCCTCGTATCACCGACTTGACTGACAAGTGTTTTGGACGCCGTTCTCAAGCCTCCCCGAGCTCTTGCTTTGTGCCTTGCAAAAGGATCGGCACAAAAAGGATGATTAGAACGCTTCATGGTTTGGTTGATTAGACCACACACTTGTCTTCACAACACCTCGCACTACTACGACCTGTCCTTCACCTCGCACTCCTACGAACTGTCCTTGCGAACTGTTTAGTTTCACAGACTCACCCCCTGAGTAAACACGCATACTGCGCAGTACGCGCGGGGGCCAGGGGGAGGGGGCAGTCACGTCTCCCATATCATCCTCCCGGGACGCGCGTCTCCTTTGTTGACATCCCACGCTCGGCTCCCCTTCCCCTCCCCTCCCCCGGCAGGCGTATCGCGAGGCAGCGGCAGCGCGCGCGCCGGTCCGGTGAGCGCAGCGCCCGCATTCACCGCATTTGATTCGTCTTTCCAAGTCGATAACCACTTTTTTTATTTATGTTTCTAGGGTAAAAAACTACGCTCTTTCATATGAAAGTGAGAAAAAATACGATATCGGAGGGAAAAAATGTTTTTGTTTCTTTTCAATTTTTTATTTGGCTAGAGTCGGCAAAAATTACGTAATGAAAGTTTAAATGGTGGCATAGTCATATTCTTCAATGTTTTGTCTTCATTTTGACGTATAAATTTGTTCAGTTACTGAAAAATGACTCAGAGAAAATTAGCACCAAAGATAGTCATGTCAGTGCAAAATGTAAAAATTATATAGTTCATAACTAGAAAACGGTAAACCTAAGAGACTTCAAAATGGCACAGGCGTGTTCAGCGATGCTGATAACCCTATAGAACCATTTTCATCAAAATCTGAGGTGTGAGGGTGCAGGTCACATGTCGATTTGTCGTGGAATGCCCTCAGCAT